>NW_004624748.1:1233455-1252067 GCF_000247695.1 Heterocephalus glaber | reverse complement strand
GGGTGAGGTGGGCCAGGGACCAGGAGCAGGGGTAGTTATGGTGACCCAGAAGCCCTTTCCTGTGGGCTGGGAGCAGCGGGAGGGATGGTGGCCGGGAAGCCCCTTCCTCTGGACCAGGAGCAGTGGGATGGTGGCTCAGAAGCCCCTCCCTCTGGGCCGGTAGCAGTGGGAGGGATGGTGGCCCAGAAGCCCCTTCCTCTGGGCCAGGGGCAGCGGGACAGAAGGTGGCCCGAAAGCCCTTTCCTCTGGGCTGGGAGCAGCGGGAAGGATGGTGACCGGGAAGCCCCTTCTTCTGGACTAGGAGCAGTGGCACGATGGCTCAGAAGCCCCTACCTCCGGGCCGGGAGCAGCGGGACTCAGTACGTTGTTCTTGTGGTCTGGTGTCCTCTGCGTCTTTGTAGTGTGGAATCAGGTGGCTGCCTGTCTGCAGCGGGCTGAGTCGGCGTGTGTTCTGCACGACTGGGACCTCGGTAGGGTGTGGGCAGACCTGCCTGTCTGCAGCGAGGTGATTCGTCGTCTGCCGAGCGACTCAGGACCTTGGCAAGGCGTGCATAGACCTGCCTGTCTCTAAAACAGTTCTTTACTGTGGGTCCTCCCAGAGATTTGAATGTGCCTGTTTACTTTTCAAACCTCTAAGTAGAAAATAAAGTATGTACTGTTTCACAAACCTAATAGGCCACTGAATTATTCTTTCACCAAACAACTTGGGATTCATGTTCCCTGGAACACTGTTTGGGAAATCCGAAAATCTACTCATCGCATTGCAGTCAATTTACCTACTAAAGGAAATGAGTCTGACACTGGGCAATATTGATATGCTTTTAATTTTTGCAAAAAGCTCAAGGCCTTTCCTTGACATATAAGAACAGGGCTTAATCATTCATTTATGCAATACATACTGGTACTTTCTGCCATGTGCGAGAGAATGGGCATCTTTGTTTGTTCAGAAAGACTATAGCCTTCTTTAAGGGGGCACATTGTAGTCTTAATACTGCATACATTTTCCTGCATACAGTGGTGCTTAATATTTGTGGAGTTAAAATGAGCATTTGGATTATGCCAGGTTTCATGCAGATCTCTGGTCCTTTTGATTTTCTGCAGGAGGCTAAGAAGAAAGCTAAAATAGGGGTGTGGCAAAGAAGGGCTGTTAACCTAGTAAAACAGATATTTCTTGCCACATCTAACAAACCAGAAAAATAAAGTCAATGTTTTCTTGCCTCAAACACCTCACTTTTATCTACCCAAAGTTCATTTGAGAATATAGACATTTAGTTAACTCTAAGGATGCTCAGAGCTTTAGTTGCCAAATACTGCTGAACATTTTTAATAGAGCTAGTGAGCAGACCACTGTTCTCAGGCCTTGTGGGCTGCAGTTTGGACTTTCTTGGTCACTGCTCAGATTATGCAAGGGCATGCATAGTGCTCAGGGTCACTATTGTCATTAGACTTTCACCTGTCTGTAGCTGCTGAAAACGATCTGCAGGTCATCAGGAGCCAAAAGTTATGGCCAGGCGTAGGTGGAATCTCAGGTATTTATGCTCCTAGGATGATCATAGCTCATTTACTTGCAGCAGTTGTGTACTTTGCTGCAGGTAACATTAAAGAACTAGAGCTTACCTAGTCCATGGGATACTTGGCTTTGTGCATTCAGGGATATCCATATCTCTTATTAAAACAACAGACTGAGTGGGAAGGTACCTTCAAGGGCCAGGTCCAGCTTCTTATAGATGACATAATCCTGACTCTGTCACACTATCAACCATCCTTACTGGTTTCTGACTCTTAGAGGTGGGCTATATTGCCATATGTCAAACCATATTTGCTACTAGAAAGATTGTGAATTAATTTATATTTCTCTTGGTTTTACATAGTGATCTCAGAGCCATTTCATATGTGGTTTATGTACATAATTATTATATATATTTATCTCCTTTAAGGCAATAATTCATTTCACAAGCTTTTCTTGAGTTGTCAAGTACAAAATTTTTTTTTTTTTTCTGTACTGGGGATTGAACTGAGGGTGTTTGCACTAAGCTACATTCCTACTTTCTTTTATTATTTTTATTTTGAGACAAGGTCTCACTAAGTTGCCAAGCTGTGCAAGCTGGACTCAAACTTGTGATCGCCTCCATCCCAGAGTGTTAGGATTACAGGTGTGTACCACCATAACCAACTCAAGTATTGAATTACTTAACTTCTTCTGTAACAAAAATTGATTGATTTTTCACCAAACCATTTTTTCTTTTTATTTTCTGGCATACAGATAGAGTGCATTCTTCTAAAGAGGCCACACAGTTGAGTTCTAGACAAAGCGATGTGGGCAGAAATGATGTATGACATTTCCTGGCTTGACTTACACATGATGCTTCTTATTCTAGTCTTCTGTTCTCTCTCTCTCTCTCTCTCTCTCTCTCTCTCTCTCATGCTGAGGATCAAACCCAGGGTTTTGTGTGTACTTAATACGTGTTCTACCACTGAGCTGTACCGCAGTGCCCCTTCCATCTTCTTGAAGAACACGAGCATCACCTCTCTGGAAGCGTTAGGTTGAAAGGACAGAGCCCCAGGGTGGGAAGAGGATCTTACTAGGATATACAGTTTACACTTTATATAAACTTTATGTATACTTTTTTTGGTGAAAAATACACTTCTATCTATTAAAAGTATTCTATAGTTTTAGGCTTTTGGTTGTTGTTATAGTAGCTAACAGTACTTTAACTATTATAGTCCCTGAGAACTCTTAATAAAGATGTCAACTGGAGCTTTGCAGTGAAGAGATCATGTAGTTTCGAGTGTGGCAAAACTGGACTGGAGTCATGGCTCTGTGTTTATTGCTGGATGACATCTGAGAAGTTACTTAATGTTGGGAGCAATGCTACATAATTCTAGGGAAAAATCATTTGAGTAGGCCTAGTTCTCCTGCCTACAGGCCAGCAATAACACTCCAAGACATACTTCCATTTTGGCCTCAGGTCACAAGGGAGATCTCAATGATCCCATGATGCTGTAATGCTCCAGGACAAGACCACACCTGTGGGAGACGCCCTCCGAGGAACCAAATCTTCATCTGTGTAGTCCCTGGGAGGAACTAAATCTTCATCTGCATAGTTCCTCATTGTTCTTAGATTTCCGCTGCCCCCACCCAGTCTTTTGTTACACCTTGTTCATCCCGATATGATACTGAAATCTACATTATTCATTTGTTACATTTGTTTCTTTGGATGTACTAAATAAAAGGTGCTGCAAGCTGGGCTTCTTGTCTTTGCCACCCAGAGCAGCACTGATCAGACCCAAAGCTCAGCTTCTTCTCAGTCTCATTTGTCTACCTTTCCTGTAATTCTCCGTGTGCTGCCATGGCTCGCAGGAGACTAGGACTTACTGCAGAGGTTCTGGTAACGTCCCCTTCCCCTGTTCCCTACAACTTAACTGCTCTGAGTGTCAGCGGAGACAGTGTCAAGGCAGGTGACCAGTAAGGCTTGAGCTACTTGTCTATACATATTTTGGGCTCATGTGAGAATACTTCATTCTTTTTTTTTTTTTCTTGTCCATTGCTTTTATTGGTACATTTTAGGTATACAATATAATGACATTCGTCATTGGAAATTTGTGCCTTTACATAATATCTCTTGGTTCTTATTTTTTCCCTTTCCCCTGCCCTCCCTTCATCCCCTCCACCCCTCCCTATTTACAAATACTTTGTTTCCATTTTTTCATTTTCTCATATTAATTCCATTCCCTTCTTTCCTTTCCCCTAGCCCTGCCACTTCCCCTTCCTCTATGCCCCTATTCTCCCTATTTCACATTATCTCTTATACCTTTCAGTCCTTATTTACACTTTTAGTTTCTCACACTAGAGAAACTATTCACTATTTACACGTGTGTCCTATTTATTTCACTTGAGTATCACCTCAATGTGCATCCATTTAGCAATAAATGTCTCTAATTTCTCATTTTTGATGGCTGAGTGGTACTCCATTTTATTAAAAAACCCACTTTTTTAAAAATCCAGTTTCCAGTTGATGGGCATTTGGGTTGTTTCCAAGTTTTAGCTATTGCAAATTGTGCTACTATGAACATGGGCGCACATATATCACTGTGGTATGATTCTTTTAATTCTTTGGGGAAGATCCCCAGCAGTGGAATAGCGGGGTCAAATGGGACTTCCAGTCCTAGTTCTTTGAGGTATCTCCATACTGATTTCCACAGTGGTTGCACCAGTCTACACTCCCACCAGCAGTGGAGCAGGGTTCCTCTTTCTCCACAGCCCCGCCAGCATTTGTTATTGGTTGATTTCATGATAGCAGCCATTCTTTCTGGAGTGAAGTGGAATCTCAGCGTTGTTTTCATTTGCATCTCTTGAATGACCAGTGATGTTGAACATTTTTTCATGTATTTATTTGCTATTTCTACTTCTTTGTGTGAGAAATTTCTGTTCATTTCAGATGCCCATTTTTGGACTGGGTCTTTAAATTTGGGAGGTCTGATTTTTTTAAGTTCTTTATAGATTCTTGATAGTAGATCTTTGTCTGAGGAACAGCAGGTGAAAAATTTTTCCCACATTGTGGGTTGTCTCTTCACACTGCTGGTGGCTTCTCTTTCTGTGCAGAAGCTTTTTAATAAGAAGAGACTTATTAAGAGACTTGTTGATTGTTCGTGCTAGTTCATGGGCAACTGAGAATACTTCATTCTTAATGGGCTCATTCTCCAGGTAGGCTGGTATGAATGCATATGAAGGGATCAGGAAGTTGTATCCCCCGCTTACCCCATCATCAGTAACTACCCAAAGGTTCTAGTTTGCTCAGGAGCACAGAGAAGATGCAAGCAATACTCATTCCAATTTGACATCAGAGTAGTTGAATCCTGCCTCACATCAGTAGACCTTATGGTCACATGTGCCAGAAGTCATATTTACATTTACCATTGAATGAAAACATCACTGAATAATGTCCTGGAAAAAAAGGTGAAATATATTTTAGAAATGAAAGGAGGGCATCAGCAGCTACAGTTGGCCTGTGAGCAGATCTGTTTGCAGCTGGAGAGCTATAATCTGCATATTACTGACCTAGACCAAAGGAAATGAAGTTTCTAGCTGCAGACAGAGCCTCACCCTCCCTGGGGAATGCACACTTAAGAGCCACTTTTAGCTTCTTCCTTTACTAACACTCAGGGGTGAGAGGTTTAGGCTGGACAAGCAGGTGTGAAATACTTTCTCTTATCTTCTTTGGGCATTTGTTTGGGTGGGGGAAATTACTCAGGCTGTGATATAATCAGGGAGCTCAATTAATTGGCCCAGCTGCAGTTGGAAGAACAGAATAGTAAGGAATCCACTTTGTTGAGGAGTCAGCCAGTTCTCAGCCCCAGTGCTTTCAAATTTTAGATTCTATTATGAGTAGATGTTAACTTATAGAGACTGGTTAAATTGCTCAATGGCATGAACTATATTTATGGAAACATATTTGAATTATTTCCTGCTCATAGGGCCTGTTTTGTAAGCTAGATGCATAGGGAACTACCTCCATGGTCTTAGGACTGGATTATCCAGACAGCTACTTCAAATATTAACTTTGTTTTGCCTGCACAGGCAAAATCAGAATGTGGAACCTGGGTTGAAGAGGTAGATCAGTGTACAGCACTTGCCTCCCGCATGCTGAGGCCCTGAGTTTTTCTCCACTATCATGAAAATAAAACAGAAGCAAAAAACAACAAAAAAGACAGAACTTTCATTACTTTGATTTCCACATGTCCTTTACTTTGCAAAAACAGAGCTGAAATAGTTCATCCAGTCTGTTTGTATCAACTTTTAACAGTAAGTAGAAAAAGATGGAAATTGAACTTCATATTTTAATGATGTTACAGAAAAATGAATGCACTTCTATTTAAAAAGACATCCATCTATGAGGATGTCACTGTTTTTGTATTGTCTGATATAATTCATCTGGAATTTTCTAAAACTCAAGTTATCTAAGTCAAGGATAAAACTTGCATAGCATGGTAGAATGCTGCTGGATTAAGATTCTATCTTATTTCTTTTGTATGTAAATGAATTGTTTATCCAAGAAAGAAGTTGTGGCCAATGTCACTTTTCCCCTCAAGCTGTCTTGGATTCCCAGGTGCAGGGACAGAATAGATCTTTGACAAGAATAGGACTAAGAGATGTAGGTGATATGAAGTTTCTGACTAATAAGATACCTTATCAGCACCAAAATCTTAAGTAAGGAGTGAACATGGTTGCTGCCAGAGAGTACAGTGATGTTGTTTGTCATAAAAAGGCATGTGAACCTGTGAAGCACTCCAAGGTCAATCTTGAGTGGAGGAAAGCAGTCAGAGGTGACCAGGAACCTCATGCACACTCACTTCTGTCCTAGGGTTCCTGGTCCTCCCAAAGAGCAAGATAAAATGATAGGCAATCTTTTTCTTACCCAGGTTCTGTGTGTTTGTGTGCGCATTCACATGTGTACACATGTGTATGTATGTAACAATGTTATAGCTAATCTCAGATATTCATATGAGTGGCAAATCCCAGTTCAATGGTGCGGTGCTTGACCTCTTCAGCCAATCCCAGCTATTATTGTTACAACACAGACACACACAGACACAGACACACACACACACACACACACACACACAAACACAGAGAAGCACCAGCAGTTTACCAAGGAGGAAGTGAAGCCAGCTATATAACCTACTTTTTGACACACCCACATCCTGTGAGCAGGCCCTAACTGATGGGTGTTTTTTCTGAGGAGCATGTGCTGTGACACAGACCAATATACACCAGGACTACTGAAGGTGGACCTCAGGAGTCCTTTAGTAAGCAGCATGCTTTCATCTCAGAGTGTCTGCAGGACTCCACAGAGGCTGGTCTGAGCTTCCTGCGCAGGTACTTCTGGGCCGGATGCTCAGAAAGCCCTGGCACCAGCAGCTGGTCTTGGCTTGAAGACAGGCTTGGAATGCACTTCCTCACTTGCCTTGTCCCATTTTGTGTGCTGAGACTAAAGAATAGGGAGCTGTTCTTGCCATCTGCTTTCCTTCATGACAGGGCTTGTGGGCAAGGGCCTTCCAAGCTTGTGTAACTGAGCAGAAATCCCTCTGGAGCACCTGAACTCAAACCATTGCCATTCGGGGAAGGCAGAGCCCTGCCACATATTCCTTATCCGAAGTCAACTTGACATTTTCCACAGTGAACAGTGTGTTCTGTAGTCTCATGACATGCTTAATTTGTGCTGTATTTTGAATATTCTTGAAAATGTCCATCTAATGAGGAGAAAATAATGTGTGTCTCCATAGAATCTTGTCTCCATGTGCAGATCTTTCACTGGCAGAAGTCACATTAATGCTAATGAAATCTGAATGCTAAAGCCATGTTCTGCAGCAGGGGGATGGTCTCCCCTGTGCTGAAACACATTTTCTTCTCATTAGCCCCACAATCTTTATTAATATTAACAGTAATACAGAGAATTAGGGAGGCTAGCTTCTGGCAGAACCCAGAATTAATGGGGAGGGGGGGAAGACAAATGGCTGGAGAGTTAAGATTTACTTTGATAGTGAATGAACCACATCCTTCTGGGAACCTCATAAAAATTATTTTGTTCTAAATGAGGAAAACTGAGATTCTGTCATTCTGTGCCTGTTAGTGCTAATGAAGAACTGCTCACAGCCGAAACCCTAGTTCTAGAGAAAGACTCTATCTTGTGTGTGTGTGTCTGTGTGTGTGTGTGTGTGTGTGTAATGTGTATTCATGGTTATGTTCATGCATCTGTAGTCAACAGCCAGCTTAATCAGTTTCTTTGTCATGGGAAGGTTTGCTATGGGGATCCATTGTTTAATGCATATCTATACTTGCGTCATAGATTTAATGTCCTGATGATTGTCTCACTCACCCTATGAAATATTTTAAAGGGAAATGCAGTGAAGGAAGTGGGGACAGAGCCAGGGAAACTTTCTTTCACAGCAGAAGAGAAATTTTCATGCTGTGGGAAAGTCAATCAAAAGTGGCAAATGATGCATCTCCCACTGACTCCTTTTCCTTTGGAAGTTTCTCTACTTTTTGCTGCTTATTCAAACATTGAATGTCACTACTTCAAATCTTCCTACTGTTCCCAGGGCTGTTTGTGACTCTGGGAGGGGTTAAGACATCTGTATGTTGTTCCCAGGCAGCAAACTGCAAAGATGATGTGGTAGTTGCGAGACCAGCAAGAGGACACAGTTCCTTGAGGCTGGGGTTCTATTCTTCTGAGCAAGGCCTGTGCTATGGAGATTCTGGCTAGGGCAGGAGTGAATCAAATGTGGTCCATCTGTTGGAGGCAGCTGCTTATACTTGGGGGATAGGATGTCTAGAGAGCATCTCCGGTTGAACAATCATGCCTTATTATGGAGCTGTTATCAGCAATGATGGCTCAGACCTCGCTTTCCCTTTGGAAAGGTGCCCTGGGGGTTTCCATATGGTGTGGTACAAAGGGTCCTACTTCTAGATGGAAGATGCAGGATGGGTCTGGTGTGCTGACAGCATAGTTGCAGCATTAGTAGTGTGACACAGGTGATAAAAAGCCTAGAGTGCTCTTAGGCTCTGTGAGTGGAGGATATCTTTCTAGAGTGGAGGGGGTTGGAGCCACAGGAGGGTCATGCCTGAGAACTGATTTCAGTTTTGGGTGCCACACATGGAGAACAACATAGATAAGTCAAAACATGTTCAGAAGACAGTGTCTGCAGAAGGGAGAGGATGTGAAACTGTGTCACATTTGGAAATCTCAGAGGAACTGAGGCTGCTACCCTGAAGTAGTGATTTGGAGGAAGGTGTGACCATCTGCAAGAGCTGTCACAGGGGAGAAGAATTCTGTTCTTTTTGTGAGGCCTAAGGCTCAGGGATCTAGGATCTCTGGCAGAAATCATGGAAAAACTTTTTTTGTTGTTGTTGCCTATGAGGAAAATATTTGTAACAGTCATAAATGCCTAAAGATATTCCAGGATATTGTTATTGTGGATAATCATACCACATTCTGTGGTTCTGACATGGCTGTTTTGAGGTTGTGGAAGTTTTGATCCAGTGTACAGAGGTGGCTATTGTGATTCCGTGGTCATTTTAACATGCCTGTTAAGGTGGAATCAAACCTTTTGGGTGACAGCAGAACACAGCAAGTGGTTTTATATCTATGATGGAACTTTCTTCTCTTTTTAAACAATGATGTCTTTGGCCCATTTCCCCATTACCTCTTGTGGTCTCCTTTCCCTTTCCCAGGCTCACCCCTTGGGCTCTCCCACCATTCACTTGTCCGTTTTGATTGGCAAAATGATGGGGATATGATCCCACTGAAGATGAGTGACAGATCTCTGGGGAGAAGCTGGGGTTAGAGCTGAAAATACTAAAAGGCTTCATAGCTTTATTTGTATTTCGGAGTAGTTGGCATTTTGTGCTATTGCCGAAAAGCCCAATTATAATTTTATACTTTGTGTGTCAAGATGTCCACATGTCAAAATGGCCTTATCTAAATGCTTTTGGAACTAGCTGGACACACATTAGTCAAGTATATTACACAAGGAACTCAAGCATCGTAGGGGTGGTTGAATATGGTTATTTTTAAGATATTTTGTAATTCTAAAATTCTGAGCTCTAACTCAATAGTTCTCAGATGTAGGTTCTTGGACCATGTTAGTCTGTGACACCATCCCAGTTAAAAATGCAGAAAATAAAAACAATGGATTTAGTTTTCTCTAAGGGTAAATTCAATTTAAGGATTTCCTTAATTTCGAGATAAGGATCTTTATTTTCTTTTTTGTTGTGTTTAAAAATCTTCTTTTTGTAATAGTGGTAATAGTTGGTATTTAAAAATGTCAGTAGACAAAATAAATATGCCTGTCTCACTATTACTTTTTTTTTGACACCTACATGTAAAATCCCGAAGTCTGGGAACCCTGATTGAAGTCACTTAATCTTTGGAACCCGATTTATTTTCTTGCAAAATCGGCATAGGTACACAGGGTCCTCTGTCTCATGGCATGCTTATGAAATTCGCATAGGCTAATGTAGGTCCCTCGCCTTTGTAGCTGAAAATGCCATATGTGTTGTGTGATACAAATGCCCTGGACTAATGTTATTAAAATGAGTTGTGTGGAAGATGGAAGGATGGTAGAGCAGAGGTAAAACTCTGCTTTTGCCTTGTGTTTGCATTTCCTGTCAGTTTCCAGTGGGCCAATGAAGGGCAGCCAGGGAGCCTTGCTGTGTTTGCTCAGAATCTGAAGGACCCCCAAGGCCTGGGAAGCCACCACGTGGGCCTTGCTGTGGAGTCTGGTGAGTGGGTTGGGGGCTGGGCTGGTGGATGGGGAAGAAGCCTGAGAAGTGAGAGAGGAGGGGTCTTGCAATACAGATTCAAATTCCATCCTTGTCTGTTGGGACTGAATTTTCCAGCCAGCTGTGAGACCACACCCAAAATCAATGAAGTTGTGTTTCATTGTTGATGCCAAAGCTTTCCAGGTGGTTCTCACCTATGGGCAAGGTTGTGAATTATACTCTAAGCTCTGAGGGGGATGTTTTGAAAAGATTAGAGTTCTACTTCATTTGTACTGACTTCTATCAAGAGTTACCAATCTCCCCCTTCACCTTTCAAAGAATCATTACAGCTACCAAGGGTCTTGGCCTGCGCCCACCTAAAGCACCTGCTAGCTATACTCACTTCTATGTTTTGCTGTAATATCTCAACAAGGGAAGTCATACAGTGTTGAGGCAAAGAGTTCAACTTTCAAAGAAATTCTTACCTTGTGCAAAGGACAACAGACAAGGATGGCAGCAGCAGCAGCAGCAGCGTAGGAACAACTTGAGGCCCAATATTAGGGTCAGGCACATCAGCGTGGCACGAGGCAGAAGCCCATCTAACAGCTACAGAGAACATATCAAGTCTGTATCATTGTACCCATTCAAATGTAATGTTGCATGAAAAAAGCAAGCTAGAGAATACATACAGAACGCTGCCATTGACGTGAAGAGAGTACAGCACTCTGCGGTTTTTGGATTATCTGTACACATGATTTAAAAGCTGAAAGACCAAAGGATATGCATGAGATTTATCATAATGGCTGCCTTTTGGGAGGGAGAAGAGCAGACCTGGAGAGAGGTAGAGGACACTTCAATAGTGTTTCCACACCTTTTGTAAAAATCAGTGGGAGCATATATGACAATGATCCACTCAGTATCAAATCCTGGCTCTGCCACTTGCTGTGTGTGTGACTCCTTTTGGGGCCTTCACTTCCTCCTTTGTGAAGCAAGGATAGTGTTCTGAACAGTGCCCAACACATAATTGCAGTGTATGGATTGACTCTCATTACTAACAGCCTCCAATTGAGACAATTTGGAGCAGCTGCTTCTATTCAGCCCTTGAAACCCACTCAGATATTATCCCCATTGGGACACCTTTCCTAACTGTCTCAGTTTAGGTGCTCCTGTAATATCTCATTCCACTCTGAGCTGTAGCCTGCACATTACCATAGTCTGATGATGGTGGTGAGGAGTGTTTATTGAGCCTTTATTACATGTCAGATACTCTTCTAAGCATCTTACATACATTATCTCACTTAATTCTCACAACTTCTCTAGAATTTAGTATCCTCATTGTTCCCATTTTATTTGAGAATTCCCTGTTGGTGTCCCCCCTGCTCCTAAAGGTGGAAAGTTTCTTAAGGCCAGGGACTGTGATTGATTAAGCACTTTACCCTCAGTTGCTAAGAACAGTTCCTGAGATGAAGAAGTCACTCAAGGAGTAACTGAGTGAAGAATGAATGAGTTCCCAAAGTAGACAAAACATCATCTGTCCCTTGGTCGCCACATGGCTGCAATGTGAGGTGCCGGGAAGGGTGTGGTACGGGCTCCTCGCCTGTATGTCTTTCTCAGCACCACATCTCTGAGGGACAACACAGGGAAGTGTGCCAGTGTCTCCACTTAGGTATGAAGTTTTCTTTTTCATGATGATGTTATAGTTGAAAATACGTTGTTTCCCAAAGCTTCTGGCCTAGTTGACTCTGGCTGTTCTGTAGCTCTCAGCTTCTTGCTATTTCTCTGGGATGGCTTTCCTCAGCCTCCGGGTGGGTGGAGACAGCCCTAGCAATACCTTGACCCAGTCCTGTGTGTCTCCGAGCTCCAGGAGGGCAAGCCTGGGTCTGTGCTCTCCTCTGTCTCCAGAGCCTAACTTGGGGCCTGGTCCTTCGTGGTGCTCAGCCCTTATTTGAGGAATGAATAGGAGGTGGGAGAGGAGAATGGGAGGAGTGGGCTATTGAAATTCAATTCAACATCTAAATCCACAGCTGGTGTGGAAGACTGTGGCTATTGTTTTCAGGTCTGCAAAATGAGGACTTTCTCTGCCTCAGAGCTGAATTTCTCAGAAGCCTTTTGATCAGTGGGCACAGTCTGCTAGGGCAGGTCACTCCTTCTAGGGTGGAGGTGGGGTTGCAACTTGCCCTGCGTGTGTGAGTCAGGCCCACCTAGGCATTTCAATACCCATACTACCCAGGCCTCTCAGAGCTTCTGGGGAGGAGCCCTGAGAGGTTGTGCATGCTACAGCAGGTTCAGGGGTGAGAATCACTGCATCTTCTTTCAGGTCACTCCTTAGCTAATTTCTAATGTTCCTAATTTGTATTTAGGGAGCTTGGACGTATCTGTCTTTCAGGTGGAGAGAATGGGTCAGTTCTTTTTTCCAGTACTGGGAGTTGAACCCAGGGCCTTTGCCCTTAGCTATATCCACAGCCCTTTTAATTTATTTTTTATTTTTAAATTTTGAGTCAGGTCGCACTAGTCACTGAGTGACCCAGGCTAGGCTCAAACTTGTGATCTTCTTGCCTAAGCCTCCCTGAGGCTAAGGTCAGTTTTGTTTTTTTTTGGTACTGGGGATCGAACTTGGGTCCTTGCGCTTGCACAGCAGGCGGTGAAATCACTGAGCTAAATCCCCGGCCCTGAGGTCAGTTTTTGAAGGACATAGAAAATGGATTTTTTTCCTGGCCAGGAAAGATGGATTTTCTTTCACCTTTATTCTCACTTATCTTGCTCTTGTTGTGTCTGTTGAATCACTCTTATCCAAACCTTAAGGGATGGATGGAGTGATGGACAGCGGAGGTGAATCAGGACTCGGTTGTGTCCTGAGGCTACTGGACATATCGTGGCCTTGCAGGCCTGGAAATGCTTGGCACATCTGTTTAGGGCTTATTAAAAATGATACAGCTATTAATTTACTGGATTAGTAGCCACTTATCTCTCCACTCCCCTTTTTAAGTTCAAAAAAAGCTTTTTGTCAAAACAATACGAGAGATCACAGATATGAACTTTCCAGTCATTCTTAGCACGGGAGCTACTCTGTGACTCCCAAGAAGAATTGTTATGAACCTTTCCTCCCCATGTTTCGGAAGAATCAGCTTTGGCACTCTTGAGAAGGCAATTCAGTGTGTGGAGGTCCTTCCGTCCCCCTCCTCTCACTCCTCCTTCTAACATCTTGTGGGCAAGTCCTGGGGACCAATTTCCTGCCTATGCATTCCTTCATTCTACCATTGTTAAGAATGCTGGGTGGAGCAGTTGCAGCGACCAATGAGAACCTGTGAGGTCTCAGAGGTTGGGACTTGGGCATTGAAATATGGCTTTCTGACATATATGCTGGGACCTTTTCTGCCACCTTCTTCTTCACTGGGGGCTTCAGTGGTAGCAGCCCCTGAAATAGGCATAGAGCTAGGCTGAGTAGCTGATTCTACTCTGGGGGATGGGTAGGTATTCCTTCTGGCCTTGGATTGCCTTTTTGTGTGTGTGGTTTTGAGGATTGAGCCAAGGAGCCTTTCACTGAGCTACATCTCCAGCCCCCACACTCCCACCCCCTGTTTTTAAAATTTTGAGACAGGATCTTAGAAGGTTTTCCAGGCTGGGCTTGAACTTGGGATCCTCCTGCCTCAGCCTCCCATAATGCTCTGATTGCTCTCGGTAAACATTTCTGTCCCACCTGGGAGACAGGAGCTTCAACCCTAAGCAATAATGAAACTTCACTTGAGATGACAGGAATAAGAATATGAGCTGAGATGTTTGTTAGGGGCTGTAAGGGGAGAAAAAGCCACTGTCACACTCTTGTCCTGTCAACCTCATTTTTATTCTGTGTGATGGTACAAACTTGCCATTTACTAACTGCCTCATGATTTACTGAGGGCCTTGCATGTGCCAGGCCCTGGGAGTGCTGGGGACACAGGCAGAGTTGAGAGCTTGGAGAGGACATGACAGAGGTCCTGTAATGGCCGGGTATGGGGGGCTGGCCTGTGGGAGTGTTGCTTTTTGGGCTGCAGGCTTGGGAAGGCCTCCCAATGCAGTGAGCATATTGAAAACAGCTCATCCAGGACCCCAAGGTAGAGGCAGGCTTGGAGCAGGAGCAGCAGTGAGCAGGTTGGTGTGACGGGGCAGGGGCAGGCTGAGTGGTCAGGTTTGGTGTTGGTCTGAAGGTGGAGTCAGCTGCATTTGCTGATATTGAGCGTCATGGAGAAGGCTGGTTGTTAGAATGAGGAACTGCCTTGTCTGGGATGTGGACTTTGGGGAAGGCTCAGTGGCTGTGGGTATGTCACCAGGTTCAAACTGGAGAAGCTCCTGGCAGGAGACAGGGCACCAGAAACAGATACCTGCTTTGGAGCTGCTGTGGTGGCTTGCTGGCTGCTTTCCATTCTGACACCCGAGTTCCCTTCTGTAGGAGGTTTAGTTGTTCTTTGTTGCCCCAGACCAGCAATAAGTCTCATTACCTTTAGATTGAAGTCCAAGGCAGCCTGTGGCACCAAAGGGCTCAGCCAACCTTCCCAGCTCATCCCCAGGCTTTTCCGTGTTTCTCTTGTTCTAGACGTACCAAACTGCTCTTCCCCATGCCACCACCCCTAATGTGAATCCAAATCTCATATTCCCTGCTTGGTCCATGCTCTTCCACTCTTCTCTACCTCCCAAGAACCTTGACCTACAGTTCTGCCTTCTCCAAGTTTGCATCCCAAATTCTTCACTGTAGAATGGTTTCTCTGATAAAATTTGGCTTGTACATTTAGTGTAATCTAATCTTTCTCTGTATTACAGTTAGATATCTTTATATGTCATACATATTTATATTTTATTTTTGCACATATAGTATGTTTTTTATTCATCATAGAGCCTTACCATATTGCTTTTATTAATCTGTTTCCATTACTACCACGAATGGGTGCCTCTCAAGGGCAAAGGAGTGATTTACACTAGATCCAAGTCTAAGTCAAATTTTCAGTTCCTCGGTAGATGATATGAATTATACTGATGAGGCAAATTAGAAACAAGCTAAGAAAGAAGCTTAATTTACAGCTATTTTTACTAATATAAGAGGGTAACATAAAGTACCTTAAAAAGCCCCAGAAATAGGGTAGCTCTCTATTTCATATGAAGCTTACACTGTCCAAATAATCTACTGGTCCAACAGATGCTCCAGTTCCCTTGCAGTTAGAGTGGTCACATAAGTAGCTCTGGCCAGTGAAATGTGAGTGGGAAATCAGATGTGTCACTTCTGGCCTAGGCTCCTAGGAGCCTGTACTCTCTTTTTTGCCATCCCGTACTGCATCAATCTTGTAGCCCCATGGTGATAAGCAGATCACAGAATAAACAACCTCAATCCAGAGTCCCCAAAGGGAAGAGGGCCCTACCATCTCCTATCAGACTTTGTAAGACTGTGAAATAAATTGTTTGTTATGCCACTGAGATTTTGGTTTACTGTACTTGTTATGTCAGCAGAGCCTATTTCTATCTTGACTACTGCAGCTTCTCAAATAAAGCTAGGGTGGATGTGATCAGTCACCTGAGAAAACAAAGTAAGAAATGGTCTGTCTGTGGAATTTTGGGGGAATCAGAAGCCAGACCTAGGAGATTCAGAGAGTGAACTCATGGAGGCAGAGGTAGAATATGATTGCAAACAAACAGAGAATATCCAGTCAGTTGTGTGACTCATTGTGTTTCTGAAGAGGGCTACACAAAGGGCAGTGAAGATCCAGAAGCTGGTCATTCCTGGAGAGAAGCTATCCTGGCTGGCTGGAGCAGTAGCAATGGAGGCTTCTGGAGAATGTAACTATGCTCTGTGAGGGACACTCCGGGATATTTTCACCAGATGCCATTACAAATTCAGGTTACAGAACTTCCTGTTCTTGCTGTGAGTCAGTGCTCACCTTACAGCATTCTGATGACAGGTAACTTGACAGTAGTTCCTTCAAAAGGAGAGAGAAGACCATTGTAGGCTATTGCATGGATTAGCTGATTTAATTGATAGGTCATTTTCATTGTGAATAAATTCTCTAGTAGTCTAGTTATTTGTCTCAGCTTCTGCAAGGCAGTAAGTTCACCCATGATGGATGGATCCATTGTCAGTGGAAGCTGTCAAAATAAAAAATGTGAATGTGTACCTTGAGACCCAATTTGGAGACCATCCTTCTTGAGATCTTTGGGCAGGCGGTTGAGAAGCCATCACATGGCAGATCCACCCCAGGCACTATTACCCTGTTACTATTGTGGCTGTGCATTGTACAGTGAGTGTCCTTAACATACAAACTTTGGGTGTTTCTAGGAACCACATGGCTTGGGAATCCTTGTATATATGATCTAATTAGAGTGGAAAGCCCCAAAACACTCCATCAGAGAATCTTCCCTTTGAAAGTATGATTAATTGAAAAGCTTAGATACCCAACTATAAATAACATCTATTTTTTGTTCATTTAGGTTAATATAGGGAAAGGAGTCATGCTAATATATTACAATTCTGTCATTTTCCACAGAAATCTTGAAGAAAATTCTAGGTCAGCAGTAATATATTTACCTGCTGCTGTGTGTTTGAAAGCCACCAACCACTGCATATTCATAAATAGTTCTCTGTCTCTATGGCTCACATGAGAATCATGGTTTGGATATTTTCAGTTCTCTTTGTTATTCCTAGTTCCAGATTTGAATATAAATAGATTAGGTTCTCATATCCCTAACACCAAGCCCAAAATGAAAACAGAACAAAAGTCTTGGTTAATCTTTTTTATTGTAAAAACAATAAATATACATATAAATAGTAATTTCTAAAAGTGTAGAGATATAAAAAATAGTAACTTCCTAGCTCCGACCCTCTGAAATAATCATTCTGAATAGTTTGATATGTTTCTAGATCTTCTCCCTGTACATATACAACCATATGTTTTATTATTTACAAAAATGAGATAATTTTATGCATGCTATCTTGCCATTTGTATTTTTTCTCTTAGCAACATCTCTGGGGATCTTTTTTAAAAATTAATTTTATTGGTACATTTAAGGTATACAATATAATGGCATTCATCATTGGAGATTTGCACCTGTACATAATCTCTCTTGGTTCTTATTTTTTCCCCTTTCCCCTACCCTCCCTTCAACCCCTCCACCCATCTCTTTCTAAAAAGACTTTGTTTCCATTTTTTATTTTTCTCACATTAATCCATTCCCTTCTTTCTTTACCCCTACCCTCCTACTTCCCCTTCCCATCTTTTTTATTTCAATACAATTTTGCATTTTTTAAGAGGCTACAGAATATATCATTTATGTGGGCATTACAATGTATATATTTTATGTAGTAGTAGTATATATGTATATTTTCTTGGGTGCTATATGATTTTATTATAGTTAAGAAAATATTACATGCAAAGAATTCAAAATTTAATAGCTTTTACCACAACCTTTATGCAAGTTTACACATTTACTATTGCCATGCTAGAATTTTGGTTGGATTTGCATTTTGATAGTGTCAGTTAATAGAAACTCCAAGGCTAGCATTCCCTGTGCAAGGTGAAGGAATCATTTTGACTTACTGAAATAGAAAATTACCCCGTAGAGCTTCATATTAATTGTGGTTTCAGAAGCAAGAGATGGTGACACCTTGGATGTTTATCATAATGGATAAAAGCAAAAGCACAGCCCATTCTACCATATTCTTTGGAGTTCCTACCTCTCTTTTGCAGCACACACATACACACATGTGCACATGCACATACACACACACACACCAAGTCAACTTCACATGTATGAGGAGGTGTGTCAGACAGGCTGAAGTGATTAGTGCTTTTTTTAAAAAAAAATTAATTTTACTGGTACATTTTAGGTACACAATATAATGACATTCATCATTGGAAATTTGCACCTTTACATAAGCTCTCCTGGTTCTTATTTTTTCCCCATTCCCCTGCCCTCCCTTCAACCCCTCCATCCTTCCCCATTGACAAAGACTTTGTTTCCATTTTCTCCTACTAATTCCATTCCCTTCTTTCCTTTCCCCTTCCCATCCCACTTTCCCTTCCCCTTTACCCCTTTTCTTCCTATTTCACATTATCTACTATACCTTTTAGTTCTTATTTACACTTTCAGTGTCCCACACTAGAGAAACTATTCAGTATTTACATGTGTGTCCTATTTATTTCACTTAAGAGTATCGCCTCAATGTGCATCCATTTAGCTATAAATGTCTCTAATTTCTTATTTTTTAAGGCTGAGTAGTACTCCATTTTATAAAATTACCACATTTCCTTTATCCAGTCCCAGTTGATGGGCAACTGGGCTGCTTCCAAGTTTCAGCTGTTACAAATTTTGCTGCTGTGAACATGGGTGCA
>NW_004624748.1:1168280-1213253 GCF_000247695.1 Heterocephalus glaber | reverse complement strand
TTTGTCATATGCTTTCTATATCTTTTCAAACTTTGTAAAATCTGTGGTAATGTCCTCTAAATTTTGATATTGTAATTTAAAAAATGTATAATTGATATTGTGTAATAGGAAGAAAAGGTCTAAAGGAGTAGGGGAAGTGAGAGGGGTAGGGGAAAGGAAAGAAGGGAAACAGAAAATATGAGAAAAGGAAAAAAATGAAACAACGTCTTTGCAAATCGAGAAGGGTAGAGGAGGTGAAGGGAGGGTAAGGGAAGGGGAAAAAAAATAAGAACCAAGATATTCATTTAATGGTACAAGATTCCAATGATGAATGTAACTGTATTTTATACTGAAAATGTACCAATAAACTTAATGGGAAAACATAAGGAATGGAAAAGAAACTTGTAGGACCAAAGGAGATTAAAGGACATAAATTAATTGAAATGCATTGATCTTTTTAGGTTCCATTTGAAAAACTGTAAAAATATTTATGTAGTTTATGAGAAGAAGAAATTTAAACACTGTCTAAGGAATTTCTGCATTGCATGTGATACTATATTGTTGTTATATCAGAATCTTATTCTTTTATAGGTACTTATTAAAGTATTTACAGAAATGACATGAATCTGGGATTTAATTCCAAGTCATAGAGGAAAAAGAGACTTCTATTGGGATAGGGGTAAATTTGGAAAGATTGAGGATTTATAGTTGTTGGAACATGTATAGGAGGGTGCACATATAGGAGATTATTTTTACTATTTAGTCTACTTTGGAGATGTTTGAAATTCTAAAAAGTTAAAAAAAGAAAGAGGAATGTAAGCAATGTCTTCCTATCTAATTATATTGAGGAGTAAATTTTTTTTTGTGGTGCTGGGAATTGAACCCCGGGTCTCATGCATACTAGGTGAGCCACACCCAAGCCCAGTGTTATGTTTTAAGTATGTCAGTGTTGGTTTGAATTCATATATTTAAAAAGATAAAGTAGTTTTTGGGTTTTGCATCAAGTAACTGGTGTTTATGAGGGTAAATTTGAAATAAAATTGGTCAATGTTGTATAAGTTTGAAATTTTCCTAACTTTAAAAAAACATTAAAAAAATAGGCTGGGCTTCAATTGAAAACAACATTAAGAACAACAAGGAATAATTAATTTAAAAATGTCTTGCGCCCATGACTAAATTGAATGAAAGCCAAATGTAAATTTTTGCAATTATCATTTCTCATGCTAAAGTTATGTGTGATGAAAAACAACACCTTAACATGAATCCATTTAAGGTAAAATGGATAGAAATATGTTTTATGAACCCTACAAAGAGCCCTTCTTTGTATCAATGTTATGATAAAACAAAGAATTCTCCTGCCTCATTCCTGTCCCTTTGACCAGATGGTCAGTAATACAGTTTGTTTTATATGATTAGCCAAAGAAAAGATTGTTTAATGTCTTTTATATAAACTGCATGCTAATTTTGTTTTCAAGGATAAACATGAAGTTTATTGGAGTTAGACCTCGAATTTCGTATGTAAAAAATAAGTCAAATTGCATATTACAAAGAGACAAGACATGCACTTATTTAGTTGAGCTTTATAATGTGTTAGAATGAGGTAAGAAGGATGTTTTTATTAAAACGGTATGAGCTACAGAAGAGAAAATGACTTGATCATATAAGGTGTTAGGTTTCAGACACTGGAAAGTAAACTGGGGGTGGTGGGAAGGAGAAATTTGGCAAAGTCAAGTCAGAACTTTTGGAGTTCAAGTGTCTTAGAAGCAGAGGATTGATTGCTTGCTCAATCTCTATTTCATTCTCCTTCCAGTTGGAGATACAGAAAATCTAGAATTGATGTATGTTAGAGTTCCTTGCAGCTAGGATACGAGAGGCAGGCTCTGCTAATTATTTACTCTTGGGCTTTGCATTTGGAAGGCAGAAGTGAGATGGAAGTGATCTTTTTTGTTTGTTTTGTTTTGTTTTTTGTGAAGTGGTTTGGTTTCAGCAGCATTGCAGTGTGTTTTCTCAGTCTCCTGGACACTGAAATGCAATTGCAGAAGCAAGAACCACGGTGGTAACTTCTTGACAGGTCCCTAGACACAGCTCTGGGATTGGTTTTAAACCCACAGCTTCAGGAGGAGTCTCAGATTAGCAGCTTGTCTGGTGGAGCAATTGGTGAGTCTTTGCTTTAGGGCCATTCTCAACTTGTCCTTCAGCCCTTCCAAAGACTTTGTAAGCACCTAGTTCCCTGTGTTAAATATCTTTCTACTTAATATGCTTACAAGGATTTTTGCTTTCTGCACTGTACTCTGATGGAAATAAGCACAATTAAAAGTTTTATGGCCTTCACAAATGAATGTGAAGCCTGCTAAAATTCAATTTTTCTTCCCTACCTATAATTACCATAGCTTCTCACATCTTCACCATCTTCTATATGTCTCAATCTTAGTTTCATTTCTGGATCTTGCCATTATTCCTCACATTACCAGGTGTCAGCAGTCATGAAGGGACATAAACTCCAGGGTGGCCAGCTGAAGAAAAGATTCCACGCTATCCCACACTCAGTAGCTTCCAGGTTTAGATATAGATTAAATTATCTCAGAATTATGCCAAATCCATCTCTCCCCATATCAATTATTACCAGATTCTTCAAATATAGAGATTTTATCCATATTCAGTCAGGCATGGAAACTCAGAGGTGTTAAATATCTTGTCCAATATCACTTGGTGTGTCTTAGTCAATTTCCTTGTTACTGGGACAAAATAGTCAACACCTACAACTTAAAGGAAGAGAAATTTGTTTTGGCTTACACTTTCAGTCCATTTTGGGCTGGCTCCAAGGCAGAAACAGGATGTTAGAGGGACATGGTAGAGGAAAAGCTTCCAGGAAGCATGCTGGAAAAAGAGCAGCTGAGGAGGGCGATATACCCTTCCAGGTCACACCCCCAGGGACCTCCCTCTTCCAACTGGACCCCACCTCCCAACAGCAAAATCACTCCCATGATTCAGTCACCTCCCAAAAGCCCTGCCTACAAGCACATGAGGCCTTCAAGGGACATTCTTGATATAAATAACATCTGGCCCCTGGCCCTCCAAAGACTCATGCACATTTTTTTATGCAAAATGCATTTAGTTCATCTCTGAGTCACTATGTCTTAACAGTTTCAGCATTGCTGAAAAGTCCAAATCCCAAATCTCCTCTGATACTCAAGGCAAACTGTTAGCTGTCAGACTCTATAAAAATAAAAATAAAGGCCGAGGATTTAGCTCAGTGGTTCCACTGGCTGCCCTGCAAGCAGAAGGACCCAAGTTTGATCCCCGGTACCAAAAATAAAAAATAAATAAATGAATAAAAAATTTAAACACAACCAATGTACAATGACACAGGGTAAACATTCTCGTTCCAAAAGGGAGGGATAGGGAGATAGAAATCATTGGGCGCATATTAAATTCCATAGTTCTATGTCTAGCACCTGGGGCAAGTTAGGGTGCGATGTGAGCCCCAAAAGGCTTGGTTGTGCCTGCCCTATGGTATTGCCATTTGTAGCCTGTGTGGCCTCTCTCAGGGTAGCTTTGCCCACTGCCTGTGTCCCAGTGGATGTTCCATGCTCCTGACTTCTCCAACATCCTGAGGTTTCCACTGCACTTTTGGCTTCACTCTCAAAGCTTCACATATTGCCCTTTTGGCAGTACATTGTCTGGCCTCCCAGACATTCTGAAATCTCAGTGGAAGCCTCCCTGACCCCATGACTTTTTTTTTGCATGCCTCTAAAGCCAGCACCATGTGGATGACATCAATGCCTGTCACCAGCTCAAGCAGTGGCACAAGTACAGAGGCCTCTGAGTGCCTGGATGTCTGAACATTGTGAAATGAATCTCACCAAACCAAATTCCTAGCTACCCTTCTTGAGGAGGTTCTCTTCTGAAAGAAAAGTCTTTCACTTTTACACCCTTAAGCCTTTGGATGGGTAGGGTCTTGCTGATGTCCTTAAGACATCTTTTCTATTGTTCCAATGCAAATTACTTGGTTTCTTTTTAATCTTTTCAACAACCTTTCTCTAAAGGCACCAATTTAGCAGGTATTTCCTATCTGGGGAAACTGATAACTTCAGCTATGCTGTTTGCTCTTGATTCTCAATATAAAATGGCTAAAAGCTGTTAAAAGTACCCATATTATAGCCTGAACATTGGGCTATCTTGAAATTTCCTCTGCCAGATTAATCTGCCATCCTTAATCTCAGCCTCCTTCAAAGTCTTAGGACATGAACAAAATTTTCTGCCAGGTTGTAGCATATTTGGTCTGTAGTCCAACTGCCAATGAAATCCTTGTTCCAATCCAAAACCTCTTGAGCCTGGTCTTTACTGTGTACATTTCTATGCGCATTCTAGTCTTCTGAGCTCTAACCAGACTCTCTTGTCATGTTCATCTTATAGCATTCTAGGGCTTCTCTAGCTGCCATCTCTAAACATTTCTAAACTCCTCCTGCAAAATAGTTCCAAAGGCTTCTAAGCCACATGGTCAGGTAGTCACAGCAGTGCCCCCATTCCTGGTACCAACATATGCCTTAATCACTTTCCTCGTTGCTGGAACAAAGTACCTGACACCAGGAACTTAAAAGAGGGGAGAATTATTTTGACTTATGTTTTTAATCCATGGTGGGCTGTCTCCAAGGCAGAAACAGGATGGTAGAGGGGCATAGTGAAGGAAAAGCTACTTACATCATAATGTCCAGGAAGCAGAGAGGGAAAGGATTATCCACAGAGGGAGATATATCCTTCTAGGTCATGCTCAGTGAATCCCCTTTTCTGGGAAGATCCTACCTCCCAACAAGAAGTAGTTATATTGTCCCCATAATGTAATCACCTTCCAAAAGTCCTGCCTATGAGCACATGAGGTCTTTGGGTGATATTCTCAATATAAACCCTAATATGGTGCTTACATAAAATTGGATCCCAGTGTTACCTATTGAATGAACTTTCAAAAATACACAAATGGGAATAGAGTAAACATTAGAGTTTAATTGTATAGTTCTGCCAAGGATTGAGTGGGAGATAGAATGATTTTTTTTCTCCTATGCTGGTGATAACAAGCTCCTTCCCTTTCTGTTGATTAGTGGGAGACAGCTGAACAAGAGAGGGCAAGAAAAGACCAAGAGGCAGGAGAGTGGAGGTGAACTGGTGGCACTGGTAGTAGAGGTGGCCAAGATGGATGGCTGCTGTGGTTGGGATGTGGTCTGTCCACAAGGGGCTCAGGGGTTGGAGGCTTGGTCCTCAGTATGATAGTTGTAAGGATGAGGGATCTTTTAAAAATGGGCTTTAGTGGGTGGACTTTATATCACTGGGAGTACTGCCCTCACAAGAACTAAGACAGTTTTCATGAGACACTGAGTGAGTTCTCAGAAGAATGAGTTGTTGTGAAATCTTGATCTTGGTCCCTGAATTGTTCTTTGGATTCCTTTCTGTTGATGTGATTTCTCTCTACCACATGTCCTTCTGCCATCTGTGATGCCATCTGCCATGGGTCCTTCCCAAAGCTGATCTGATCCCTGTATCATTTCTTGAAGTTCTAGAACAGCAAGATAAATAAATTTCTTTTCTTTATAAAGTAGTCTGCCTCAGGTAGTTTATTATAGTAATAAAAACCAGACCTGTGTAGTGGTGATGCAATTTTCTTCAGACTGATGGTGGAAAAGATAGTGGCAGTCCTGGTGGTGTTAGTGGGGGTAATTCATACGTTGCTCCTGCTCTGAGCTAAAGGAGCAGATTTAAAGCTGCTCAAGGAATAATAGTATTGCTTCTTCTGAGCTGGTGCTTTCTGCTTTCCTCTCTTTTTCCTGTGGTGAACCTCATTTTACAGTAAAGGAGAATGCTTCTTTGGCCCCAGCAAACCTCAGACACCTCAGCTAGGCTTCATGGTGTGGTTGGAGCATGGATACCTGTCCTCTCCCTGTGAGTTAACTTTACTTCCAGTTACATACTCAGATCTCCTGAGTTTTTTTCTGTAAGTGTGCTAACTCCAAAGAACCACCAAATGCCTCCGTAAGTACTGGTCCACCACAGCTTGAATGTGGGTGTAGGAAACAGAATATAGGGCTTCGGGTTCTGGTTCTGCAATTTTCTGTTCAGATGGTTTGGACCAAGTTCCTTGATCTCTTTGAGCCTCAATTTTCTGAGAGAAAACCACTTCACATGGTTAAGTTAGTTACCTGAAGCATGGCTGGTACTTAGAGAAGTATTCATTACATCAGCTATAAACACTGCACATAGGGTCAGCACAACTTCCTCCCAGTGGAAGCTGATGAGGAAAGAAGTGAGTATTAAAGTGCATTTTTAACTGACCAGAACAGATTTTCAATGAAGAAACTTCCTTCTAAACTCATGTAAAATTGTCCTGTTTCTCAAAGATGAAGTGTTGTGTTTTGAGTCAGCAAAGGTATTATGTACTCTGAGCTACTTACTGACTGGTGTTGAAAACTAAACAAAACAAAACAACAAACAATTGGTGTTGGTTTGGATGACTCTGAGATCTGAGGGATCTGCCTATAGCCTGATTGAGTTCTTGATGGACACTTCAGATAATCCATAGATTCAAACTGATTTCTTTTTAAGAGGAGCCTGCCACCCTAATGAGTCATATTAAAACAATTCCTGTTGTACATTTGTAGAGTGTTAAAAATGCATAAACATTTTCTGAACAGCTCATATGCCATTAGACTTAGAGGTATGACAGAAATTTTATCTTGTCATTTCCTTTTTGAAAAGTATTTATTTAAAGATAATTTATACAGATTGGGAGCTTACTTTTAAAGGAAAAGAGGGTGTACTGAATTATTTATAAATCTACTCATTTTTAGCTATAAACTATATCAGAAAGTATGCAGATCTGGAATTCTATGAGGCTGATAAGATGCAAAAATCTGTGTGACCAGAAGTCAAAATGAATATATTTAGGTGAGAAGTTTTATTTAAAATTCTTGCACAGTACTGGACTCATAGTTAACATTCATTAAATATTAGTTTCTTCTGAATATTTACTAGTGCTTTCATTTGATGATTCAAATACATACTATATGAAGAAATTGTGTTTTCTTCACTTTCCATTGGATTCTTAATGTTTTCTTTCTTTCAGTCCATTAGATATTGAAACCACAGCAGCTGTGGGCAACACAAACATGATGTAACCACACGTGGGTAGAATTATGTGAAATTGAGAAGATAGGAGTGCAGTGGGGTCTTCCTAGTACTTTAAGGAAAGGAAATATTGCTGTCTATGAATTTACAAGTCATGCTTCAAGAATGTTTGCTTCAAGGAGAGGAGTCAGATCATTGTTTTGCCTTCTCTTTGCTATTCACTTAGTACTTTGTTCATTCATTCACCAAATGTTTGGATAGTAGCCAGGCAACCTTATTGGTCTCCAGTCTCCATCTATAAGATGATTATCATGTCCATCAGAATATCACAGCATAATTATTTTATTTGGATTGTATTTTAGCAAGAAATACAAAACAGTATAAGATATAGTCCCTACCTTCTTAGAACTGACACCTAGCCCTGAAGACAAAATGAAAGAAAGCATTGTAAAAGAGCATTGTGAAAAGATTTTGTACTTATTCTCTGAGAACTGGATACAGATCTAGGAACAATGCAACTGCTACTTTCATTACTGCATTGATTGCTGAATAGGCTTCTGGATAGATCTGCTCTTTCCTCACACAGGGCAGATGTCCCAAACCTGCATGTGAATTTGAGAAGACACCCTTTTTGGATAGAGCAAGATCATTCACATGGCCAGTTCCTCCACCAGAAATTTCAAATAAGTTTTAAAGAACCATTAGTAGCACAATGAGAAGTGAAATTGAACTCTCCTACTCAGAGAGTTGGACATTCATCTTCCAATTGTATTTAGTGCTCGGTTCCTCAAGCTGCAGCATGCTCTCCCCACACCTCCCACCCCTCAGCGCTGGGAAATGAATCCAGGGCCTTTTGAACTATATTCTCAGCCCTTTTTCATTTTTTATTTTGAGAAAGGGTCTCACTAATTTGCTAAGTTGCCCAAGTGGGGCTCGAACTTTCGATCCTCCTGCCTCAGCCTCCCAGAATGCTGGAAATAAAGGCATGGGCCATCATGTCTGGCTTGCAGTATGCTTTGGTCTTCTCTTTGGTCACAAGGGGGTTATAGTCCCCAGTGAGGAAACTTGACGACTGATAAAGCAGCAGTTTTGAATTTTTTTTTTCCAGGTATTCCAGGGGAGTCAGGAAGGAGGCATGGAGGATGTCCCTTTGACCTTTGAGATAAGGAAACAAACAAACCCTTTAGAGGCAGGAATGCCTAATTTTAGAAGCATAGTGAGAAGCTGAGTTGGAACACACGCTCCAACATCAATAAAACGTGGAGATGAAATGTTCTTGCTCTCATCCTGAATGCTGGGCTGTGGGACCAAAGTGCACAGAGTTTTGCAAACAGATAATTGCCAAAGATTATAATTCTCTCCTGAGAGTCTGAGATGGCCTAGCTGGCTCTATGAACAGGGGAGAGAGTTGGTAGGAATGGAAGGGAGAAAAGTAACTTTTTCTTCATTAACCATCCAGGAAGCAAGTGGGGAGGGAAAGTAGAGTTTCAGGTGGGCCACTCTCCTTTTTGAGTCTTTGTAATGCTTTATAATTAGGGGCCCTGAAGAAATGTCTGAGTTTTCAAAGGAAATTGGTAAATTAAAGACAGTCTACATGAGGGATGGCAGATACATGACATAAATACCATGCTCTTCCTTCCCAGGCCATGGTAGACGTCACCAAAAAGAGGAACATTTTCTTCTTAAGCTTCATAATATTTCTATTTTGAGGTTTACCACATTGCAAAGATCATCTACCTCTGTGTAACATCTCACTTTGTCCTTTTGGCTGTAGTAAATTTCAAATGATGATGCAAGAGACTGACACTAATCAGATTTCATTGTATTTTTATTTCAATTTATAATGATAGTCACTGTGATAGTTGAACAAGATCATCAACTTGATTGGTTTAGGACCAACCTATGGGATCAGTAAAGTACACTCCTGGGTGTGTCTGGGTGGGTCACGGAGGGAGGTGTGACCTTGGGTCCTATATCTGGTTCCTTACCCCTTCCACTGTGGTGCTGTTTGCCTGTTCTGTTTCCCAGTTGCTGCAGACTAAGCAGCTTTGTTCCTCCAATGCCCTTCCACCATGATGTTTCTGCCTTAGAGTCAGCTGATGATGGACTGAAACCTCTGAAACTATGAACCAAATTAAAACTCTTCTTCAAGTTGTAGATGTCAGGTATTTTGAACTAGTGATGGGAAAGCTGACTAATATATTACAAAATCTCTTAAAGGGAAGTTTGTCCTAGTGACTGCATTCTACTTCAGGAATTGGCTTGTTATTATCATTTGTTTTTTGCATGTTGAGAGTAAAATTGAATTTTCAGAGACAGATTCATATTCACCAGGCTTTAGGAAATACAGAAACACTACTTTGTTAATTACTCAGGGAGTGCTGTATTTACAGTAGTTTGAAATAGATTTTAACTTTATGTGAGGGAAAACTCTAATTACAAAGTAGCTTTGGAATTATGGAAACTAAAATAAATGAAACTAAACTAACCAGGTATTGTGGCACACACCTGTAATGCCAGCACTCTGAGAGGCAGAGGCAGGAGGTCAAAATCTTAAGCCAAGACTGGGAAGTTTAGTGATTTAATAAGACAGTGTCTAAGAAAGGCTGGGGATGTAACTCAATGCAAATGCCCTGGGGTCAATCTCCAGGACTTAAAAGGAAAAATCAGTTACAGGAATTCATTAATTTATTGTTTCAGTCATTCTGAAGACCAGGTGTCTACTCTCATAGAGTTTACATGGCAATAAAGGAACCAGAAGATAAAGAAATGAGGAATGAAGTGATTTCAAATAGTACTGAGTGGTGTGAAGAGTGAGGAACATGGCATCGTGACTGCGAACCAGCCATTCTATAGCATCACACTTGGTCAGCTGACTGGCCTCTCTATTACTAGTAAGGTCCTATTCCTAGAAGCAGGTAACCAAAGCTGTGAGTAAGGATGTGCCTTCCTTTGGACAGTGCTTTGATGGAGACCTCAGTGTGTGTGTCTACTGCTTACAGCTCCCTCTCAGATGGATTAATACAGCCTGCAGCTGGGAGTAGCATAAAGTAGTGGCTAAGAGGATGAAATCTTTCTAGCACTCAGGAAGTTAAAGCAGGAGCACAGTGAGTTCCAGGCTAGCCTGACTATGGATCAAGGCCCTTTTTAAAAACAACAACAGCAGCAAAGCATGAAGTCTGCAGTTTATAGACCCTTCTTCTTGTGTTTACACAGTGTGTTCATTGAGCATGTACTATGTACTAGTACTGTATTGATGTTGGAGACAAGGAAGCAACAAATACAAAGTCCTTTCCTTTACAAGCCTCCATTCTAGTTCATACAAAGTCCTTTCCTTTATAAGCCTCCATTCTACTTCATACAGAGTCTTTTCCTTTACAAAGCCTCCATTCTAGTTTGGGAAGAGACAAAGAGCAAGTAAATATCAATGTGATATAAATCTAAAAGGGAGTCATGAGTACTGTGAAGAAGAACAAAGCAGTATAATGGGAGTGTGACCCAAGATGGGTTGCCAATTTAGGAAGGGTGGTTGAGTGGGTGAAGGTGACCAGATAGGAAATGGAGTTTGAGAGGGAGACAGGGCCAGATCATGAAGCATCCTGTCAGCCATGGTAGGGACATTAGATTGCGCAGTGAACCTCCCTGTCCACAGGAGTAAGTTCTAGGATGTTAGTGGATGCAAGAAAACCATCAGTAGATAATTCGAAACCATATATATGAAGGATAAAATTTAATTTATGAATTAGACAGAGTAGACTGACAATAAAATAGCACAATTATAACAATATAGTGTAATAAAGTTATACGAATACTGTAATGGTGTCTGTTTTGCTAAAAATATCTCATTGTACTGACTCACCTTTTTTCTTCTGGTGCTCATATGAGGTGATACAATGCCTGCATGATGAGGTGAAGTAAGGTGATTGACAAAGGGGGACTATGATGGAATGTTAGGTTCTACATGAGGATTACTCGAATACAAAACTGTACTGCCATACTGCCACCCGGAAAGCTGCTAAGTGACTAAGGGGCAGGTTGCATATACATCACAAATACACTGGACAAAGGGATGATATGTGTCCCAAGGCAGGATGGTGTGAGATTTCATCACTTTACTCAGAACAGTGTATAATTTAACACATGAGAATTATGGATGGATGGATAAAGATGTGGCTTTTTTATACAATGGGGTACTACTCTGCCATAAAGGAGGAAAAACTTGAGACATTTCTAGTAAATGGACGCACCTTGAGACCATACTCTTAAGTGACATAAATCAGACATACATGTGTAAATATTGCATTGTCTCTCTGGTATGAAAAACTGAAAGTGTAAATAAAGGCCAAAATGTATAACAGATATTGGGAAATAGGAAGGAAATGTTCAAATGGGAAGGGGAACAAGGGAGGGGGGAGGGGGAAAGGAAGAAAGAGAAAAGAAAAATAAGAGAATAGAAGGAAAAAAATGGAAATAAAACTTTTGTAAATAAGGAGGGGAAGAGGGGTTGAATGTAGAGGAGGGGATTGGAGAAAAACAAGAATGAAGATATACTATGTACAGGTACAAATTCCCTATGATGAATGTGATCATTATGTATATCTAAAATGTGCCAATAAAATTAATTTTTAAAAAACTGTAAGAATTAGCAAGACCTTGTCTCAAAAAAAAGGTAGGGAATATAGCTCATGTGAAGACCCTGTGTTCAATCCCCAGAATCACAAAAGCAAAATGAAACAACATAAAAACTTATGAATTGTTAATTTCTGAAATTTTTCATTTAATGTGTTTGGAACACAGTTGACTGTGGGTAAACTGAAACTCAGAAAGTGAAACCACGGCTAAGTGGGGACTACTGTATTGCAAATAGTTTGTAGTCACTGAAGGGCTTTTAAAGGTATCATCCTGGCTCCTAGGTGGAAAAGAGGCACTGGAAGGCCAAGTGGAAACGGGATGGCCAGTAAGGAGGCTGATAAAGTGAGAAAAAAGTCAGGACGAGAGATAAAGGTGACTTGCATTGGGCTTGTGAGGGTGGGGTAGGAAGAGTGTTTTGATTCTATTTGATATTTGAAGGTAGCAACGGGATGGGATTGCAGTGAATGTGGTTTTATGTAAGCCAGTGATGGCCATTTGTTCCCACTGTGACCATCTAATATCTGGGCCTACTTAGCACTACTTAGCACCACTTCCCTTGTCTTCACTCAGTGACAGAGAGCTTCTGGTTCCTGAACTGCAACACTCCGGCCGCAGAGATACAGGGCACTACCTCCCACCATCTGTCTACTTGCTCCTTACTTCACCTCTGTGCCACAGCTCCCAATTCTTCTTGGAAGGTCCCTGGAAACACCCACCCCACCTGATTTTTAGGACTCCCTTATACCCATTCCTACACACCTGAAGCCCTCTCCATTTGAAAGATGTGGGCTTTGGGGATGTGAGGACCACATTGCCCGACTCTTAATTTCTCCTCCCTTTGCCTCCCTTCTTTCCATTCCCCAGGGCAGAAGCCAGATTTTCCCTCCGTCTGGGATGAGAGCTCCCTCAGGTGAAACTCCCTAAACTCACTTGCTGGGCTTGCCTTTTGAAATCTTAGAGAAAGGTGGATAGAAGGACTGAGAAAACCCCATTTTTTCTTGACAGCATCCTAGACTTGATAGTCTCATTATGAATGTTAGATGTTGACTGTTCACCTTTTCTTTCTCTTGGCATTTGTACTTTAGCATCCTAATATTCCTCCCCTCTAACACCTGTTTACTAGCTGGGAAAGAGGTCATTTACAGAGAGACACAAAATAACAAAAACACATTGGTACATTTCGAAGTATTACTCATTTCCTACAATTGAACATAATGACTTTAGCAAGTCATCGTAACTTTTGTCTCAAGGCAGTTGCCTGCTTTCAGGACCTGTCTCCAGGACAGTGGGGCTAGGCTGCTTTTGTCTTCACCACCTGGTGCTAGGGTCTATACCTTTCCCTGATTGTTTGGCTGAGTTCTGGAAAATCGCCAGAGAAAACTGTTAAAGTTAACAGGTTATTGAAACAGGTTATTATTGGCATGGGGAAAAGCAGGAGGTATGGACAGGCAGACATGCAGTTAGATGGAGGTTTCTGAAAGCAGAAAGGGAGCAATCAATAAAAACATAGTTTATGCTGGTGGGAAGATCAAAGAGGGCAGCAGGGATCTGCAGAGGAGAGGGGCCTCAGACTTCTGTGGTAAGCCAGTCAGCACTGTGCTGGCCTCATGGCATAGAGGGATACAATGGGACTGGAAGTGAGGTTTGATGGTGGAGAGATTCAGAAGCCACGTGTGATGGTTAAGCTTGGTTGTGTCAATTTGCTTAATTGGAAACCATCCAGGGCACTGGTGGAGCACACTGCTGGGTGTGTCTGGGTAGCTCATGGAAGTGTGACCTTGGGACTACATCTGGCCTCACAACTCCTCTTCTCTGGAGTTGCTTTCCTACTCTGCTTCCAGGCCACCATGAACTGAGCGTCATTGCTCCATCACAACCTTCCACCATGTTGTTCCTGCCTTGGAGCCAGAACTGTGAGCTAAATTAAACCTCTCCTCCTTCAAGTTGTGGATTTTGAGTGCTGTGTCCCAGTAACCAGACTATGGGTTTTGGTTCAGGCACTGCCACTTAATTGGGCATTGAACTCTAGGTCTCAATTTCTTTATCAGTTAAGCAGAACAATACTTTAAACATTTGTCCAAGCTACTTCACAGGCTTCCCGGCAGTGTATATGGAAGGGCTCCATGAATTCCTAAATTGGGAACAGTGACAGATGGGAGGGAGAAGTTATCTTGAAGACAGAGTCAGTAGTCAAAGTTTCATCCTGACATCTCTCCCTGGGACCCCTTGGGCAATGGCCTCAGGGTCCAACGGGCTGCAGGGAAGTGGTGGTGGTAGAAAGCTCTGTGTGCTGGGTGTTGGGTGGGAGTTGGCTGGATCTTCCTAGTGGGATCATACTGGGGTCAGTATTTGCTCCCTGCAACAAGAATTTCAAGTGCACCATGCATGACTGGAGCCCTTTGGAATACAGCACTTTTGAGCAACATTGTATGGAGTGCCAACTGTAAAATATCCCAGCATTCCCATTTGTTCTAAAAGCATAGGAAGAGATGGGAATACGTTCCTGATGAAGTAATTCCATCTAAAGATGAACCTCACAATCTACCCAGTAGAGCCTCCTGAAGAAATTAGGATCATTTTTAAGGGTTTTGCATTAACACAGCAGGGCATTCATTCCTTTTATTTCATTCTTTACACATTTACAGTTGGAAAATTTTTATCATTCTGGAATTATTAAGTAGTTTGGCGGGAGGGTTATTTATTTTTAAATTGAGTTTTTGAAGGACTCTTTTCATGTTTAAAAATGTACTCTTTCTGAAGCGGCCCCCCTCGCCACTTTGTGGCTTCAGTGCGTTTTAAAAATCTTGGCCTGAGCATGAGTGGCTGACCTTTAACTTCAGAGGAGGAGGAAGAGGAAGTGCATCTCAGGGGAGAGTGGGTGACTCATGGTCTTAGCCACACTCTCCTCACCCTCTTTAGCCGAATGCCCAGTGGGTCCATCCTAGGCTGCATGCGTGAGAAAAAGCTTTCCTGTAGAAGTTGCCACTGTTGAGATAATGGAATAAGGAGTTCTCTTTTGAAGTCTTAAACCTTCTGGAGCAGCCAGAGTGACATTTGGCTTTTCTATTCCTCCCTGAACTACTGGTGAATACTATGAACTGTGCATTTTCTGTCACTGAGCAGTTAAGTGCAGAGCATGATTGGGCTTGAGGACCAAAGAAGAATTAGAATGCAGAATAAATGGACAGCATGTCACGGTTGACCCTGAGTTCATGGTAACCTTGAACCATCTCCTCAGTTTCTGGAAAATGGTTCTCCTTAAGGGGATTGGCTGCATTTAACATCTGAGAACGGTAGCTCTTTCTGTGTCTGAGCAGAGTTGGTCTCAGTCCATGGAATCCTATGACAATCACTTTTGGCTACCTGCCACCTTTCCTACCTCACTAAAATCAGGAGGAATTGCCTTTTGGTCCAGATTTCTGAAAACTCAACTCACATACACATCATGTTTTACTTTTGCGTACATAATTCAATGTGTTATTATCCTTATCACCAATGGTACTTAAATGAGGGAAGGGAGGGAGAAAGGAGATCTTTCTTTGTGGGTCTTGCAAAGTATTTGCAAGTAAACCCATGGATTCTACTCTCAGTATGCTACTAAAACCCTTCTTGCCAAAGTTATAAATGACCTCCTAGCTGCTGGTTCCAGCAAACATGGTTGATATGATCTCTTACTGGAACACCCACCCTCCCTTCAGCAGCCCAGCTAACACTCTGCCTTGGCTCTCCCCGACTTCTTGCACCATGCTTGAGGTCAGTTCTTCCATCTGTTCCCTAAATATAGCTACTGTTTCTTAGGGTTCTAACTTTGGTCTTCTCATTCTTTAATTTTTTTCTGAGTAATTTCATGTAATCCCTGTGTACAGTAAAACTTTGGATTATGAGTAACTTGTTCTGTGAGTGTTCCACAAGATAAGCAAACATTTCTAAAAAATTTTAACTTGATAAATGAGCAATGCTTTGCAAGACCAGTAGTACATGATGCTGAAATTAACATGATCACAACTGAGCCAATTCTTTCTCTCTCTCTCTCTCTCTCTCTCTCTCTCTCTCTCTCTCTGATTGTGGGTGATTGTCTCCTTACAGCAAGAGGTTAGGGAGAAGATCTCATCTGCAGAAGAGGGGGAGAAAAAGGCAGAGGAATCCCTCACTTCAGATAAGATTAGAGAGTTGTGTAAAATGTGGGAAACTGGAAAATTTTGTAAAAAAGCACCACCTGAATCATTCAGTAGCAGTGTGAGTGATGAATCTTTTTAATGACATCTTAATGTCACATTTCTACAAACTCCTCAAAAGGAGGCAAAATCAAGTATCATTGGACAGATTCTTCGTCAAAGCTGCACAAAAAAAGATTCCATTGAGCCAATAAATAGCAGTGCAGTGATTCCATTAGTGATTGTGAAAGTTGTCTTACACAATGACCTTCTTATCTCTTGTCTCTCTCACATCAGCCACAAAGATTTTCAAAGGAAGTACAGGTTAATTTATTTTTCTTTATATCTTGAATTTTCTTAATTATTTTGTATTATATTACAGTAATGAAATCATTTTTTTTTGTACCAGGGATTGAACTTGGTACCTTGTGCTTGCAAGGCAGGTGGCAGAACCACTGAGACAAATCCCTGGCCAAATAATTTTTATACGAATATTTTTGGGTTGTGGAATGAATCATCTGAGTTTCCATCACTTCTTATGGGGAAATTTGCTTTGATATACAATTGCTTTGGATTACAGTCATGTCTCCAGAATGAACTATGCTCACAAGCTAAGTTATTACTGCATATATTTTAACACACTTCCTGATTGTACTGATTGGAACCCCAAACAATTTTGAGAATCCCTGGACTTCTTAATCCTGCTGGCCCTTAGTTTTCACACTATAAATTAAGAATAATAGTGGTGCTTGCCTCATGAGGTTGGTATTAGGGTTAAGTGAGTTCATATATAGGAAGTGTGTAGAAGAGTGCCTGGCACAGTTTTGTATATCTGTTGTTACGTTTGGGTAAAGGCTGAGTATAAGACAAGTTTCAAAGGAAATTTGAAGCTTTATGCAGACAGATAGTTGCTAACCTAAGTCTATTCTCTCCTTCTAGAATCCTTACCTGGATACCCACCGTGCCTCATTTCCCTTTGCCACCTCCATAGTTATGTTTTTCTGCAGATCAGTGTACCCCGAGTTTTGTGCATAAAAGTTTCTCAAAATTATTTCTCTATTCCTTTTTCTTGACTTTTGGGAAGGTGGAGATTGGGAGGAAGGCAGGAGATGGGAAACTCGTATTTATAGAATGCCTACTATTTATTTATTTAATAAGTATTTATTGAGCACCTGTCTTTGCCAGGCCTTTTGCATCTTGTCATTCTTAAGAATCATACCTTACTGGAATATCACCTACTTTTTTGTTTTTATAGATTAGTACTCCTGTCTCTCATGTCTTCCTGAATATGTTAGAAAGTGTTTGTTTCCCAGGACTTTGTGATGGGTGGTTCTTTCTTAGAATTGTATACAAGGTGTGATTGATCTAAACATATAGTGAATGTTTAAATTTTAAAAAATATATTACAGTAAAAGACACATTGCCATCAATCCCCTTCAAAATATTTCCCTGCACTTTGGTTACACTTATCCCATTGCTCTTGCCACTTTCTGTAGCAGGTCTGGAAGTCCTCTTTTGTGAATATCTTTAGTTGCATTGTTGTGGCTGCCTCAATGTCCTACACTGATTCAAAATGTTTACCTTTCATGGTTGTTTTGACTTTGGGGAAGAGCAATAAGCCTCACTGGGCAAGATCAAGACAATAAGGCGGAGGAGGACACAACGTAATGTTTTTACAAGCCTGACTTTCCACTGGATGGCACACTGTAACAGCATTCACTGCATTTTTGATCACGTGTCATAAAGACACTCACAAGAAAGGACTTCCAGGGCCAGGGATTTAGCTCAGTGGTGCCATGTCTGCCTTGCAAGTGCAAGATCATGAGCTTGGTACCCCGGTACCACCAAAAAAAATTGTCTTATACTCATAGTTGACCAATATCACCGAAACTTTTTATCACCCCAAAGAGATTCTACTCACATTCAGCAACAGCCCTTTCCTCTCCCCTATTTCTCAGCACCAGTAACCTCCAGTCTATCATTTGTGCCTGTGTGTTTATATTTGCCTTTACTAGATATTTCATGCAAGTAGGATCACATATTTGTCCTTTTGTGCCTGGCCTATTTTACTTGACATAATATTTTTAAAGTTCATTCATGTTATTGCATGTATCAGCACTTTATGTCTTATGGTGGAGTAATATTCCATTTTATGAATATATCACATTTTGTTTATCATCTGTTGAGGGATACCTGGGTTGTTTTCATCTTTTGGCTATTGTAGTGCTGCTATGAACATTGGCAAACAAGTATCTGTTTGAATCATTCTTGTTTTCAGTGCTTTAGGTGTACACATAAGAGTAGATTGGCTGGGTCATATGGTAATTCTAAGTTTAACTATTTTAAGAATTGCTAAACTGTCTCTCACAGTATTTATACAAATTTTTCTACCAGCAATGTGGGAGGATTCCATTATCTCAGTATCATTGTCAATACTTGATATTTTCTGTTTTTTCCCTTAACTATAGCCACCCTGGGTGAGAAGTGGGACCTCATTGTGGTTATGATTTGTATTTCTTTGAGGAACACTCACACCGAGGATCCTCTTTTGTGCCTATTGGCTATTTGTATATCTTCTTTGGAAAATGCTTATTCAAGTCCATATCCATGTTTTATAACCGGTTGTTTATTGGTTGTTGAGGTGTAAAAGTTTTTTACATATGCTTGATATTAAATCCTCTTAGATACAGGATTTTCAGACATTTTCTGCTATCCTGTGGGTTGTCTTTCCACTCTATTGATTATACTTTTTCATGAAGAAAAGTTTTAAATTTTGATTAGGTCCAATTTATTTACATTTTCTTAGGTGCGTTGTTACCACAGTAGGTAGTGCATCAGTCTCATATTTACATTTTCTTTTGTTGTTTGTACTTTTTGTGTCATATTTAAGAATTCAAGATTTTCCTATATTTTCTATTACAAGTTTTAGCTCTTATGTTTAGATCTTTGACCTATTTTGAGTTACTTTTTGTATATGTTATAAGGTAAGGGCCCATTTTCATTCTTTTGCATGTGAATATCTAATGTTCCCAGCACCTTTTGTTGAGGAACCTGTTTTTCTCCATTGAATTTGTGTGTGTGTATGTGTGCATGCATGTGTGTGTGTGTGTGTGTGTGTGTGTGTGTGTAAAATCAACTGACTAAAGAAGTGAGGGTTTGTTTCTGGGGTCTCAATTCTACTCCATTGGACTATCCCCATGCTAGTACTAAACTTTTTGTGATAACTGTAGCTTTGTTAAAAGTTTTGAAATTGAGAAACGTGAGTCCTCTAACTTTGTTCTTTTTCAACTTAGATTTAGCAGTTGTGGTCCCTTGAAATTCCATGAATTTTAGGTTGAGTTTTTCAATTTCTGCACATTTCTGTTGGGATTTTGATAGTGATTGTATTTAGTCTGTAGATCTCTTTGGGCAGTATTGCTATCTCAGTGATGCTAGAGTTTCCAATTCATGAATGTAGGCTGTTTTTACCTGTATTTAGGTCTTCTATTTTGGGGGGATATTTTTATTAACTCTTATACTTTTTTTTGATGTACTCTTAGAATTTTATACCCATAATACCATGGCATTTTCAGAGATGATTTTTCTCCTGCCTTGGATGTGTTTTCTTTTTTCTGCCTAGTTCTCTGAATGGAACTTTCAGTACTATGCTGAGTAGAAGTGGCAAAAGTGGCAAAAAGATCAGTGACAAAACAATCATCTTGTTCCTATGACCACAGGGGAAAGGCTGGTGGGGCTGTGGGGAAAGAGGAACCCTGCTCCACTGCTGGTGGGAGTGTAGACTGGTGCAACCACTGTGGAAATCAGTATGGAGATACCTCAAAGAACTAGGACTGGAAGTCCCATTTGACCCAGCTATTCCCCTGCTGGGGATCTTCCCCAAAGAATTAAAAGAATCATAGCACAGTGATATATGTGCACCCATGTTCATAGCAGTACAATTTGCAATAGCTAAAACTTGCAAGCAGCCCATCAACTGGAGACTGGATAAGTAAAATGTGGTATTTTTATAAAATGGAGTACTACTGAGCCATAAAAAATGAGAAATTAGAGACATTTATAGCTAAATGGATGCACATTGAGGCGATATTCTTAAGTGAAATAAATAGGACACATATGTGTAAATACCGAACAGTTTCTCTAGTGTGAGAAACTGAAAGTGTAAATAAGGACTAAAAGGTATAATAGATAATGTGAAATAGGAAGAAAAGGAGCAAAGGGGAAGGGGAAGTGGGAGGGTGTGGGCAAAGAAAGAAGGGAATGGAATTAATATGAGAAAATGGAAAAATAGGAACAAAATCTTTGTAAATAGGGAGGACTGGAGGGGTTGAAGGGAGGTCTGGGCAAGGGTGAAAAATAAGAACCAGGAGAGCCTATGTAAAGGTGCAAATTTCCAATGATGAATGTCATTATATTGTATATCTAAAATGTACCAATAACATTAATTTTTAAAAAAGAGTGTAAGTGGAACTATTGCCTGAGTTTCCAGCCTGTCAGCCTGCCCTATGAATTTTGAATTCAAGATCATGATATTTGGCCTTGCCTAAAGTTTCAGCCTGCTCACCTGTCCTTCAGATTTTAGACTTGGCAGCACCTATAGTCAAATGAACCAATTTCTTAAAATTTCTGTCTGAACACACACACACACACACACACACACAACACACACAAACACACACAGGCCCTCCATTTACTTGGATTTCATATTTGTAGACTGAACCACCTGATAAAATACATTGGAAGGAAAAAATTGCATTTTTACTGAATATGTACAGATTTTTTTCATTATTATCTAAATCATATAGTGTTAGAGCTATTTACATAGTATTTTCATTGTACTAGATAGTATTAGTAATCTAGAAATGATTTTTGAGTATATAGGAAGATGTGTGTAGGTTCTACACCATTTTATAGAAGAGACTTAAGTACCTGCAAATTTTGCTATCCGCAGGGGTCTGGAACCAATCCCTCATGGGTACAAAGGACAACTGATAATCACAAGAACTATCACATAACCACATATCCACTGAGGGTGCTCCAGGTTGAATGTGTTTCCCAGAAGCAAGTGCTGGAAACTTAGGTGAGGCCTAAAGGGAGGTGCATAGGTCTAGAGTGTGTTATCCTCATGAAAAGGTCACTGTGGTCACTGTGGGGTTGGGCTCACTGTTGTGTTACTGCAGGTGTGGATTCCTTGTTGAAGGATAAATTCAGCACCTTCTTGGGTGCCCCCCATCTCTTCTCCCCTCCCTCCCTCTCTTTGCTGTTTCACCATGGTATGATGCAGTAAGAAGGCCTGCAGGATGTGGCTCCTCCATCTCAACCAGTCCATCTCCTGTGGATTCTGTTCCTCTGGAGAATTCTGCTGACACACCCATAAACTTTGGAAGGGAGCTATGCTCACCAGTAGACACACACTCATAAACTTGTATCTTCATTAAAATAAATTATGACTGTTGCTTTTTCTTCATAATTTCAACATCTTCCCTGACTCTTTGAAGATAGTTACTGTGCTGCTTCTCTTTTTGATTTCTTTTCTGTGTTCATGGAACCTTTTCCCTCTGGTACAGATTGATCAAGGAGCTTTGTTCTGATCTAAGCAGTTATGATTTCCTCCTAAATCATATTCTCTTGGAAATATAACAGGGACCTTTCTCTACTTGTACCCAATCTCAGACCAGGTGATCCTACTCCCAAGAGAACCCTCTTTTCTCTGTCGTGGGCTACTCCAATGTTTCCCTTCAATTCCAGCGGACACTGTTCTGGGCTGGATTGCTCTTTTTTCTATTTCATTTAGATGATGAGATTGACCTTCCCAGGGCCATGCTGGGAAAAGACAAGAGCAGAGACTGAAGGCTCACCTTCAGTCTAGGATGCCATTCCCGTAGTCACTCAATCATGGCTCTTGTTCTGGGGTAAGTGTAGCATCTGTAGTCTTAGGTTTGGGGGTTCAGCAGTTCCCTTCCTGCTCCTGTGGTATCTCAGAATTTACTTTATGTAGGAAATCGATAACTCATGTTAGTTCACTGTCTCCTTGCTGCCCTTTCAACTCTTCTCATGCTTTTACTGACTGACCTAATGTCTGATGGAGTTGCTGTGTGTTCAGCCAATAAACTTGGGTTGTGAGTGGAAATTTTATATTTTCTTATTTCAAGTGAGAAAAAACACTATCAACTCAGTAAAACAAATAAAAATAAATTTAAGAGGTGGATAGTGTGGTGCTTAAATAAATTTAAGGGCCTGGTGCTGACCTGATGCCCTACTCAGTGGGCCGGAGACAATTGCTGCTCTATAAACTGAGACTCTTCCTTCAGTCTGTGATGGTAATTTCAGTGCTCTGGGATGTGGCTGCCACCCATTTAATTGGTATCACCCAGAATGCCAAAGCCTGCCTTTATATGCAGGAACCATACTTGCCTGATGAGTAAATATGATCATAATCCATGGTTTACTATCAGGAAGCTCATCTTTTGAAAGGAGCCTATAGAAATGCTTATGTCCTCTCCCTGAGACATTTAATCTCACCCTCTTCAATTGTTGTAACCAATTTTGGCTAAATACAACTTATGGTTCAAAGAGGAAATGCACAGAATGGTTTCTTGGACTTCCTCAAAATATCCCATAGATATTTTGTGGGCAAATCTAATACAAATAAGAAATCCATGATTTCATTTCCCTTTTAGTGTACCAACCCAAACGTGCCTATCCAGAGTATTTCTCTTAGAGACAGAGCATTCTTGGTGTAGGCAGTGCTGGCCTGACTGAGGCCATTTCTCTACAGATCAGAGTTTCAGGCCATGAACTTTGTGTCCATGTAAGAGAAGGGAATGGGGAACTACCCATATAAGAAATGAGAGCAGAAATTGAACAATTCTAATTAAAGCCTGAAACTGTTGATCATAGCTGCAAATTATGCAGAGCTGGGAGTGAAATGGTTGAGAGTAAATGTATCACCTACCTTTCATGTGGCATTCTTTTCAAACCTCTAACAATAACTGTAACTAACATTTATAATAACTAACATTCATAAAAACTTAGTTTGTACCATGAGCTGTTTCTTTGATTATTTCTTTGTGACACACACAAAAATCATAAAATAGTCATGGACATCAATCTCATTAGATAAGTGCCAAATCTGAGAATTAGAGGAATCGATGTGTCCTGTGTCACACTGGAAGGAAGTGGCAAAACTGGTTTGACCAACTTCCTATGCCTAACAGCTATGCCTGTTGCTCGTCAGAACCAGGATTCTTTATTTGAAGGATGACTCATCACAAGTGAATTCACATTTACCTTGGGAAGACCTGCTCTAGAATTTTTTTGAATCGTTTACTTAATAGGCCTTCATTAGTGTAAGGACCTGGTTCTAGAAGGTTTACAGTTAGAAAAGAAGCACAAGAAACAGAGAGGCAGAGACCTTTCATAGATTTCCTTTCTTCTGCTGCCATTACTGGCATTTTGCTCCTGGGCTTCTATTTCATTTTCCACAGGCAATGAACTGGGATCCATCAACAGTGACAGAGGCAGCCAAAGCATGGCTGCCTCAGGTCAGGGTAAATGGCCAGACCTCTACTGTCATGAGGCAAAAACAAAGCTGCACAGGATCCTCAGAAATCCAGCTCTGGAACACCCCTTTTACTTTGTGAATGAAGATGAGTTTCACTTAGGTCTTCTTTTGCTATTTTGGTATTTTCCTCATTTGGGTCTGATCCTGGCCTAGAGTTGTGGACCTGATTTGTTGATTCATGCTGTTTAAGTGGAGAGAGCAGAATGTTTCAAGCCAGGCACCTTTCCCATTTCTCTTAAACCCAGGTAAGTTCATAGAGAAATGGAATCATGCACATCTTATTTATATTAGAATTACCCACGTGGAATCCCTAGGACATTTTCAGAAGCCAGTGATACCATTTTGTGTATTTTCTCTTTAGCCAAAGCTAGATGTAAGGGTTGCCAAGAGAGCAGTTGGGCTGTGTGGTTATGGGGGATATTGTGATATTTTATTGTGCAAAGCAGATCTGAAGCCTTCTAAGGCAACTCTTCCTGGCTTTGGGGGCTTACTTGGGAACATGGTCCTTTCAGGATAATGTGTGCTCATCTTGAATTTATACACATGAGAATAGAGAAAAAGAGAAATAAATAAACCCCACTATGTAAGAGCCAGACCTCAGAAAAAATGTTGGTTCTAGTTTACAGTAAAGTTGGAATGTATTCTTTTGCTCTGTTCATCCTGAAAAACCTACCTGCACATTTTTCTTCGTGGCTTGAAGACTGCTTTTCCAATAATTTCGGGAAAAGAGGGCTTAGTGATGTGATATATCCTTGAGTCTCCCTTTTAAAACAAAATCTTAACTCTTTTTGAAGGTGCCAATCTGTCAAAACTCTGAAAAATAACTTGAGCATTGTATAAAATCTGAACCTGGTCGGGGGTGATGCTGGGTGAAGTTTCTGTTCGTAACCTTTTCCCTGACACATTTCAAGCCATGGGCCCTTGATATGAGTAAGAGAAAAAGCACCTGAGGTCTGTGAAGCAGTTTTCTCTGAGTTGTGGGCCTCAGAAATGCGCTGGTTGAGCCTTCTCAGTAGGCTGAGGCTGGTCAACTGTTTTGACAACTAACAAAAGCCAAAGGAGGTGTCTCAGTGGGAGGGGTGTACAAACACCTCCGTGGGGCTGTGTGTGCGATGGATGTGAATAGAAGCAGTTTCAGTGGAAGCCTTATGACTGAGCTTTTTGCTTGTATTATTTGGTTTCCATGGAAGTCTTTTCAAAAGCCTGGGATAACAGTGTCTGTACACACGCAGGGAATAGTGCGATGAATGATGTTGTACATCAGCAAGGGCTTGAGAATTTACAAAGCACCTTTTTTTCAGAGCTTCATTTGGTCCTCACAAAAGCTCTATAGACTACTTAAGGATTATTATGCCCATTTTGCAGAGGAGGAAATTGAGGCCCAAAGAGGCTAAGTGGCTTGCTTCTGGCAATGAGGATGTGGCCACCTCAGCTATGGCCAGGCAAGCTCATTGTGGCTTTCAAAGGATGCTCTGCAAAGGCCAAGTTCAGGGATGTCATGCCAGGTACAATAGCCACCCACCTCTTGCAACTCTGCTTGAAGAGATGAGCCTTCTGTGGCAGTGGTACCCATAGGGGCCATTGGGAAATAATATATGGAAGCATTTAAGTTTCAATCATTGAGGTAGAAGAAGAAGCACTGGTAGAAATGAGGGCCCAGAATGCTAAAAATCCGCTACATGTAGGACACTCCACAAAACGAATTCTTCTGCTGAATTTTTTATAGTGTCCTGTTAAGAAACACAGAACAACTTCTTTTTGTTTTAAAAAACACCTATTGAATTTATACACATGGTTATATTAAAGCTGAAAAGGTTTTCTCTGTTAAAATAGACACTGGAACATGACAGGACCAGTTTGCCTTCAAGGGCCTTTCCTCCCAGCTCTAAGCTCAGCCTTCTCCACAGCTCTGTGTCTGGCCCTCTCCAAGATGCCACAGAGTGAGGCCCTGACCTTGTCCCTCCGTCTGGAGCTCCAGTGTGGAACCACAGAAGGCTGAGTAGGGTAAAACAGGAAGGTGGCTTGGGCTCCATGCACAGGAACTGAACTTTGCCAACCCCCACCCCCACCCCCACCCCAAGACCTTGAAGACCTCTCAGCCTGAGAGAATAAGAATTGGGGTTCGACTGACAGCCAGGTGGCAGTGCCAGCTGTCCCCACCATCCTTCTTGCTGAGGAGACCTGCTTCTCACAGATTCCTCCAGCAAATTGAAAGCTGCTCTTCAGGGCAGCCTGAGGTTTCTCCACTGAAAGTGTTATAGTTGGGGGTGGCAGGGGAGAGGGTGTTACACACACACAAACCTGTCTGTCACAGCCGTGAGCTGGTGAGAGCTGAGATGTGACAGTTTACTCGCAAACCCTATGAGTGGTGCTGGCAGCCTCTCGCTCCTTCTCTTTTCGTCCTGCCCGGCAGAGCTTCCTCACAGCTGTTGCCAGCACCTTCACATGGAGCTGAGAGCAAAGAGAAGCCTGCTGCTCTTTCAGCAGCTCTTGTTGATGCTTGCTGACAGAAAGAGGCATCCATGGAGGCCAGGATAGAAACAGGGATCCCTTCAGTGTCACCTTAGTCATCCTAACAGTGATGTCCCTTACCAAATGTGTTGTGTGCTGCACAGCAGTGCTCTGGCTATGATTATTTCCACTTTACAGATGAGAACACCAAAGCTTGAAATGATTATACAAACTATTCAAGACCCAGCAGCTTCTAGCTAATTGAGTCAGGTTCCTGATCGTATTTGTGTGAGCTGCAGAGCATCTCCATGGGGCTGCCAACCTGCCCCAGTCAGCTGAGGATGCCTTGTTCTCTGGTTTCTTTTCTCCAGGGCAACAGCTCCTAGGGTTGTGTTTTCTAGGCCAGCCTGGTGACTGGCCAGGAGGAGGTGCTTAGCGACCCCTTGAATGGATATGTTGGAGTCTAAGCACCCCTCACATGTCTGCCCAGTGCCCAGAGTCCCGCTCCTTATAAATTCTGCTGTCTGCTGGAGGTGCAGCACTTCCGGATCCACCCTGGGGCTTTCAAGAAGGAGGACAGTGGCTGCATGTACAATGGCCAGGAGGGTGGGTAATCTACCGGGGACGGCAGAGAGGTCCGAAGCAACGAGTGTATGAGGCCCTATCACATACTCACCTGAAAGGCCCTGTACCACTTTGCCCTGTGCCCCTTGTCATGAGAATGAGACTCAGTGAGGCAAGCAAGGCCCTGAAAAGCTCAGTCATGAATATGAACAATGTGCAGGGGATCACAGTAGAGCCTGAGGCAAAAAGGAGCCAGTCATACTGATCAGGTGTTTATCTAAGCTATTTGTATTTTGTTCATCTTGATTTTTTCCATTAATTGTGATTTTAACATTGTATTAAATGTTATTGTTCTTGATTATTGAGCTTTTTAGCACCCCTTAATTTTGCAGCTGAGGCAAATGACTGACCTCATGTCATCTCACTCTTGTCCTCTTATTCCTGCAGTCCTGCTGTCCTCCTCTGGCCTCAGACTGTGCTCTGAACATGCTAGCTACTCAGCAGCCCCAGGACTTTTGCACAGGTTGTTCTCTTTCTCTGGCCCTTTCTTTCTCTTATCTGCATGGTTTCATCTCAGACTTCCTCTAAATCCTCGTTAGTTTATTATTGCTTTATCTCTGTTTGCTAAACAGAGGGAAAGTGATTTCATCTGTTAGGTTCATTGTCATATGTCATATGTCATGGTCATGTGTGTGACAGATCCTAAAAAAGATATTTGATACATGAAAGAATAAATGAATATGAGAAATAGGTCTGACTCCTGAGTAGCTTAAAAGCCATAATTAGACATTTTAATTTGAGGGCCAATAGCCATTGTAGTCTTCTAGAAACAGAAGCAACAATATATGTGGTGTGATCAAAATATATGCTAAATGTTTAAAATTTTACAAATTTATTACAGTGAAAGACATATTGCCAAAATACTCCTCCTTGCTTTGAACACACTTATTCCATCATTCTTGGTATTTTCTGAAGCAGTTCTGGAAGTCTTTCATGTCTTCAAAGGTGTAATAAAAGTTCAGTGAATGCTGCTGCCCAGTGCCATCCAGTGGAACGGTATGCCATAAAAACATTATGGTGTGTCCTCATCCACCTTACTCACTGGGTCTGGCACCATGTGACTTCTGATGCTTCCCCAAGGTCAAAACGACCATGAAAAGTAAGTGGTTTGAATCAATTCAAGACATTGAGGCAGCCACAGCAGCTCAACTAAACACATGAAAAGAGACTTTCAAGAACTGCTTCAGAAAGTAGCATGAATAATAGAATAAACAGGTTTGAAGCGAGGGGGAGTATTTTCAGGGGGATTAATGGCAATGTCTTTTATTGTAATAAATTTGAAAAAAATAGTTTAAACACTGTTTTTGTCATACATCATATAGCTACTGTTTATGTGTACAGGTGGTATGTTAAGAACTTTTTAATAGACAAATAATCTCATTGGACCCCACCACAACCCTGCGCTTCCACATTTGACAGTTGAAGAAAGACACTCAGGTGACTTAAGGAACATGGCCAAGTAGAAGGGTCTTGGATGGAAAAACAGACCTTGCTGAGCTTTAATGAGGCTTCTTGTTGCTTGTAGGATGTGTTGCTTCTATGTTTGTTTTTTTTTTGCTTCTATGTTGTTGGTGAGAGTAAACTAGTACAACCCCTTTGCAAATCAGTATAGAGATTCTTCAAAAAATTAAAACTAGAAATTCCATTTGCCCCAATTATTCCCCTTCTAGGTATCTTCCCAAAAGAGGGGAGACATCATATTACAGTGATATATGCACATCTATCTTTATAGCAGCACAATTCTTAATGGCTAAATCTTGGAAGCAGTCTCTATGTCCATCAACTGATGAACGGATGAAGAAAATGTGATATAGACACATCATAGAATACTACTCTGCCATATAGAGGAATACATTTGAGTCATTTTTTTTTTTTTTTTGGTACCGAGGATCGAACTTGGGTCCTTAGCTCACGAGGCAGGCGGTACATTTGAGTCATTTATAGGAAAATGGATGCACCTGAGACCATGATGTTAAGTGAAATAAATCAGACACACAAGTTTAAATATCACATGCTTTCTCTTATAAGAGAAACTCAAATTCTAAATAAAGAGCAAAATAAAAGAGAGATAATAGGAGGTTGAAAGGTAGATCTTTGTCAAAAGGAAAAGGGATTAAGAGATGGAGGGAGGTGGAAGGGAGGGCCAAATAGACCCAGGAAAGACAGAATACCCAATGGATCCTCAACTCTTTGTGTTCTACCTTCCTTTGTCTCATGGACCACACAGCAAGTTGGTCTCATGCCTTGTGAGCACCTCTATTCCAAAAAATCCTTCAGCACTTTCACAAAGCCAGGCTTTATTATGGGGAAGTAGAACTTTCCAGGAATGTTTCTTGAAATGAATTCCTGGAAAAGCAACTTATTGTCTTAGAATTAATATTTTCTGCTAGAGTCCATGAGGGGATTTGGTTCATTCCAGAGATCCAAGGGGGCATGTTGAGACAGGAGGAGGCAGTGTTAATCGCTTCTCACTAATCCATGAATCAAAAGGCAATTGTTTTCTGTTCTTCTACCTTTACTCTCTTCTCACTATTTATCCCCCTGTTGTGATATGTTTGGCTGTGTTAACATTCTTGAAATCTAAGTAAATTGGTGTTTTAATTATGATCAATGTGAATATGCTTTGATAGTATAAACTCCATTTTGAGCTTTCTCTTGTCATACAAATTATGCCTGAGCCACATGACTGATGGAGGGTCACCTTGACAAGTGGCTGGCTGATAGGCACACTAGCAATGTGTGCTGATAGGCAAATGAGGTAGTTGGTGCTTCGGACCTTTCCCTTCAAAAACTGACCTCCAGCAACTGAAATAGCACACCTTCTGGGACTAGCGACACCAGTGCCATAAGACTACCATAGGAGACACCTTGTGTATGAATATTCACTGTAAAGGTGCCAGCTTCTATGAGCCCTGTCCAGGGAACAAGCCTTTGCTTCATTGCTGACCACTTGGCAATTAGGACCATTTGAGCATCCCTTTGAAAAGTTTGGTCTCCCAGACCACTTGGGGAGTTTTTTCCATGAACATATAGTATTTGGTTCATTACTATCACTCTGTGTTCAAGTATTTTACCTATTTCTGCTTATACTTTCATATATTCGTCTTGCTAAGTTTTACTTATTCTGCTTTTCTGTGTCTTGCAATAAACAAATTCATGTGGAAACTAGCTTAACCTTACTTGGCTTGTCATTTGATTAGAGGATAAAAGGATCTGCCCCTCTTGGAGGAAATATAATCCTTTAGGTAAAACTGTCATCAGGAACCAGGTCACCTTGCTTGGTCCTGTGTGCTACGTTCTATGATAGTTTATATTTAGATTTCCCTGCAAAGCCTCATGTGGGGCTTTTGGGCAGTGGTTGGATCATGGGGGTGTGATAATCATCAGTGGATTAGTTAACTGATAAGATTAAAGCTGACTTGGAGGTGGGATCTGGGGGGAAGAGGTGGGTCACTAGGGGCATGGCCTGGAAGGGTTTGTTTCTTTCTTGCTCCTCCCTTCATTCTCCCTCTGCTTCTTGTTGCCATGCCATGGACTGTTTCTCCTCTGCCATGGCTCTCTGCCATGCCACCCTGCCTTGGCACCAGCCAACTATGGACTGAAACCGCTACAGACTGTGAGCTGAAATAAACCTGTCCTCTTTTAAGTTGTAGGTGTCAGATATTGTGTCCTAGCAACAAGAAAAGTATCTAAAAACACTTCCTCTTCCTCTATCTCTTCTTATTCCCCTTCTCACTTCTTCCTTTACCTTCTCCTTCCTTTTCAACTTTATTCTATTCTCCTACTCTTTCATCTTTTTCCTTCTCATATTTAATTTCCTTCTTGTCCTCTTCCCTCTCTGCCTCTTTCTCCATCCTTTCTTTCTCCTTCTCTTTGGCAGGCGGTTGACCCAGGTCCATTAAAATGGACAACCCTGTAGAATAAAGTTGGCTCAGAAGAAGAGCTCCAATTGCAGGGTTGAAGCACAACCTTGAATAGAGCTGACCAGAGCCAAAGAACTAGCCCTCATGTCCACCAAGATGAGGAGAAGACTACTCACTCTTATTTTTAGCACTGACTCTAATTTCATACAATAATCACTGGGCAGCTGCAGTGGATTCTCTCTTTAATCTGTTAGTTGAGAAAAGAGGTTGACCTTTGGTCCAGAGAATGCCAGGAGGCAGGATCCAAGACCCAAAGACTTAAAGATGACGAAATGGGTTTTGCTTGCCTGTACCAGCCCATGAGGTTCAGTGATCTCAACCAAAGCCAACAAACCCAATGGAATACAGCTCCTGAGGCTGCTCACAGGTGCTTCAACTTTAATGGAAACATTCTGCAAGCAGTTAAGTGACAATCATACCACTGAGTTTTACACCCACTCATTCAACAAGCATTTATGCACCAGGAACTGTAAAAGATGCAAACCCCATAAAGCTAGGGCTGTCACCAAGCACTTTCACTGACTTCTCTGATATCATCTTCTGCCAGGTTAAGCAGAAGTTGCTTCCATTTTATAAGGAAGGTGAACAAAGCTCAGAGAGATGATTAGCCAGCATACCTGTAATACCAGCATTTTGGGAGGCTGAGACAGGAGGGTGGCAAATTGAACCCAATCTGGGAAATTTAGCAAATTAGTAACACCATGTCTTGGTGTGGGGTGTGGTTGGTGTGAATTCCCTGGTTCAGTCTCCAGTACTGGGAAAAAAATATGTAGAGTGTATAGTAGCTAATAGGCAAGAACTGAACTCATGTATTCTGAAAACAAATGATAATTATACCATCGAGCATTTACAGTGCACATAGGAACTGACTCAACTACTTCACATATACAGCATTGCTTCTAATTCCTACAGCGATCTGATGAAGTAGAAGCTATTTTTATGGTTCCAGATGCGTGGATGAAAGGCACAGAACGGTCAAGTACTCTCTGTAGAGGAAGGGATAGAGCCAGCCTCAGCTGCCAGCCTGGTTCAGTTCACTGGTGCTGCCAGTGTCAGAGGTGCTTTTGCTGCCCTCCATGAGTGGTGTGTGTATCAGTTTCCTCTTGTGAGGAATGTATCAGCTCTCATCTGTTTGCCATGTCTCCATTCAAGCAGTGCTCAGACAGTGTTTATGTTACTGTCCCTTTTGTGCCTGTCATCAAAAGCAGTGCTTTGTGGACTGTGATCAGTGTGTAGCTTATGTGAGGGGCTGGCAGAGGGGAAGGGAGACAGTTTAGTGCTCTTGCCCCAACTGCTCTTGTGGGGGTTCCAGAGGGTGCCACTGTCACAGGGGTTACATTGTGACCACACTCACATTTTCTAAGCACTTGTTCTGTACTATGCTAAGTACTTGGAAAACATTGATTCATCTAATCTGTACAGCATCCTTTTCAGGTGACTACTGATATTATGCCCATTTTACAGAGGAAGAAACTGATGCTTGAAGGTTCTTAAGCTGTGGATACACAGTCACTTAGATAATAAGTGGCTAAACTAGAGTAGCTGGGAAGACAAAGTTGTTGCCACCTTCAGGACAGGCTGGTCTGAACTGCCTGGCCCAGCAGGAGCCACACTCTACAGGTTGCTACTCTCCCAGCCATATTCACCCCTTGTGCTCCCCCTGGGGCTGCTAGTCCTGCCTAGACTCCCTGCCTGGCCACATAGGCCTGGGCAAAGGCTATTCTATGGTCTGCAGAGGCTTCTCTGGAAGAGCAGCAGTTTGGGGATCCCTTGTAATTTCCACGCAATAGGGGTTCATGATGTGCCTGATAAATCAAGAGCAGGCAGGTGGAGTTTTTTTTTTTTTTGAGACAAGGTCTTGCTATGTAGTCCAGGCTGGCCTTGAACTCATGAAAATCTTCCTGCCTCAGCTTCCCGAGTGCTGAGACTACAGGCACGCACCACCATGCCCAGCATTGGAGTTTGTGTATCTCCAGGTGAGTGACTCACTTTATTTATAACTCCACGGTTAGACTGTTTTTCTGGTTCTGTTCACTCAGAAATAGATGTAATTCTGGGATTTGGGGGGAAGAGCAGAGGGCTCATTGGCTTATCTGAAGAGTATATTAGGGACCCAGCAGACCTTAAGCTGTGAGGTTGCTGAGTCACAGTAGTGTGTGTGTGAGTGTGTGTGCGCATGTGTGCGTGTGTTGTGCAGAGCATAGATTCCCTGGTGAAGGGGCCTCGGTTTCTCTGAGGCTGTATGTAGTTGGGGTAGGGTGAGCAACGGACAGGCAACCAGCATGGCCACTGGGGACATCCCTCCCTGGAAACATGGAGAGGAGACAACCCACTTGGTCAAGCTCTCTGAACCCAGGCAAATCCTGATAGGCTTTGGGACACTTGAGAGGGCTGCATGATGCTGCCTGGCTTCAGCCTTCAGAAGAGCCAAAGAGGACAGAAGCATGCTGCCGGCCCCATGCGTGAGGTCGAGGTCCTGGCCTGGCCACAGTGGCCTTTGTGGGAGGGCCCAGGGGATCGCTGGTTGCATGAGTGAGCCGCCCAGGATCAGCAGCAGCAGAGAAAGTTCCCTTTCTAAATTTGGTGGGGCAACAGCTGGCAGGACAGTCCCCTTGGGAAGGGGAGGGAGGGACTGGGCAGAGGTGGAGAGTGGAGCCAAGTTGGTGAGAGGAAATTTGAGGTGGAGGACAGGGAGGGGCGGTGGCAGAGGCGCCTCCAGCCCCACCCACCAGCATCCCAGAAGGCAGAGGTCAACGAAGTGGCCTTTTCTAGTCTTTGGTCTGTAAAGAACTGGACACTTTGTCATATGGGCACACGTGGTCAGGAGCCTGTGACCCAACTAAGGAAACAGGGCAGCTCAGCGAGGTTAGGTTTCCAAAACTACGACTTGGCCTTGGCTTTGAACAAAGGTTGAAGGATCACCCTGAGCTTCCAGCTCCAAACTGGGGCTTTCTCATGAGCTCGTCCATCCCTTATATCCAAGATATTAAAAATGTACATATGGATAGATAGGTACAGATGATGATAAGGACAGAAAGATATTTGTATTTCTTTTTCCTGATTATAAACACAATATATACTGTAGAAGATTTGAAATACATAACACAATACATAGCACAATTGAAAATTGAAAATTGAAAAATTGAAAATCACCAACAAACTCAGAAATAACTGCTACAAAGTTTTTGATATTTGGCCCTCTAGGATCATCCTTATGTATTTATGTATTATTTTTTACTGAAGAGATCATATGATATATATTTTTCACTTCACATGTTTGAATAACATTTGAACATTGCTATCAAGTTTCTGTATCATCACTTCATACTGCTTATGTACCCTCATCATAACTGCTTGGCAGTCCACTGAATGGATGTACCAAAATATTTAAAGTAATTCCCTACTATGACACACAGATCTGTCGGGAGCAATGCTACATAATTTTAGGGAAAAATCATTTGGTTAGCCCAGTTCTCCTGCCTACAGCCCAGCTATGGAATTCCGAGACATTATTCCATTTTGGCCTCCGGCCAAAACTGACACCTCAATGATCCGGTGATACTGTGATTCTCCAGGACAAGATTACACCAGCTGAAGACATCCTGGGAGGAACAAAATCTTCATCTACTCAGTTCCTCATTGTTCTTGGATTGTTACATCTTGTTTGCTGGGGATGTATTGAACTCTCTGCAAGTCATTTGTTACATTTGTTTCTCCCGATGGCACTGAATAAAAGGTGTGGTAAACTGGGGGCTTTCCTCTTTGCTGCCCAGAGCAGCACTGATCAGACCCAAAGTTCAGCTTCTTCTCAGTCTCATTTTTCTACCTTTCCTGTAATTCGCCTTGTGCTGGCGTGGCTCACAGGAGACTAGGACTTACTGCAGAGGTTCTAGTAATGTCCCCTTTCCCTGTTCCCTACACGGATCGTTTCCATTTCTACTCTGTTATAAAGGAGACTCTGCTGAACAGCCTTATAGAAAACCTTACCACATTCTGTCTTATAGCAGGTGGGTTCCTTTGGGTATTTGAATTATGTCTGGGAAAAGATTATGATTTGCATTTGGGAGCTCAGGTGCTATGGAGGCTGAGAAGTGTAGCTCTGTTACCATCAAATTTCAGACCTACAACAACATGTCTCTTTCTAAGAGACACACTTGGAAAAACAAACTGTGGTGGTCACAATGGAGGAGGCTCACTCTTTCATACTTTAGTATGAATAACATCCCAAATCAACATTTTTGAGGGAGAGGGAAGGAGGGAGGTGGGTGGAGGGGGAGGAATTATGCAGCTTGAATGTTGAAACTCCAGAAAGAAAAAAGAACAGATTACTATTTCTAGTTGTCAGGGAAAAACATGATGCTTTCCTCTGCTGAGACCAACTGCCTAAGAAAACTGCTCTTATAAATAAAAACAATCCCCTCTTTAAAACACTAATAAAGAAATAAAACAAAAGACACCCCCCCCCCCTCCACTGATGAGAGTGTCAATGGGAAGGCAATTTGGCAGTATTTAGGAAAACAAAAAATTCATACCCCATTTGACCCAGCAAATCTATTCTAAGAAATATTCATTTGCCTGTGTGAAGATGTATACATAAAGATGTTGATTGTAGTTGGTCATCAAAAGGGATGGGGGAACTGGAAATCATATGAACATCTATCAATAGGGGATTTGTTAACCCACATTAGGATATATCCATTCTGAAGCATTAAAAGAATGAAGGAGACTTATTGTATCATCATAGAAAAATCTACAAAATGTATTTGAAGGAAAATAAGCAAATTGCACAACAATTGGAATGCAAATTTAGTATGATGTTACCTTTGAACATGCACACATCCTTGTGTGGTGTGAGTATATAAAGGGAAGCAGGGGAGGACCCAGGTTGCTAATGGTGGAGGAAGCAGGGGGTGTGTGCGTGTGTGTGTGTGTGTGTGTGTGTGTGTGTGTGTAGGGGACTTCAATGCTTTGTTCTGTGTACTGTTTAACTCTTTCAATCAGAATATATTCATGAATTATTTATGCAATTAAAAAATTCCTGTTGATGAACCTGCAGAGTCTTTTGGAACAGACAGCCAGAGAGATACATCAGGAGTGGCAGATAGAAGACTTGTATTTCAGCACAGCATAAAAATAATGCAACACTGAAACGAATGTAAATAAGCCTGTAGAATCACATACATAACAAAGCTTGCACTTTTACAGTTCTTATTATGAGGCAGGATCGTTCTAAGTGAACGACACATATTAACTTGTTTAATCTTCGTGACAACTTTGTGATTGATGTCACCATTATTTCTATTTCACCATTAAAAACTGAGACCCATAGAGGTGAAGCCAGTTGTCCAAGTTCACACAGCTACTAAGAAGCAGGGTTAGGAATGGATCAGAATCAGGATTCACACTCAGGTCCCTCGTGCTCCTCTGTGTGCAGACTCATTAGAGGAGTGTGGTTCATGGCTCTGGGAACAGCTTCGGGGTGACTAAAACAGAATCACAAAGAGAGTTCTCTGGCTCCTTCCTGTAGTCTTGAGTGAAGGGGAGAGATAGCTGGGGGAAGAAGGAAACCTTGAATAAACTTGTGTGGCAACCGCCCTGGCCCTGGATCTTTTTTAAACACATGCACCATTAGGACTCACAATTGGCCAGATAGGAAATATTTTATCTCTTCCTCTTGGTTCTTGGTTTCTCCTGTAAGAGCATAAGCTACACAGGCAGACATGTTCCCTGCTGTATTCTGGCACCTAGCACAGGCCTGCCATGCTGAGGGCTCCTAATGCCTGTTGATAGAATGATCTAGAAAAAAGGTGAGGAAGAGCGGCCTATGAAGGGGGTGAGGTCTCCATGGAGATCTGTGGGGTGGGGAGTGGTAGAGACTAGGGACAGAGGGGGTGGAAGGGATCCCTCAAACAAACTTGTTCTAAAGCTATTGTTACCAACTCCTGTGGTCTCTGAACCCCACTCTTACTCTGGGCTTACTTGGTTGGCTGGGAAAGCAGCCTTGCTGGGTGGCAGTGGGGTAGAGAGGTCTAGTGCTCCTTTTCTGATAAGCAGAAAAGAAAGTATGACTGTTCTTAGCTGTGATGGTCCAAGCAGGGAGCAGGTGTTATACCAGGTGGGCCCTGACATAGGCATCTTCCTATTGGAAAGGCCAGGTTTTGCCCTAGATCAGGAAAGGCTGGACAAACAGTGAGCTATCTGTTGCCATGCATGTAGGCAGGTTGTAACCTTGGCTGGACAGTTACTGGCATTTCTTGCTCCCGTGCAACAGCCTTTGGCTCTCTGAGGATCCTGTTTTGGTCTCTGACCCCCTGAAAAAGGGGCAAGCTTTCCATGGGGTCGGCAAGTACCCGCCACAGCTTCAGGTCACCACATGCCTTTTTGCCATAGCCTTGTTTTAATTACTCATCATTTTCCTTCCTGGCCTCTGGGAGTCCTGTTTCCTTACAAACTCATCCAAATCTGCCATTTGTTGAGTATCAGCCTAGTGGCGGGCCCTATCCTAAGGGCTTCACATCTATTACCTCCCTTCATCCTCCAACCCCGTGAGGCTGGCGCTGTCAGAGCCCTCATTGAGGGATGGATATGAGCCATGAGAATAGTTTTTCACCTGCTTTCCACCTTTCCACAGGCTGGGCGTGGTCAAAAATGCTTCACATCTGGCAGATGTTGCCCCTCCCAGTGGGATGATCATACTCCCCACCCTGTTGATAACACATGTGGCTTCTTTGGCCAATGGGATGAGATTGAAAGTGACAGATCTTCTGAGTTGAAGTTCCCAAAGCCACTGTGGTTCTGCCTTTCTTCCCTCCCTCTGTGCAGCCCCACCTGGTGCAGATAGGGGTGGGTCCCTCTCTCTGGTTCCCAGGGCACAGACTGCCAGCCAAACCACAATGAGCGTGCTAAAGGGGCCAGAAGGAAACCTTTATTGTTATAAGCCACTCAGATTTGAGTATTGTTTGCAGCACAATCTAGCTAAAGCCAGTGGAGATGACATATATTACCATATCTAATCCCGAGAATAGCCCCGAGGGGTAGGTATTCATATACCCATTTCAACATTAATACTATATAATTCTACTGAATCCTGGCCAGGGAGTCTGCATGGCTGAGTCTCCACATAAAGACAATATTAAAGAAACACAGGACAAGAGCCAAAGTGACTAAAAGAGAATTTCATTCTTACATCTTTAGAGAGAGAAAAAGTGAGAGAGAAAAACCTTACAAGTGGTCCAAATGCAACTCTGAATTAAATTCTCTGGCTCCCACTCACTCTTTTTTTTCTTTTACCCTAGTGGAACACAAATTCCCTCACATTTCTCTCCCATCCCGGTCTCCTCATTGCTTTCCTCTTCTCCTCTCTCCTCCTTCCTTCCATCTCCACCAATGCAGACCAATTGTTTTCCTACTTAAAAAATAATCTTGGCTCTCTCTTGCTTGGAGATCTCTACGTCTTCTCTTTTTCAGCTAGATATGCTTCACATACCTGGAGCAAGTTCCAGCATCTCCTAGCATAGGCTGGGTATCTCCTTAGATCCAGTCCCAGTAAGCAGGAATCCTTTCTTTGCTCACAGGAGAAAATAGGAAAAGGGGCCTCTGCCATTCTCTTTGATGTGTGGGAAGAGGGGAAGAGGGACAAAGGCTGTGCCAATGCCAAGGTTTTATTTGCCTTGTTACATTTATAAGAATAGTGGCTAATATTTATTGTGAGTTTACATCTCAAATGTCATGCTTAGTGTTTTAGATATATTATCTCATTTATTCCTTATTGAAACCTTGTAAGATAATGAAAACCTCATTTATAAACAAAGAGATTGAAGCATGGAGAAATCGAGCAACCTGCCTAAGGATATAAGGTAAGACGGGAGAGAACTGAAGTTCAGATCTGGGCCTGCATCCTTGGCCTGTGTGTCCCCACTGCACCATGCTGTGTGGTGGAAATTGGCTTACTGCTCTCAAACTTCTACTCACTTCACCAAGCCTTTGGGATATACATCTGGCCTCTGAGCATGAAGAGGTGGTCCTCCATGGCTGGTCCCTATCTATTTCACAAGCATTGTCCCCTTGCACTTGGTCCATCAGCTTCCCTGAGGTGCCTTGGGTATCCCTGGGGTTCTGGACCTGTATGAACTTCCTGGCCGGCCACCTGGCAGTGCATTTGTTTCTGGGCACTGACCCTTCACACACTGGCTTTGGCCTTGAGGCTTCCCTCATACATGGGTCCCTTGTGCTCCTGGCTGCTGTCTCTTCATGTATCTTCTGTTTCCTCTGCCCTTGGGACATAGCACAGGCTTGTGATTTAATGTGTGCTCAATAAATATTTGTTTAATGAATGGATGATTGAGGTCTATTGGTTCAAGTCATATTAAATGGTTTATTTGGTTGCTCTTCCTATTTGATGGTGTTTCCTGGAACATGGTTCCTGTCACATCTGGATTTGAAATCAACAGAAGAGCTAAACTTTTGATGAGCAACATCTTCTTTCCAACCTGATACTTGTCTTTTTCACATTTGCCGTGTGGTATTTTCCATCTTTATCACCTCCAAAGCAGATCAGTTTTTTTCTGTTAACAAAATCTTGGATATCCATTGGCTGGAAGACTCATATCTTCTTTCTGTTTTTCAGGATGACAAGTTACACAGTCCCTGAGGTAACTTGTCAAGTGCCTTCTATCCACCTTTCTGGACCCAGGGGCCAGTCACCAGCATTTCCTAGAAATGACTAGATGAGCCCCAAACCCAGAAAACGATTTATTAGAGTCAGTGTATCCCAGAGTAGTCATGTAACACTCCCTAGATTTCAGGCATCCATAACAACACAGATATTAGTCATAGCAAGGGGTAAAAAAAATTCTTTCCCAACTTGTAACTAAAAAGAAAACCATCCAACCAACTAACCAATAAAAAACAGTGTTGGTGGCCTCAGTGAGGGTCTTTCAGGATGCTGCTGCCAAGGAAGAAGAGCAGGCAGGACCAGAACCTTTGGAGGGTCCATATTTGCTGTATTAAGGTGCTGGCCATAGTCCCTGTGCCTCCACAGGGCCCGACATTCCCCTCCACCAGGAAGACTGAATGGTTGGGTGGGGACAGGAAAGGGTGATGGGCAGGGCCTGGAGAGCTGCTCCTTAGGCACTTTGATCCATGCGGATGTGCACTTTCTGAATAACCTGAACCTGTGCACCATCTCATTTATATCATTTCTATTTGACAAATGGGTATGTACTATCACAGCTGAACTCTACACCTAAGAGTGAACTTCTGTCTGGGCCCTAGCAATATGCTTAGTTGATGTATTAGGGTTATCCCTCTAACTATTAGTTGTGTTCAGAATCTCTACAACGCAAACATTTATTGTGCCCAAGGCACAGTGCTAGAGGACTTACCTTACTGCTGCTCAAATTGCATTGAAATCATGAGAAGGGCTTGTGGACACCCAGATTTCTGAGTTGCTTCTCAGAATTTCTGATTCTTAGGTCTGGGGAAGGGCCTGAGAGTTTCATTTTCATCAAGTTTCTAGGAAAACTGATGCATGTCTAGTGATCACATGTTGAGGACCATTGTCTGTGCTGTACTTTCTTATTACATCTCCGCAAGAACTCCTAGGTAAACATTAAGCACCTAATTGTGGCAGTTAGGGTGGAGTGTTAACTTGACTGGTTTTGGAATCTGCCCAAGCAATAGTAGAGCACACTTCTGGGTATATCTGGGTGGGTCATAGAGGTGTGGCTTCAGGGTCTATGTCTGGTCCCACACCCCTTTCTCTCTAGCACTGTTCTCCTGCTCTACTTTCTGACTTTTATGAACTAAGCTGTTTTGCATCACCACACCTTTCCTCTACGATGTTTTTACTTTGGAGCCAGCAACAATGGATTGAATCCCCTGGAACCATCATCCAAGTTAAACCTTTCCTCCTTTAAGTGCATTGTGGGTGTCAGGTATTGTGTCTCAGTGACAATAAAGCTAATACATAACTCAAAGTTACATGACCAATAACTGGCAGTGCTGTGATTCTAGCCCACTCTTGCTGATCCCAAAGCCTATTCTCTTTCCTTATAGCTATTCTATGTTTCCATCATACTCATTTGCCTTGCATAAAACAACACACAATCCCAAAGACTTAAAGGACCAATGCCTCATATAGCTCTCAGCTATTTTTATTCCCATGATAAAGATAAGCCAAGTAAGTTTTCATGGTATGGTATATGAGTAACAATTCATGACTACAGATAAAATGCATGGTGGATCTGGGCACCAGACTTTGCCTTGTAGATTTTTGCTTGGCAGGGAAGTCCCTAGGGCATAACATATTTTAATCCATATGCAGCATGGCCAAGAGTATAGATTTGAAATGGTCTGGGGGCACTGCACCTTTCCATGTTGTTTCTGCACTACAGCAGGCATCTTTTAGCATGGCAGAGAATGGTACATAGCCCCTGCTCTGAAGGGGACCCTGAGAGTTCCCTTATAGGAGCCCTGGCACTATAGCCTTGTAGGAAGCCCTGGCACCAGGGAAACTTGCTGTAAAGCAGCTGAGTTTGTAAACAAGCAAAATGACAGCTGCCAGAGAGCTGGAAATCTATAGCTCCAACTCTAGGGGCCAACAGTGAGAGACAGAAAGAATGGATTTATTATCTTTTTTAACCTCTGCTGAGACAATGGCATGCAACATGTGACCTTGCAGATGGTTTCTACCCAGTACAGAGAGAAGTGACAAAGAGAAAGGTCAGTGGGCACCCATGCATCTCTTGGAGTTACCCTGGAACCCATGGGTATGCTTTCCATCAGCCACACATTCCATTCCCTGAGAAAGAGATGTCAAATCAGCATTGTGCCAGTTTTCATGTAGCATCATCCATTAGGACAGGGACTGTGTAAACTCACTCCTCAATGGTGCTTTGAATGTTCTTATATATAAGAAAAGCTGAAAAGATAGCTAGTGCATAATAGGTCTTCATATTTAGTGACAAAATTATTATTAGTGGAATTGAATCATTTTTAAAGTGATCTAGAGATTTTTTTATGTTTCTTGATTTCCTTTCTATAGATTTATGTCTTTAAAAAATGACAATGGGAGCCCAAAATGATAATAACCGAAAAGTTAAAGGCAAGCTAAATCTAAGGAAAAAAAACAGGAAAAATAATCAGGAAACATTTTCAAATCTTTCAAGGACTACATAAAAGCTGAAAGAACTCCTGGGAGAAACTCTGACAAGGTGACTGGAGGATATAAACTTTCTTTTATGAGAGGAAAAAGATGTGCTATCACTGAGGTTTCCAAGAGGAACCCTTTTCTTTCACCTTTTCTTTTCTTTTTTTTTTTTTCTACCCTTCCCTGAGCCTCCTGTGATCTGCTTTTCGTTTGACTTTTCTGGTAATTCTGAAACACTAATTTTAGTGTTTGTTGACTTTTCTAAAGCCAATAATGGCAAATAAGCAGAAGGACAAGCTTACGTTGTGTCTAGCTTTGTCACATCTCATTAATGATGCCCACAACAGGGGCCAGACTACACTGTCACCATCATGGTAGCCAACTCCCACTGTCTAGTGGCTGCGGCTTACATCTTCATAGAAACTTAAATTCTCTTGCAGCCGTACTGGATGAAAATCTTTCTAAAGAGGAAGCACAGTGCAGTAGTCCTTCACTTACCCTGGTTTCATTTACCTCATGTGTATCATGGTTCAAAGATATTAAATGGAAGATTCTACTAATAAATAATTCTAAAGTGTTAAATTGCACAATATTCTGAAAAGCACAACCAAACTCATACCCATCTTATTCTGTCCACCCAGGATGTGAATCATCCCTTTGTTCACTATATCTATCCTGTCCCTGCTACCTGTGACAGTCACTGTGTAGCCATCTTGGTTATCAGATCAACAGGTCTTGTGGTGCTTGTGTTCAAGGCACCTTTATTTACCTGATGATGACCTCAAAGTGCTGGATAGTGATACTGGCAGTTCAGATATGCAGAAGAGAATCCATAAAGTGTTTCCTTTAAGGGAAGGTGAAAGTTCTCAACCTAAGGAAAGAAAAAAAGTATACCCAAGTTGCTAAAAGCTTCAGTAAAAATGAATCTATCGGTGAAACTGTGAGGAAAGAAAATAAATCTATGCTAGTTTTGCAGTTGGATCTCAAGTGGTGAAAGTAATTGTTCCAGTGGCTGATAAGTACTTGATTAAGATGAAGATGGCATTAAATTATAGAATTCCGGCATCACAGAAGGTCTTAGAACATCCCTCCTTCATATTCCTACTGTACTACTTTGCCTTATGTCTTTGTTGCTCATGAAGGGAGATTATTTATGGTCCAGAGATACATTCCAGGGTTGCCTACCCTAAAAGGTCTCTGCTTGTATTTTTGTTTTTTGCCTATTCTACTTCTGCCACAATTTTTTTTTTTTTTTCCCAGGGATTGAACTCAGGACCTTGTGCTTGCAAGGCAGATGCAGTGCCACTGAGCTAAATTTTCAGCCCTCTGCCACATTTTCTTAAAGGAAGAGACTCTAATCTTTCTTACCAGTTGCTGTAAGCAGAACTTGGGTGGATGCAAGGAAATGGAGGTTTTATAGTAATATCAGGGTTAGAGATTGTTTACCACTCATTTGAAGATTTGACATCATAATCACTCTTGAAGAAATAGCACAAGGGAAACACTGTTTATAAGGGGTAATCCTTCTAAAAATAATTTTCGTCAGGAATCTGAGGAGGAAAAAGCCCTCTCTGGCTGTGCCCGTGGAATTGAATGTTGGGGGCCAGGTGTGTAAGTGAAGGGCAGGGGAGGCCTCCAAAGATGAGTGTCAGGCCCTCACCTTTCAGTCATCTAAGGTGAGGCACCAAAAGTGGCCTCAGAGGTGGCAGGCCTCAGATTCTAAGCTGGGTGGTGCCAAGAGGCCCTGTAAGTTGAGAAGGCAGCTCCCCATGTCTTCACAGCCAATTCCTTTTCCCTATAATTCCTCCAGGACCCAGTGTCCTGACCTTTCCTCCAGATGTTTGCTAACTCAGGAATTTCAGCCTTGAGCAATTTCAGTGGCTGAAGCCTAAGTTTTAATCACAGATCTTCTGATGTGCTTTTATAGCGTTATGATTCCTTGCTTGATAGTGATGGTCATTTAAAGCCATTTTCTGTCTTTGGACATGTGGCTAGGGCTAGTGTGTTTCTTGAGCCAAATGCCACTTATTTTCAAAGTAGTCTCTAAAGATCCCGTGGTGCATTCTCAGAACAGGGAGAGAGATGAGTGTCTGTTATCCACACAGCAGGCTTTCAGGGACTGGGAAAGGGGGAATTTCTCCAAATATCATGCAGTGAAAGATGAAATATCTGAATTCAAACCATTAGACTGAGACTCACAGAATTACAGATTGCAAAAAGACCTTGAGTCCAGATTGGCCCATCACGCAGTGTGTGCATGGTGAGGTGGGGACATAACCTATGCCTTCTGTTTAATACTCTTCTTCCTATCTAACTTCCCTTTGATTGCTTTAGTAATTCCGAGGTGAGTAATTTATTAACTATTGTGAGCTGCTAATTTGGGAGGTATCAAAGATGCACCAACAGTAACATCAATAGCAGGAGAGAACTTTTTAAAAGTATAAAACATTACAAAAGATCTGGAAATTTTCTTCATCCTCCCCCAACATTGCTATGCAAAGCTTATTAAAGACTAGAAAATTTCCAAAGAACTTCTTAAACCTTCACTGTGGAAACTATTTGGCAGTTCCAAAATAAAAAAAAAAGTTAAGTATCATTAAAGAGTATTATAACTCAAAGAAAAAGCATTTTGCCTGTTCTCAGTGAGAGGAAATTAAAGAAGTGACATGAAATGAGATGTGTGCAAAGGGGCTGGTTATTGCATACTCGGCAGCAAGAAGCCCTAGCTCAGCATTTGTTCATTGTGAAAGTAAGTTTGAACCTTGAACCCTGATTATAGGATGAACCTTGGCTCCTGGTCTTATTAACTAACTTGTCTTAGGTTAACTTTTCCTCCATTTACTCCTCTAGTCCTAACATACCACTTCACAATGTACTATAGATTCTACCACGAATTTCTCTGGGAATAAAGGGAAATTCAAACTTCTTAACATTTGAAGAAAAGCTCAGGTTTTATTTGATCTCTGCAATTGGGCAGTTTTTTTTTTTCCATTAAATTTATTGGTACATTTTAGGTATAAAATACAGTTAGATTCATCATTGGGATCTTGTACCATTACATGAATAGCTTGGTTCTTATTTTTTTCCCTTTCCCCTGCCCTCCCTTCACCCGCTCCACCCTTCCCTATTTGCAAAGACTTTGCTTCCATTTTTTTCCTTTTCTCATATTTTTCTTTTCCCTTCTTTGCTTTTCCCTACCCTTCCTACTTCTCCTACTCCTTTAGACCTTTTCTTCCTATTATACAATATCAATTATACATTTTTAAAATTACAATATCAATATCTAGGAGATATTACCACAGATTTTACAGAATTTAAAGGGATATAGAAAGCATATTACAAAAATCTTTTTTGAAATAAATTTGACAACTTCTAAGAAGTACCTTG
>NW_004624748.1:1090500-1166290 GCF_000247695.1 Heterocephalus glaber | reverse complement strand
AACAATTATATGCCTATGTGTAGATTTTTTTTTTGATCAAGGCTATTTGGAGTCCTATATGCCTCACTTATCTGTATGTCAAGTTCTGTCTGCTTGGGAAATTTTCTACCCTCACTTCTGCAAACAGTTTTTTTATGTCATCTGCACTCTCTCCTGTTTCTTCATTGACTTCAATCAGTCTTATGTTATTCTTCTTTGCATTGTCTAGTAGCTGCTGGATTGATTTCTCATGGTCCCTTACTATTTTAAAGCAATTTTTCTTTTCCTGGTCACTAATTGCAGTCTTATCTTCTATGTCTGAAATTCTATCCTCACATTGGCTCATTCTGCTGTGTAAGCTTTCAATGGAGTTTTTAGTCTCCTGGAAATCTGTTTGTATATGTTTCATGGATTCCATTTGTTTCCTGTGTTGGGATTCCATCTTTTTCCTCACTTCCTGTATTTTTTTTTTTAATCTTCATCCTCTGTAGATTTATTAATCATGTCTTGCACTATGAGCACAATCTCTGCTGTTATCTGAGAAGTTACTTCCGATTTTAATTTTTCCAGATCCTCTTTTATTGCCTGTTCACGGAGTCCAGGTGGTTGCGTATCAGAGTGTTCCATCTCATTTCCCTTTGGGGTTGCTTTAGGTGATCAGAAAGTCTGGTTTTGAGACTTGTTTATATGTCTTCTCATTTTGACTGGGTGGGGAGTGTTGCTGGCTCCCACACGGCTCACCTCCTGTGTGCTGTGGCAGGGGGTGATACTTTGGCCTGGAAGCCTCCTCCGGGACACTGGGAGCAGCTCACCTACTGTGTGCTCTGGGCAGGTTTAGTTAATTTTGCATGGCTACAACTTTATTTATTTACTTGGGTCATGATAGGTTCATTTATAATAAGTTATTTTCCCAATTAAGGCTTATTAATATATTGAATTAAAGTCAGAACTTCAGTGCAAAGAAATAATGTTTCGTTAGGGCTGTCACTGCATGGGGCATATTTCTACTAAAGAATTACTTCTTGTTTATCTAAAATTCAAATTTAGGCCTGAAGATTTAGTTCAGTGGTTCTGCTGCCTGCCTCACAGACACAAGGACCCAAGTTTGATCCCCGGTACCAAAAAAACACCAACCAAACAAAAAAAACCCAAAGTAAAATTCAGATTTAACTGAGTATCACATATTTAAATTCAGTAACCCTATTTGAACTATGTAATAGATGAGTCCTAAAATTTTGTGTTTTGGTAAATATTTTGCAGATAAAATCATACATTAAATGTTTTAGGGAGCTAAGTATCTATCCTTTGATTAAGACTTGCAAAATAAATCCAGGTTTTTATATATCTGGCTTATGTTTGGTACAGTATACTTGGGGGCATTTTATAAATTCTATTTAAAAATGGTTTACTTTAAATATCAACTATTGTTCATCTTCCCTCACCACAAATTATACTATTGCATAACTTGCAATCTACAACACAGTTTAGAAGTATATTATTCTCCATTCACTAAGTACTATGTGTCATGTTTTTTGAGATGTCTTACAGGGAAAGGGTAGTCTGCTATGAATTTTGTGAGATTTTTTTTCCTTGCATTCTCTCACCCATTAATACAAAAGAGTTCCACCAAAGACTTTGGTATGTGTAGTAATAACATTTATTACATGATTATTGTGTGCCAAGACATGTATGTATGCATTATTTTGTTGAATCCTGATAATTCTCTGCTCTCAGTACAATTATTACAAGTTAAGCTTCCCTAACCCAAAAATATAAAATCTGAAATTATCCAAAATCTGAAACTTTTTGAGTGCCAACATGATGCCATGAGTAGAAAATTTAGAAAATTCCACCTTGCTCTTCCTCATGTGACAAATCATAGCCAAAAGACAGGTGTAGTAAAACTATTGCATAAGGGGTATATGAAACAAATGAATTTCATGTTTAGACTTGGGTCTTCTCTCCCAAGATATCTCATTAAGTACATTAAAAAATTCTGAAATCTAAAAAAAATCCAAAATAAGATACCCTTCTGGTCCCAAGCATTTCAGAAAAAGGGAAATCCATCCTGAATTTCTGTTTTACAGATGAGGAAACAGAAGGCCTGGTAACTTGCTAATGGTTTCCCAATTAATAAGTGAAAGTGCTTTGATTTCAACCCAGGCCTGATTCCAGTATGCCTTGGAACTCTTGCCAACACCAAAATATTTCCCACTGGTTGACCTGGTAGAGGGCTCATTGTGGACCTTGTGAAATATGGGAGGCGTAGCGACTATTGAGAGAAGGGAAAACCCAAGAAGATTTACCAATATCAACTAGGAAAGCTTAGTTCTGTGGCATCCTGTAGAGACATGGAGAATGTAGAGGTTGACTCTGTCCTCTTACGAGACAGTTAGTGATCTAAATCCCAGGATTTGATGCTTTATCAGAAAGGAAACTACACATTATTTACAAATGCTTGTAAGTTAAGGGGTCTGTGCCTTAACCATTGTGTACCTAAGAATCGCCTGCCGATTGTATAAAAATCATACATTTGTATAAAAATTTCTGAGTCCAGGCTTAGAGATTGATTCTGGACAGGTCAAACCTAATCTTGGTGCCTCCCATTTTGCAGCTGTGTTGCACTGAGCCAGTATGCACATGCTTCCAGAAATGCTAGCTGAGAGCAGGAGCTGCTGGAAGCCAGGAATGTGTCTTACACATCTTTGCTGGAGCAGAACAAGATGCGTAGTAAACATCCAATAAAAGCCAAGAGTTGCAATGAATGCTGACAGGGAAGGGTTTCCATGGACATTCCAGGCTGCTGGAAAGTAATCAGTTATAAATCTAATCATAGCTAGTGTCTTCTTCCAAATTTTGTATGTGTAATAGTTGACTTTGATTTCTAGGGTCTACATTTCTGGTGCAGGGATGGGATGGGAAGGGTTGCAAGTAAATATTTTTGTGTACAGAGCAACCCTTACTGTGTTCTATCAGCAAAGCCAAAGCACACTTCTTAGCATGTAAATGCATGTCTGTGCATTGCTCCTTTCCAAAGCTGACACTGGAGATTAGAGTCGAGCTGTAAACTTGTAAAAAGCCTTTGAGGGAAACCCTTAATGAGGAACTGATCCTTTTAAATTCAAGTCTAATTACTTTTACAGCAACATTTCTATTTTGGATGTGTCCCACGAATAAGGATTCTTTTATGCCATTGATGCAATATCGACCCCTTCATCTCAGCAGAAAAAACACCCAACATGTGGCCTGACTGACAGATCCCAATGAGAAAGCCAATGACTCTTTTCTGCTTGAGTAGCTGGCTCAATTTCAAAGGCCACCAGAAGAGAAAAGCTTGGATCCCATGTTGGCAAGCCCTTGAAAATATTTTCATCTTTTCTTTGTGATTCAATCATTTGCTTCCTCTATTCACAGGGAGTAACAACTAACCTGAGTACACGAGCCCTTCAGAAGAGTGCCCTATGGGTTCCAGGAAGTTGGAAGGGTTTTTATGGTCATTTTAGTTACATGGACACATGCTTTCTCAATGTCCAATATTTGATGGGAACCACATGGAGGCAATTTGGCAATCGTATTTTCACCAATTGCATTTAGGGACATGGCCCTAGGAGATGTTTATAAATTGTCCCAACACCATAGAGTAAAAAGGCTACAGTTGGCCCTTTGTATCTTGTTTTTGAATTTGTTATATATAGTTAGACATATGATGCTTTTGTCTACTGAACTTGCACATATTTTCCTTATTATTTCCTAAACAATACAACATAACAACTATTTACATAGAATTTATATTGCATTAGGTGTTATAAGTCATCTAGAGATGACCTAAAGTTTGTGGAAGGATGTGTGTAGGCCACTTGCAAATACTATGCCATTTTATATAAAGCACTTGAGCATCTGAAGATTTGGTATCCATACCGGGGTCCTGGGACAAATTCCTCATGGATACTGAGGGATAAGAATGCTTAAAATACCATCTCAGGTTGGTATAGGAAGAATTAGGCCTCAGTTTGCCTCTATTAACACCCACAATAACATGGGGTTTTTGTTTCATTTATACAGATAGCATTTTTTGTTTTTGATGGCAAATAGGAAGACAACATGGGAAGAGCACTATGTTAGGAATTAAAAGGCTTTCACCTATTTGCACACCGAAGTGCACTTGATTTACATCATAAAATGTTTCTGTGACCTGCAAAGCTTTCTACAAACAGAGAGTATTATAGTTTTGGTGTTCACTCACCAAAAAGTGTGGGTGAAAGAGTGAGACTGATGCAGAGGGATAGGCATGAGGAGAGAGCATGCAGCCCACCTTGCCACCAGGTCCTAAGGATAGGCAAGCAGTGTCACTCCTACCGTCTTTTGTATAGTGTTCTGGGAAAGATGTGGTTAGAACCCTTCAGCTACTAACCTGAGCATGAGAGAACACTAGTTTGGGCTAAAATAGGGGCTAAAATAAAGCAAAAACTGGCTCTGCCACTGTGGCTTTGTGATCAGGGGCAAGTCATTTAATAACTCTGAATTCCCATTTTTTTCCATCTGCAAGAGCCAACATACAGAGGAACTGGTGCCACAAAGAACTATGCACATTGTACTCAATGTGCGTACTCAATGAAATCAGTTATTAATTGCTAGCAGGGATTCTTCAGTGTCAGGTTTTGTCTCAAGATTTCTGCCACAAGTCTTCCTCTGGCAAGTCCTGCAGTTGTTACGTGAAGTCAAGCTCTTTTTTAATGCTTCTCCATTAGTATTCTGTGCAGCAAACATGGTGCAGGTGGGCGCCAAGGTCTTCTCTGATTCTTAGCATCAAAATAGTTCTCATCGATGGAGGTGGACGTTTATTATGATGGATGAAGGCATCAAGGCAACAAGAGCATCAAAACAATAAAAATTAAGGAATTAGGGTCTCAGAGGCAGTCTCATTTCTGGAGTCAGAGGACACACATTCAAACATTGGCACCATCAACTACTTTTTGTGTGACCTGCGGCAAGTTACACAATCTCTTTACGCCTCACATTATTAATACATAAAATGGGGATAATGATGCTCATATAGCACAGGAAATTCTCATAGGATGATTATAAGATCTAAGGGAAAATATGTACAAAGTGCTTAGCATATTGGTACCTTTTGATAGATGTGGATCACTATGAGAAAAATGTAAAAAAGGCTGAGATAAAAGCTTAAAAGTGGTTCAAAGACTATCTTTAAGTATATTATGCAAAATGTAGAGTGTGAGAGAAAATAAGACCAAATTTCAGCAAGAAAGATTTAGGGTATCATTAAGAATAATATGACTTTAAGGATAATTAAACATTTGGATGGAATTTTATCCTGCTTCTGGTTTCTTATAGGTTTCTTCTTCTAGTTCTTAGCTTTTGTGAAGCTGCATATTAATAGACTAGCAACCAAAACAAAGCTTTTAAAAATATAGTTACAGTCATTTGCTCCAAATACAACTCCTGGCAAATAAAATTGCAGTCAGTGATGCCGTGATTACAGAAAATGAAAAGTACTCCTGTAGCTCAAACCTAATTTTAAAGATCCTACAGGGAGCAGCTAGTGAATCGAGATTGAGTATCAGCAGATGGCAACAATGACCATCCCTACCTACTGTGCGCTTACACACAGGGGGATTAGCTTTAGTTTCTGTCTCAAGAAGAGCACAAACAAAACTGGGGATGGAATGTCAAGTAGACAAGAAGTTGGGGAGACTGGCTTTGTGTGTAGTGCTCAGTAGACTTCGCTGACCTTCTCTCAGCAGCTGCTCATTTATTCTTCATAGTAAATACTATATATTATGGATAATTTTATCCCCAGGGAACTGAGGTTGAGGTGGTAAGTCTCAGGCTTAAGGAGCAATGGGAGCAGGGCTCAAGTGCAGGCCCCTTGGGTACCTCATTAGCTTGCATGGCCATGCACTTTTGCTTTAGAACACATGGTGGTACACTGGGTGAAAGATTATCAGAGGTGTCCAGAATAGGGATGAAGGAGCTTGAGGAGGGAGCTCTGTGGGTCTTTGTGGAGAAGTTGTGCATTGAATGGGGTTCTGAGAATGGGGTATTCATCAGGCTCTTTGCAGGCAAAGGAAACCTACTTAGGTTCACTTAGTTACATAATAACAGAATCAACAATTCTTTCATGTCATCTCTCGACAGCCCCATCCTTCTTTTCTAGTCAAATGTGTGGTCTCCTGAGTTACCCAGTGGGTCACCATAGATGTGAACTGTGAGTTTCTCCTTAGTTCACTGGGGTGAAGCCATACGCAGTGAAAGTAGGTTGCAATGGCCGGCCATGGTGTGATACAGGAAGATGAGGACTGGAGAGTTCAGGTTTGAGGTAGGAGGGGATGAAGGACTACTGATAGTTGAGTCCATTGGGTTTTGGGTGAAGATATCATCCACAATCTTGATATCTTAGCCCATTTGTGCTGCTATTATAGAATGCTGTGCATAGGGTAATTTATAAAGAATTATATAGTTTTGAAGACAGGGAAGTCCAAGATCAAGGCACTGGCATTTGGTGTAGACCTTCTTAGTATATCTTCTCATGGCAGAAGGCTGGAGGGCAAGAGCTAGCTAGCTAGTATATGAAGCCTCTTTTAAAGGGATCTTAATTCCATTGACAAGGGAGTAGCCTGATTGATGACATAATTATCTCTCAAAGGTTCCAAATCTCAATATTATCACATAGACAACAGCTGAATTTTGGAGGGGATTAAGTTGCACTGTGAATTTTGGAGGAGATAAAAACATTCAAAGCATAGCACCTGATAGAAGCATATTCTATGGAGACATGAGGATGCTGAGAATACATCCTTATGGTTACAGTTGTAGCCAGAGTTCTGAGCTCTAGCCTTTCTCCTGCTTCTTGCTGACTTGGGAGAATTGCAGCCCAGCTGCTTGGTCAGCAGGGCCCATGGGATAGTGGAAGACAGAGTGTTACCTGGGAGAGTGTAGGCGACCAATGCAGCTGCTGGTAACATTTTAATTTATCTGTTCTACTAGTGCTGAGTGAGAATAAGCCAGGTAGGTGTTTGCCGGAGGTGCTTCACCAGTCTCAGGATGAGGGAAGAATGGTGTTTAGGGGAGTAAACAATAAGCCATGCTTTTGAGCAATAACAGGGTCCCCTGGGCTGGGCTCCGGTACCTGTCTGTAGTCATGCTGTCCCTGCTCATGGAGCCACGGGGGAGATGAGAGGAGGCTGTGTTGGGAAGGAGGCTGCTCTGGAGCAGGTATGGTGATTCCCTTCCATGATGAGTGGCCTCACCTACAGAGATAATTGACAATGTGCCTCTGGAGGTTGGGCTCTTTGCTCTGCCTCTGTAATGCCACCACTGATTCTGTTTGGAGATTTTCTCAAGTTACTATCACAACCAGTGGTTCTTAAACCCGATTCTTTCTCAGAGTCACCTGGAAGGCTTGTAAAACACAGATTCCGGGGCTCTACTCCCAGCCTTTCTGATTCAGTGGGTCAGTGTGGAACCCAAGAACTTACATTTTTAACCTATCCCAGATGGTGCTGGTCTGTTCACCATGCTTTGAGGACCCCACTGCTATAAATCATGTTTAAGCGCCACCAGTTATGAGCATTCTGAGTTCAAGAAGACATTGACTTGTTCAGCATGTAAGGAGAAAATCCTATTAAGGGCCCCAAAACAAACTCACTAAAAGACTCTGAGGAAATAGTAGACAGGGTAAAATTTTAGACCTGAAATCTGCCCAAGGCAGAAAGAGTAACACTTGTTAGCTCATATTAGAACTGTCTTCTGGAATGCTTTGGGCAAAGTGATTTCTTTGTCATATGTCATGAGAAGAGATTTCGCCTGTTTTTTTGGGAAAGACCTCACACTAAGAAAAGAAAATATGATGACCAAGAAATCTATCTTTTATTCCCACCTGCTACCCTGAGACAATAAATGTCTCTTAGAAAAGAGAAAGTATTTATGTAGTGTCTACTAGCTGCTGTGCATGGTAGCATTTCCCCATATCACTTCTGGTATCAAAACCTGTGAAGTCTATGGTATTTTTATTTTATAAATGAAGAATATGAGGTACAGAAGCACTGAGACACACATTCAGAATCGCAAGGCTATATAGAAGTGCCTGGACTTTAGTACTCTGTGATGGTTTGAAACCAATAGTGAGTGAAGGTGAGTTGAATAGGTGAGTGGAAGCAAATGCAGCTCCCAGGCAGCTCTGCCATCATGAAGGGAAACAACCAACACTTGTAGTGTGCTGTGTTGCTCAGCTGTGATGCACAATGGGTTAGGCATATGAACTGCATTTTTGCCTTCATGACAGTCTCCATTACTATGAGTTTATTAGAATGTACATCCATGATTAAGTTGGGGAGTATAATTGGCAGAGGCAGGACTTAAAAATACATATCATGTTTACCTCAAATCTGTGTTATCTTGATTTATTGTTGAAAACTCAGAGATCTTTAGAAAGAGAAGTTTAAATATTTAGGACCAAAAAGATACAGTCATGAATGAGTGGGAGTTATGGATAAAAAAGATAAAGAACAAAAAGTGTGCCAGATCAGGACATCTAGTGGTATTGACATTGACTTGATTGGCTAAGAAGCTTTCTTTCTCCCACTGCCCACTTTGGTGCTTTTCTCAGGTATGTAAGCATTCAGAGAAACTGAAATAAGCTGCAGCAGGAAGAGCTGGTGGATCTTACTTATGAAGAGTTTAACACAGGGGCTGCTACAGTCAGTGCTCAACAGCATTAGCTCCTGCTGCTGCCCTGGACATCACTCATTTTCTTCTTCTCCTTCTCCTCCTTCTCCTTCTCCTTCTCCTTCTCCTCCCTCCTCCCTCCTCCTTCCTCCTCCTCATCCTCTTCCTCATTCTCTTTCAACTCCTCCTCCTCCCCCTCTTTCTCTTCCTCTTCCTCTTCTTTTTCATCTTCGTCTTTGTCTTCTTCTTCTTCTTCTTCTTCTTCTTCTTCTTCTTCTTCTTCTTCTTCTTCTTCTTCTTCTTCTTCTTCTTCCACCATTATCACTGTGTATCTTTGAGTTAGAGTGAGGGTAGTAATTAGGTGGGCATCAGCTGCAGTGAGTAGAATCAAAGAGGAAAAAATTCATTGCAAAGAGCAGACCACATTAAGTCATGGCAATTTCCTGAAATTTTGAGGTTGTGATTTAGAAGGCAAGTAGGAATTTATTGAAGAAGGTCAGGTGGAGGAATTGGGGAGGTGGGAAAGCAGTAGACATCTGTCTAGAGGGAAATATGGATCTGTCCATGAGAAGCACTTGGTGGGTCCTCGTTTTCAGTCCAGAAATTTTGAATTTGAAATTGAATTTGAGTTTGAAATCCAGAATTTGAAATTTTGGTGCCTCTTGCTGAATCATAAACTAATTGATCTGAAGACTTGTGTCGCTAAGAAATCCTGGTTGGTACATGCATTTTGCTGTATTTAAAGTAGTGCTCTGGAAAATAGTCTTGGCAGGGAAATGATGGACAGAAAGCCACATGGGAAGAGGAAGGACAGAAATGGATGTGGCTGCACATTTAACAGAAGGGCAGAGAAGCAGTGAGCAGATGACAGGTCAGAGCAGCCACAATAAGGCTGTTTCAAATTGATTTCCACACTGCATAGGGAAGAAATAACAGGTGAGAGACTGGACTTTTTGTGGGAGGTGAAATGGCGATGAGGAAGGACAACTGCCAACTGTCATACAGCTGGGGAGATAAACAACTGGCCAGATGTTTCAGAGACAACCTGTGTGGCAATCCACACACACGCCAGTCATCCAGATGGTCCAGTAAACAATAGCCAACTGGGGCAGTTGCCTTCGTATTTATGAACTCATGGGCTCTCTGTGGCGTGCCTGCCAATGTGTGGGACACGAGGAGACATGGGTGATGAAACCCAAAGCGATCCCCATTTCCTCAGAGCTAATTAGGAACTTGGTAAAAGAACAGGAGGCTGGCACAGAGGTGAGAGGGGAGCCTGCGGGAGCTAGCAGAGCCCAAAGCTTGATGTTCCGTGCTGTGATTGATGAGCAGTGACTGGAGGGTGCAGCTGTCAGAACATCCTGTTCCTGTCGGTCGAAGAGCAGGAGGCATTAGCAGCCTGGTGATGTGGCCTTGGCTTACCTTTCCCATAAGTCTAGCCTTTTCTGCATCCTGGGACTGAGCAACACAGGATTCTTGGCACTATTGACAGATTTCCTTATCCTTGACAGCCTCTCATTTTCCTACTGCTCCAAGAGAATTAACGAGGGGAGTTTTTCAGCCAGAAGCAAGCAGCCCTGAAACCTGTGGCCACTGGTTGTCCTTGAGGGTGGTTGCTGGGAAAGCAGCCATGAGTGCAGGCTGGGAGCAACACCTTCTGTCCTGTGTTAGCCTGCATCAGCCCTTCAAGGCCCTCTTTGGCCCTCCTGAGGCCATATCCAATCTCACTTGAGAAAACTCCCTGTCCCAGTGTTTTAAATTTTGAGCTCAATAATGTTTTAAATGTGGAAAAACATGAGGGGGACATGAGAAAGAGCTAGCAGTTAACACAAACAAAACTTCAGCTAGGAGAAATCAGGACTAAGTGCCACTTGGGTGATGCAAGAAGTCCCAAATCCCTCGCCAGTAAAAACTAGGAAGGGACAGCAGAGAGGAAAGGGTGTGTGGAGTGTGAGGCTGCTGACGTGGAGGAGGGAAACAGGAAGTGGGCCTGAGTGGCAGGAGGAGGAGGTGAGGAGGCCAGGGCCCTTGACCCCGGCAAGTGCAGAGAGCACTAGTGACAAAAGAGGCCAGTGTGCCTCAGCTGGGTGGCTAGGAAGTGAGGCCCGGAGGTAGGGCAGAGGCAGGCCAGGGTTAGGACACAGAGGCCTCATTTGGAAGTGGATTATTAACATGAACTAACAGAGGTGGTAGTGGTGGGGGTGTAGTGGGAGGTTTGTGGAGGGGCTGCAGTGTTGTCAAGGGCTGTATTTTCCTTGGGAATTGGGAAATAGGGAGATAACTGAGAGACCAATGACTTGCCTGAACAGTGAGGGCTGAGGAAACCTTGTTAAATTAAACTACCGAGTCCCCAGTCTAAAATTTCTCATAGAATGATTAAAAAATAGGCCTTATTTTCTCAGGTGAGAAAATGCTTGCCGGCCCTCCTGACACCATCTGATTCCTTCAGCTCCATGTAACTCTCCCTTTGATACCACTGCATGCCATCTCACACCTACAACTGATGCTTTAGTCATGGCTACCTGCTGTCCTTTCCCTTCTGACACTCTCAGCAGCTGCTTCTTTTGTCTGCTTCCTGTAATTTAAACCCTTTTGCAGCAGAGAATGGGAGCCATTTGCGATGAGATTGGGGCTCTGTTTATTAGCTGTAGGCAGTTTTCAGGTTGGGCATTCTGGTCAGTTGGAGGATGAACAAGAGTGGGAACCTTGGATTTTACACTGGTCTCCACTCTACAAGCTGTACTGAGTATTGATTCTGTGCACAGTACTGCCTGGGTTTTGGGAGGGGTACAAAGCTGAAAGCAGCCCCAAGCAGTCCATTCCTCTTTCTCTCTACACCTGGGGTTCCAGAAAGCATTCAGGGAGCTTAATATCCACCTGGACAATCAGGCATTTTGTACTGTAATAAATAACTGCATAGTACAGTTGAATCACTACTATAAACATGGCCGATTATGGTAAGTGAACTAAGAGGTGTCTAGATTGCAATGCCTTGGGAGTTCAGAGGAAGAGAGATTTACTGTGCATATCAGAATTGTGTGCAAGAACAAGTTGTACTGGGAGCAGATAAATGACCTATTCATTTCATAATAATACAATAAATAAAATATTATTGACATGACTGGCAAAACTGCTAATACTGTGAAAGAGCATTGTGAAAAAGTCTGACGTATAAATAACCATGGGCTCGTAGAATCACAGAATCTAGGGTGTTAGCACTGCAAGTGAGCTTGGAAGGCATCCAGTTCAGCCTCTTCATTTTGCAAATTTATAAGCAGATGTCTAGAGAGGTTAAGCCAATTGCTCAAGATCCCAGACCTAGTTTGTGGCCAAGGCAGGGCATGGGGTTAGGCCACCTAACGTGCTCTTCCCAAAGCTCTTTTCACACTGGCATTGTGACCTCAGCCCTATCTTGGCTCTGCTAAGCAGTATGTCCTAATGTGTCCTCCTTCCATGTGGGAGATCCATCCCCCTTTCTTACCAAACCCCCTCATGGCTTCTCTGGAGCATTTCCTGATGGTCCTATGGTGTGACGTATGAGTGACAGTTCTTTTCTAAGGACTTAGGTACCCAGAGCTGGAGAACAGTACAGAAGAAGGAGAGCAAGAATGACATGCTGGAGTATGTTTTGTTTTTGTGATTATGTAAAAGAAATGTTCATGTGGAATCTAAAAATGATGACCCAAAAGGTAGGACAGTGGTTACCAGCAGCTGGGGAGGATAGGGAAGAGAAGCAATAGGGAGAGATTGGTCACTGGGTAGATTTTCACGCAGATGGGAGGGATTGAGTGTTGGGTGTTCTAACCCACAGCAAGTGACTGCAGTTAGCAGGAATGCAACATATATTTAAAAATAGCTAGAAGAGAGGATTATGATGTTGTCACAGCAAAGAAATGATAAATATTCGAGGTGATGTATATGCTAATTACTCCAATTTGATTATTAAACAATGTATATATAAAAACATCACTCTATACCTTATAAACATATACAATTATTATGTGTCAATCAAAAATAAAATAAAACTTAAAAATAGTAGAAAAAGAAAATATTAAGTTTGAAAGGAAAAAGCCTAGTCGCTTTGGCTCCTTTCCTCCTGCCCTATCTAACTTCTGTGGTATGAGCCCAGATTTTCTTTCACCTTCTCACAGATCTGTTCCCCAACTTAGCAGCCATGTGTGCAGCCCAGCATGGGACCCAAGAAGAGAAGCCAGCCTGTGGGATTTGTTCTCACTCCATTAGTCTTTGTCTCTGTTGGTCAGTCTGTTTCTTCTTCCATTTGCCTTTCTTCTATCATTCTCTCTCAGACATCCCTCTCACTTTTAAGAACTGCACACTTTCTCTCTCATCCTATTTTCCTTCCTTACTAGATTGATTTTTCATTTTGCCTCCCTCATAACTAGTATTGTGGCATGGCCCCAAAACTACCTCCTGACTTTGTCTCAGCATTTGACTCCAGGCTTCTGTTTCAATCTTGCCATGTATCCAGATTCATCACTCATGTCCTATTACAGCTTATTGACCCAGTCCCTCTCTTCCCCCCGGACAGCCAATGGGTTGTTACCTTGGGCATGTGTGTCCTCTGAACCACTTACCCTAGACCAGGATTGTTTGTACAAAGCATGGCCATCTGCAGTTGTCCTTAATTCTGATTTATAAAAGGTAATCATGAGCTCAGCTTTTCTGGTGTACACTCATTCTGTACAGAAAATTTCCCCCACTTTCCATGACACAAGTGGTAAATGATCTTACCTGCCTCTGACCCCTGGGCCTGTTGATTATGGGGCTCATGTGGCACTTTTTCGGCTGTGCCTTGGATCATAAAGGCCTCCCACTTCTTTTCTGGCACTGGAATGAACTCTACAGCAGAATATGGACCCAGTCCTGGGCATTTTCATCAGACTTAGCACATTATCTTGCACAGAGAAGCTCAGAATAAAAGATTCTAAAGTAGCTTCATTTGAACTAATGTGACAAATTTCTACTACTCCTTCTGGAGATGAAATCTACTTGGGAAACTAAGGTATGGATACATGAAAGGGATTTCTCCCTAAAATTACTAATTAACAGTCACCACCACCATCATTTATAGAACCTTTACGCCAGGTGCTGTTCTAAATATTCTTCATCTCATGTAGTCCTAACACCTCTATAAGGGAGATATGATTCTCCTTTTACAGATGAGAAACTAAACCTCATGAGGGTTAGGAAGCTCATCTCAGGTTACAGAAATAATAAGGGTATGACCTGGGTGTTCAACCCAGGCAGGCCTAGTACCATCTCTGGTGTAAGTTTTAGGCATCCACTGGTAGGGATGATGGCACAATCCTCATCCCTATCTCTTTTTCAGCTGCATCCATTTCATTTCTAAATGTACTTAAGTGCTGTTGTCCTTTGTGTACTCAATGGTATTACCACACAGCTGGTGATTTTTTTTCATGCTGTAGATTGTCCTTCCAAAATAAATCATGAGTTTCCCCCTTTCTAAAGCTATGTGATAGCCTTTGATCGCTGACATCTGGATCACCATTAAAATGTCTTTTGGAGTCACTCCCTGGGATCTTACAGACCAGGCTCCTGCAGCATGTTTCCACTTGGGTTCCTCTCTGCCTTACATTTGGATGATTGAATGGCCCTGTGGTGCTTCTGGAATCTGCCTTCCTGTGCTCAAAGTCTCACTGCTCAGCCTGCTTTGCCCTTCTGATGGTCCCACTTGCCTTCTGGACTGTCAAGCTCAGAAGCACTTGCACCCAAGTACCTTTGACACTCCAGTTTGCCTCCTCTTCCCTCTGTGCCTCTGTTCATTGGCCTGTTCCTCTCTTGGCCCCACCAAGCACTGACAGTCACTATTCTTCCATTTTCCTGAGATTGCTGCCAGCCACTCTCTTCTATGTCTTTGGAGTCTTCCTTCAAAATTCCATTACTGTTCCTCTTATTCTAGTCTCCTCTTTGCCTCTTGTTAAGGCTAGGCCTCTGCTGGGATCAGATTTCTCTGTTCTATGAGAAAGCAGCTGTTCTGCCATTCATGCTTCCGCTCGGCATGCATTTATTTAGCCTCTTCTGTGTGCTATGGTAGGGGTGTGAGGGTACAGAGATGGACAACATAGTCTTAGGATTTTATTTAAATATTTTATTCCTTGCCTCACACATGCACAGCCTCCCCTCCTATCAGCATCCCTACCAGAGGGGTACATTTGTTACAAGCACTGAACCCACACTGACACATCATTATCACTCAAGACATAGTTGATACTAGGGTTCACTCCCTGTGTTGTACCTTCTATGGCTTTGGACAAGCATGAAATGACATGTAGCCACCATTGTAGGATCACATAGAAAAATTTTACTGCCCTAAAATCCTTCTGTGTCTTAGCAATTTGTTTCGTCATTTTAGGATTTTTTTTAAAAAAGGCTAGTAAAGGACATTGGAACATAAACAAATATTCGCAAGGTCATTTTAACAGTCAAAAATGGTGCTATTGACAAAAGGCTGTTGGTACACAGGATCTGGGAATAGTAAATACTCTTTAGTGGGATTTGTGAAAGTTTAAGGGTCCAGCAGGATATTTACATTCTATGTTTGCAAAAGATTAGAGTGTCCTGAGCATGTGAGGCTGAGGGGACAGCTGAGCAGTGGAGACAGGTATGAGGACATTTGAGGGAACATAAAGTGTGGTATATCAGGGTGGTTAAGAATGAGGACTCTTGAAATCCCATTGATGTGGATTTGAATCTGACCTCTGCCACACACTTGCTCTGTGATGTTGGCCAAGTCACTGGACCTCTGTAAACCTCAGTATCTTCAACCACAAAATAACAATCATAGTGGTTCTTTGTAGGGGCCCTGTCAGGGTAGGTGTGTGATGCCTGCTCTTATCCCAGTGGCTCACCTGTATTCTGGGACCAGATGTCAGCCAGTGATGTGGAGGCAGAGAGTTTGTGGGAATGTGACTCAAAAGGCAGATTGTAGAGGCCATGAAGCCTGATTAAAGAGTTTGGACTTTGCTCAGTGACTTTCAATCTTGAGGGTGCATAGGAATCCCCTGAGAATTTGTTACATGCAGATTTCTTCATCCATCTCCTATATCTTGGTTGTGGTGGTCTGTTGTATTGCTCAGGAATCCTGGTTTTTAACAGTTCTGCTGTAAGTGGGCCAGATCACACATTGGTCTTCATCATGGAGCAATCATAAAGCATCTTGTAATATCTCTGAAAAACAAATAAGGAGTTTACAGATACAGAAAGAGGTTTGGAGCTTTCTTAAGGCCAGACACAAATTGGTCAGGAGCTGGAGCTAATCCCCAGGCAGGCTTCCTGACTTCAAGACCGGGTTCTTACCCCTGCATTCAAGCTCTGTCCTTACAGTGCCCAGTGAAAGCCAAACCCAGCCTCTGGCTGATGGGGTTAAAGATTTGCTTGGAATGGGTCTTATGTGCCCTGGCATCCATCCTAGGCATGGCCTTCCTTCTGTCTAACTTCCCTCACCCAACTACCGTAGGGGTGCAGAATAAAAATGCTTGTGCGCATCCAGGTTTCAGAATTTGACTCCTTGTAGCACTAACTGAGCACATTTTCAGAAAGGAAGAGGGCTTTTTGCCAAAACAGCACAAAATAGTATGCAGTGGACCTCACCTGGTTCTTTTTTTTTGTACCGGGGATCAAACTTGGGACCTTGTGCTTTCGAAGCAGGCAGCAGCACCACTGAGCTAAATCCCCAGCCCCTCACCTGGTTCTTTATTCTGGCTGTTGGGGTACTATCCTCTCTGCTTGGCCTCTGGAGAGGACTGTATTTCCTTATATCCCACCTGGCCACTCCTGGTTTCTCTCAATACAAGAAATCATCTGTACCTTGTTCTTATGTGGGGGAGCACCCTGCCTTTTGGCAGCCAAGGCTGTTTCTCTAAACTACCTAGATAGCTCTAAATATCATGCAATCAACAAAGAGTATCCCCTACCTGGAAAAAGATCCTGAAGACATGAACTAAGATATGGTCATGTGCCTTGGTCACAGAGTTCAGTCCATCCTGAATTAGAGGTCCTTGCTCCAGTTTCCAGTTTATTCCCTAAGCTAGCCATTTTCTTCCCCATGTTTAAATACAGAAGCACTGAGTGCTTGAGCACCCAGGGTCCCTCTTTTTGTATTATTGGCTTTTCCTGGCAGAAGCATTTGAGAATAGTGAAGGCTCCCTTTCTACTCTCCATTAAGTGCATTGCAGAGAGGAGTGAATACCCCATGCTCCCATGCTAAGGCATGACCTGGAGTTGAGAAAGGATCAGCTGCACTGGTCCCAGGTTGAGGGCAGAGCTTATAAACTGACAAGGATTGATACCAAAAGGGAAAGCCCTGGCCTTGGGGGAGTCATTGAGCTGAGGCTTGGGTGGACACAAACCTTTGCTGAGACTGGTCATCAGGCTCAGCATTTCAGCTTTTGGGATGCTGGAGGTTTTACAGAAATGACATAGCTACTCTCCCAACACCAACAGTGGCAATCAAATCATAGGCCCAGATGTTTTTGTAGTTTTCCAGAGGGTTTCTGGAGAACAGAGGGCCTGGAGGACTATAGAATTCTTTCCTTTCTGTTGACTTTGACAGTGACTGGACTGTCCCAGATATGAAACGACCTCACACTGCACTCCCAGCTGCCGTTGCTTTACTGCTCTTAGTCTGAAGTAAATAAAAACAATCATTTAGGGAGCATTGGTTCTATGCTAGGTACTTTATATACATTAGCTTAAATCCTAACCAGCTGGGGAGCTGCTTCACTCACCTCTCTTCTGCAAAGAGAAGCTAAATGATTAGCCCAGGTTGACTGAGAAGCCGGGGTTGGGGTTCAAACCTAGATTGGTGAGAGCCCCAGTGGGTTGCACTCCTGCCCTCAGGATCCCATGTCATGTTGCCTCCCTTGGAAACAGAGTCAGGTTGTTATTCTGACTGACAGAGAAGTTGCTTAGTAACCTAAACCAATCATAATGCATGAACTGTGGTTTGACAGATGACTCAGGGTAAATCGGTCCCAGCCCTGGGCATGTGCAGTTCTGGACATTCCCAGAACTCATGGAATTACTTGGAAGAAATGTAGTCATAGAGGCATTAGAGCCAAAGAGAGATAAAGTACTGGAACTGTATGTTGACAAGTTTGTCTATATAAATATGTAGGTTTTAAATTACACTGGCCTTGTGCTTTCCACTTGTACTGCTGCTGCCGTCTGAAGTTTCAGTCCAGCCACTGAGCTCCACAAGCTGCTTACATGTCAGGATGGCAGTGCTTGGGGACTGTCCCCAAGGGCCAGCGCACCAGGGTCAGGAACAAATTGACCTTTGGTGGTCTAGCAAGTGGAATTTTATATTCAATATAGTCATCATCACAGTTCACTATTTTTAATGAGTACTTTGGTGAGTTTAGTTATAATTCTGGGAGAACTGGTTACCAATAGTGTCATTTTTTTTCATGTATCATCAAACACACACTCACCACCATCCTATAGGGGTGTGATTAAGGGGTAGATTCTGGTTAGTTCTGTAATCTTCAATCCTGACGCACATCACAATCACTGAGACAACAAATGAATAAATAAACAAACAACCCCTGAGCAAGCAGTAGACACATTCTGGGCTCTCATTTCTGCCTAGTCCAGAAATTTATTTGATAGAGACATTGCATTTTGAAAGCTACCCAGGTAATAATTCTGTCATAACACTAGGTTTGTGAAATCTTCAATGAACAGTCTTGGGCAAACAAAGGAACTTTAAAAAAAAACATTTACCAGCCTTTAGAAAATTTCTCACTTTGAAAATGAAAAGATTATATTAACCACAAACTCCCAGGGTCAAGGTATTAGCAAGCAACATTGTATTCCGGCTAGAACCCTGGGACATGCAAACCTTGAAGGGAACAGGTGATATTTTCATAATCATGATTTCATGTGGATTGAAAGGATAGGTCTCAGTTTGAGTTCCAGCTCTGCTAATAAACAGCTGGGTGGGAATGTGAGTGAATCACTTCACTTCTCTGTAGCTGCATTTCCTTGTCTATGAAATGGGGCATTTGCTCTGTTTGATTTCCTACTTCCCTGCTAGCTCCAATATTCTGTAGTTAGCATCTTTGCTCTCTGGAATATCTTTTTATGTCCAGTGATTTAAATCAGATTATCAAATATTTATTGAACATATGCCATTTTCCAAGAGCTAAAATTATTTGAAAAATTGAATCTAGGGAGAAGAAAGAGGCTGAGGAAGGGACAAATACCAGTGAAGAGAAATAGACGGAGTTCAACTGATAAAGAATGTTGGAAATAATAGCAACTCCATTTTGTTGTTTAGAGCCATTTTGGATGGTTAAAGTGCAGATTATAGCAAGACAATTGACTGAGAGAGTGCAGCAAACAAATATAACTGTGTTCTCAGCCCTTTGGATGACAAATATTGCTAGGTGATAAAAAGCACTAATGCATCAGGTGCTAAGCTGGTGCTAAAATGCTGCTTCAGGAAAAATGTATTACCAGAAAGGAAATACTGGTGATTTGACTGACGGGAACAGCTGGAGGCCCCTATAATCGTCCAGAGAGGAAGCAGGAAAAAAATAAAAAAAGAAGTTGCATGTTATGTAGAAGGAACTGCTGTGAGCCGTGTCCCTCAAATGTTCTGGTTCCTGAAGATTCCTGAAGGTGGTTGACACGTCATCTCTTGATGGCTCCCAGAGCTCAGACTTAGGTGTGATTGAAAGGAGGAGCCCCAGCCCCTACGGATGCCTAAGTGTAGCTTTCTTTCTGTGAGGATCCAAGGTGCAGAGTGGGAGTTTTCAAATGGCTTTTAGAAGTGCACAGAAGTGCTGGAGGTAGACAGTGTGAATGGTGGCAGGGAGGAGATGGTAGCACCAGCAACATTTTCTTAAATCACAATTCAGTGTTGACCTGCTGTACATATATTGGGGCTCTCCATGAAGCATTGGGACAGTTTAGAGAGTCAGTAGAAATCATGGGGTACTTTGGTGGCATTAGTCACCCATTTGGCAAAACAAACTTGGGCAGAGATGGAGTTCTCAGTAAGAATGCTTTGGCTGGGACTGTGACTGGGGAGAGTTTGGTGTATTGTGTGACCAGATTTCCTGGTATGGAGAAATATGGGATAACAAGTATGCATTTGTTATCCCATACCTTCTATCATGTTTCATCCCTAACCCCATAACTGTCTGATGGTGGTGTGGAGTTGGGAAAGAGGAAGGATCCATGTAGGGAAAACATATTGACTCCTCATGGCAGTTCTCTGTGTTAGTTGCTATTATTATCCATAACTTTGAGAGGAGGAAACTGAAGCTCACAAAATTCAAAGGTCTTGTCTAAGGCAACACAGCCAAGGAGAAGTGCTAGAGAGATGTCAAGAAGTATATTGGGAAGTAATGTCCCTGGGGCTGGCTCCAAGAATACCCCAAAATATAGCCTAAGCCTGGAAGCAACCAGAACCTTCTCTGGGCACTATGGAAACCAGTAGCCAGGGAGGCAGACTGGGCTTGGGCGTCTGAGAAGAAATAGAGTGAGCCTGTTGGCCTTCAGGGACTGTGAGAGGATCCACATTATGTTGCTGTAGGACTGGTCTGAGTAGGAGAGATCTAGGAAGAACCCTATTTCTTCTCAGTTTAGCTACAAACATCCTGCAGGAGCTAAGTTAAAGCCCTGTAGCAATAATACCAGGGTCATAAAACACCAGCTGCAGTGATAGGTAATATGAAGTCATAAATAGTTGAATTTCTAAAATTTATAAAGGGTAAGTCATGGAAATAATTCAGTATTTTCCCTGAATATAAGCTGATTCATATCCTTTGAAATTTAGGGATCATAGTTTTACTGTCTGAAATAAAGAAGAGGGTATGAAGAATAGGCCCTGCCTAAACATTCCTCTTGGCATAGATGAGAAGGGAACAAAGGTGCAGTTATGGGAGGCATCCCTTCAGTCCTGGAATTAAGGCAAGGGCCTCTACTGCACAGAAGGGGGAATTTTCGTGAATCTCATACATGCTCTTCTATAAAGCTGTAGTGAACTTCAGGTGATTTTTTAGTTATTTAATACTATTTATGTAGTGCTTGCTCCTATTGCTGATCTTTTATATAACCAGACATCTGTAGAGAAACTTGCTGATGTCAGGGACACCGATACCATTTCCCTTTCCATTCTTTCTCCTGGTAGACAACTTGGATAGAGTTTCCCTCTAGTATCTCTCTGGCAATATAGATCCAAATAAAATATATGGCCTGACATACCAGCAGCCTCTCTGAGCCTCAGACACATGCTTAGAATTCCACAGTCTGGTATGAGGCAAGCAAAAGAAGCCCCAAGCAAGAAAGGCAGACACTGGGAATTTTTGAACTTACTCTGGTATTAAAGGCACATTAAATGGGGAAGGATGTGTGGAGATAGCAGCCAGGGATTTTTAGCTGACTGGAAGGACAGTCATTGTAGGAGGGAGCAGGCGCATAACTGTGTTTGTAGCCCACACATTTGGGAGATATTCCCTAGGCAGACTGTACAGATCCCTGAGTGATACCTGGTGTCATCATATGCAGAATAAAACCACCTTTGAATGAGGGGGGCACACCTACATCCTAGTCTAAGATATCTGTGTCTTCCTCCAGGCACAGAGAGTCACAACAGGGTAGATTTTTTTTTTTCCATTTAGCTTGTCTGTGTGGATATGGGTGGATTGCTTAAGGTTGGCATCCTTCCAGACTGATGGATGCCCATGTTGTATCTGTTAGTAAATATTTTAAATATGACTCCTGATCATATATACCTTCTGTAATATTGACTAGTGGGGGGTCTTCATCCAGATTCCACAGACCTCTACTCTTGTCATTGTCTTTAACCAATGACTTTATTTATTTTATTTAATAAATTTAATTTTATCCCATTTCCCCATCCCCTTATGCCCCCTCCCCTCCCTATTTACAAAAGCTTTGTTTCCATTTTCCTTCTATTTTCACTTTTTTCTTGTTCCTCCCCTTCCCATTTGAACATTTTCTTCCCATTTCCCATTTCCCAATATCTATTATACATTTAGTCCTTATTTCCACTTTCAGTTTCTCATGCCAGAGAAACAATGCAGTATTTAAACATGTGTGTCTGATTTATTTCATTAAGGGTACAGTCTCAAGGTTCATCCACTTAGCTATAAATGTCTGGAGTACATCCTTCTTTATGGCAGAGTAGTACTCCATTGTATAAAAATCTTCTTTAGCCACATCTTCTTTATCGACTTGATGATTGATGGGCATTTGTGCTGTTTCCAAGATTTTGCTATTACAAACTGCCACTATAAACTGTGTGTATATCACTGTGGTATGATGCTTTTAATTCTTTTTGGAAGATCCCAAGAAAGGGAAGAGCTGGGTCAAATGGAACCTCTAGTTTTAGTTTTTTTGAGGTATCTCCACACTGATTTCCTCAGTGGTTGCACCAGTCTACACTCCCACCAACAGCAGAGAAGGGTCCATTTTTCCCCCACAGCCCACCAGCATTTGTTATTGGTTGATTTCTTGATAGCAGCCATTCTTTCTGGAGTGAGATGGAATCTCAGTATTGTTTTAATTTGTATTTCATGAATGACCAGTGATGTTGAGCATTTTTTCATGAGCATTTTTTCAATGACTTTAAAGAAATGGTAGAAAGTGCCATTTGGAGACCAGAGAAGCCTGATAAATTGGACTCAATCTGTCTCTACTTGAACAATTTCTTGGTTTTTGGCTAAATGTTACTTCTTTGTTTTTTTTTTTTTTTTTTTTTTTGGTACTGGGGATTGAACTCGGGTCCTTCCGTTTGCAAGGCAGGCGGCTTCTAGAACCACTGAGCTAAATCCCCGGCCCGAAATGTTACTTCTTTAAAAAAGGTCTTCTGTGGATCCTAGTCCAGATTCGACCCCTTTTTATCTGATCCATAGCTTGTGGTATTATTATATATGGTAATATATATGGTAATATCATTATAGTCCATGCTTGTTACTTGTTCCTGTCCTGCTAGACTGTAAGATACATAAGCACAAGGACTTCATGGACCCGGCTCACCTCTTAACACAGAGCCTAATTGGTATTCAGCTAATATTTATTGAATGAGTGAATGGTGTATTTATTAGGTGGCACTATTACAGAGGAGATAGTTAAAAAGTTACCATGTGTTCAGGGCACAAATGGAACCCATATAAGGTGCTGTAACAGATTCAAGGAAAGAATCAGTGAACTTAGGGTTCCAAGTTTGCATGATGTAACTGCAAACAGTTTGGTGATGTAACTCATAAGAGTTTGAGAAGATTGTATCACGAAGGCAAGTTGTAATGTAGTAAATAGGAGAAAGCATTTCAAAAAGAAGTAATTGCAGGTAGAAAGTTGGAGGACTTGAACAGATGTGGAATGTTTGTAAGTAGCAACCATTTGAATCAACAAGAGTTAGAGCACAAAGAAATAGTGAAAAGGAAGAAATAGTGAAATACCAGTCTGGAAAGGGAAACAGAATCTTCTAAGGGATTCTGTGGAAGCTAAGGTCTACCTTCTATGGAGTGGGGAACTTTTAAAAGATTTTAACAAGGGAGTTACATTTTTCAAAAACATGACACTAATGGTAAGCATAGAGTACAGATTGAAAACTGGAAGATTCCCAGAGGTAGGGATATTTATATGGCGGGTCAGTATGCTGGATCCTCATTTTTTGTAGAATGTAAGGGGTAATGGAGAGGGAATAGTAAACAAACATTCTCCCAACATAATTGTTTCCACAAATCTATTTGGCAAACTGAAATGTAATGAGCTGTGATTTAAGACTATCATTTGACCTCTTCATACCTTAATAACTACATCTGTAAACTATAAGGACTGGACTAGAATATCTACATGTCCCTGGAGCACCAACACTCTATAACTCGACAGAATCAGAGACCAGTAGTGCATTGGAGCAGTAATAGTGTTGTAAGAATACTTAAATTATAATAAAATAAACAAATAATGGTTTGGCAGAAATTCTTGTGAAAAGATCTAGGACTTTTATCTGGCTACAAAGTCAGGATGGCTGTCAGTGTGGCCAAGAGAAACAAAGAAGTCTCAGTCTCATTGTTTCTCTGTGCACTGGTTAGGGCATTCATTTAACTTGAGGTTGTGCTAGGCTTCACTTTTTTGCCAAAGGACATGAACAATCAGAAGTGAAAAAGTGGCCAAGATGGTGAAAATCTCACATCCAGATCATAGGAAAATAGGATAAAGGAAATGGAAACATTTAGCCTGGAAAACAGAACACTTAAGGAGAATGTATTAACTGCCTTCATATATTTGAAAGACTTTTATGTAAGAAAGGGATTTGATTTTATAGGAGTATAGAAAGAAGGTTTAGAATCAATGATTAGAAACTCCCAAAGCATAATTTGGCTGATTATAGACAAATTATCCTCCAGGTAGATTTTGAAAAACCAAAGGGACTTTCTATAAGTCTGGCTCATTTAACCAAAAAAATAAATGAAAATCTTCAATGTTCAGTTCAATACTTGGCATGTAGTAGATACTCAACTACTCAGTAGGCAACCATGTAATGTGTTGCTCAAACCAGGACACTTTGAGACTTTAGGGAGTGCTGACCAGATGAGAACTGATACCAGAACCTGACACTGTGGTTTAATCATTAAGTGCTTGGTAAATGAATATAAAGTGATTGAGTTTAGGGAGTCCATAGAGGCAGGCTGTACTAATAATGCCTTCCTTGCGTTTAAAACTGCTCCTTGGGAATTCCACCCACTGGGATCAACTCTGTTTAACTAGACACATAGAATGCTTCTTTCATGTGTCATTTAAATATTTGAATTTCTTGGCTGCTTCCTCTGTGCTGAATTTTCTTTTTTTCCAGCCAAAACATTCCCAGTTTCTTTAAGCATTTTCTTTTTCTCCTGGATCTCGGCATGTGGAGCTCTCTCATTCTGGATGGGCTTCTACGTGTCAAAGCCAGTGTAGGTGCTGCAGGTGTTGGCTCCTAGTACCTTCATATCTCCATATCTCCATCTTGTTGGCCTTGTCAGGATCTCTAGAGTTGTGCCCACGGACCAAGGCAATGTAGAAAGTCCTGAACCAATGTTCTGCAGCTCAGTCTCACACACACACACCTTGCCAATGGTCCAGCCCTAACCTGATGACCTGATTCTCATCAATGTGCTTCGACCTGGTTATAAGATCCAAGTTCTCTTGGCCACATTTCTGCTGACTGAGCCTCTGACCTGATACCTGAGCCTGAACTCCTGTGTTGGTCATCTACAGAATGCTTATTGTGTTTTTACTAATTATTATCACTTCTATCTCAGTGATAAAGTCTTAGCCTATAAGGCTTAACTCGAAGATGTCCAATCCATCAAGTACTTGTTATGTCAGACCTCAACCCTCACTGCCTACCTACCTGCAATACTGGAGCTGACTGGCTCCTTGCCAGTAAATGTGAATGGTGATTCTCACTGTTAGCTTGGATGTCTTCCTAGCACTTGCAAATGACTGTACCATGCTAGGACATTTTCTGTACAGAGCATTGTTACCTTTTCTACCTCATTGATCACTTTCTTTCATTTTCTTTCTTCTTCTGGCTTTCCTCTCTTTCTCACCTGTTGGATTCCTATTTTCCCTTCTTTCACTTTCTTTTCTCTATTTTTTCTCTACATTTAATTAATATCAAGGAATGCAGATTCTTCCCAGTTTTTTGGTTGTTTTTATGGGAAGAAAGAGGTCATGCTCCAGGAATCTAAATTACTTGCATCAAGGGCTGAATGTTCTGCCTCTTTTATCTGAATCCTACTTTCCATAAATTCCCTGGGTTGAGAACTCTGTGGTTTACCCTAGACAAGACTGACCAGTACATCAAACAAAAATTGAGAGATAATAAACTTAGATTCTCTCACTACCCTAGTGGGAAAGGCTCTGTACAAAAGTACAATATTATTTTAAAATTGCTAGAATTCTGTGAAGAAGAAACTGAACTTCTTCAAGATAAGTCACAGTGTACCTTTGAGCTGCATATTCCATAAATTCTAGAGTAAAATTTAAAGCATCCAAAAGGTTAATAATTTCAACAGAAGAGGGTCTTTATTTGGATAAGGATGCTCTTTCTCATCAGCTTCTAACACGAGAGGTTAGTAGGTCCAACTACATTTTCAGGAAAAAAATAGGGATGGAATAAATAAGACAGCATTCTATTTTGAATTTTAAGACTTTACTCCTTTCTCTGCCTTCTGACTAGCTATGGGATCCTAAGAAAGGGATTTTATCTTTTTATCTCTTCTGTTCTTGTTTTAAAAATGAAGACTTGGTTTGCATTGCCTCCAAAGCCTGCTATAGCTTCAGAATTTTTCAATTTCACACAAATATTAAGAAGTCATAGTTATATTGAGCTTGTATGTTTTCTTTGATTGTGCATAACCTGCCAGATATAGTAATGACAAGCTCCTGTCAGTAAAAGAGTCTCACCAGAATTCTGCACTCTGGAAGTTCCTTTGGCTTTTTTTGCTGGAGAAGCAGCTGATGAAATTGCAGTGGTTCAGAGTTCAAAGGACTAAGGTGGCAATAGAACAAGGATATTTTCTAGCTGTGTGATAACTGGACACATTAGCTACTCTTAAAGCCTTCTATGGTGAATGTGAACAATAAAGGGCCAATGGAGATTCAAGGAAGTACAATGTAAATGCTTGTAATGTTCTTGGTACATAGTATGTGTCAGTGAATGTTAGTTGTTGTTATTGTTCTTTATGTGTGATATGGTGGTCTTGGAATAGTTGACCTTTATAGTCCTGTCCAACTCTAAACTGCTATAACTCTTAATTGGTTTGTGCAAAAATATAGTGGCAGATGACCTCTGGGATATTTCATGGACTGGAGTTTGGGGAATGAGGCCAAAGTTCACATGAGAGCTCCAGGCCCATGGTGATGACAAATGCTATTTTGGGATTATGTTACATTGACTGAAATAATAGAGCTTTTTAATTAAATATACCTTTCAGATGCATTTCTATTTTGCAATTGCACTCATGTTTTTCTGGGAAGAGGTCTAGCTACTAACCTCTCAGAAAGGCATCACCTGAGGAAGATTGTTCCTTTAGTGAGTTTGAAGTGCTGACACAGGAAGAAATGTCGTCTCTGGGCACTTCCAGGGAAGTATTGGCTCAGGGCTGCCTTTGGCCTTGCTGACAATACAGCTTCTGGTACAAAGTCCAAAAGCCCAGGGCACTTTTCTGGATCTGCTTGGGAGAAACTGTCTTGGACCTCTGCAAATGGTTTTCTTTTGAGTGCTCTTTTCATACCCTGACAGTGCCGGACCATCATTCGAGACCTTTCTGAACTTCTGTCTTATTTGTGACCTAACTATACTCTGCCTGTGGTAATCTGGCTGGGGAGGAGGGTCAAATGTGTATGTGGGGGCTGGGCTGGGCTGGGAAAGCCTCCTAGCAAAAGAAGTAAGTGATTCTGACAACATATTCTGAAACTCAATGCAGAGAGAAACCATTTACTAAGGGACTCTTGCATTTTAAAATTAAAAATGGAAACAAATTTTTTTAATTAATGGAAGACATAGTAAGTTTCCCTGCCTGTGTTCCAGAGTGTGTAGATGGGCAGGCCAGGGACTCTCCTTCCAGTCTCTGCCTGCTCTGTACCAGTTCTTGTGTCTGGCTCTGTTTTCTGTTTTTACTCTTGTGGTCATTGTTACCTGCTTCTGTCTCTTCAATGTGACTCTAAGGCTCCTTTTTTCTGACCTGGAATTAACTTCTGTTACTATCTATGATATAAAGTTGTCACAGGAAGAAGTTGATCTAACTTTTAAATTTTTGGAGGCAGTTTAAACAATTCCATTTATTAAATGCATCTTTTAAAAAAATTCACAAATACCAATTCAAAGGTCATCTGTATTTAAAAGTAAATCATAAAATTTGCAATCTAAATTGAATGACTTACAAACTACATGTAAAAGGAAGTTGGAAATTAATGCACCTGGTACAACAGAGCCCCATACTCTGCAGGGTATGTATGTTAAGTCCCCCAGTGGATGCCTGAAATCTCACATTGTGCCAAATCCTATACATACCATGTTTTCTCCAACACAGACCTACCTAGTATAATAAAATTTAAGTTATAAGTTGAGTACAGTAAGAGATTAATAGTAATAAATAATAAACTAGAATAATTATGACAATACACTATAGTAGAACTGCTAGCATTACTACACAAACAGTCCACTACTTCAGCAGTGGAATTGATAACTAAGATGACTATTAAGTGACTAATGGTTGGGTAATGAATACAGCACGGATACATGGGGAAAAGGGACGATTCATATCCTAAGTGGCATGGAGCTGGCTAATTTATATATTTAATACATATTTAAAGATATATTTATCAGGAACAACATGATGTGTTGAAATTCTATCTATATACCATGTAATGGCTATATTGAGCTATTTCATACATACTTATTTTTTGTGGTGACAATACTTAAAATCTACTCTTAGGACTTTTTAATAATATAATACACTGTATTAAATATACTCACCATGTTGTACAATAAATTTCTTGAACTTATTCCCCCTATTTGAAATGTTGTACCCATTGACCAACCTCTCCCCAGTGCCTTGTCTCCCAGCACCTGGTAACCACCATTCTGGTCTCTGCTTTTCTGCGTGATTCACCCTTGGAGTCAGCTGGATGGATCACTGGCCTGGGTGTTGATCTCTGATGTGCGCTGACCTCTGGTACACTCATGCCTCTCTGGCTTTCCACTGCTCACTGCTTCGCCACCTCAGCTGTGCACCAGCCTGTCAGCACCTGTATGCTCTTGGGTTCAGCATGTTCCTGGCCCCGGTGCGCTCCTTACCTCATTCTTGCACATGTTGGTGTGTCTCCGGGTGACGCTCTCGCATACCCAGGCACTCACCCCAGCTCTGCTTTCAGGATATTGCCCTGAAATCACTGCATGCTCTCCAGGTACAAGCTGCATCATGGAAAAACACTGGGCTAGAACCAGAGACTCAAGTACAGACTTTCTGTAGGGTACTTGCATTGTCTGAAGTCTCTTCACCTCTGAATCTCTGCTTCCTTATTTGCAAAAAAGGAATAATAACAATGATAACTACTTGGCTTACCTTACAAGTGATACTTGGAAGAATGAGGTTGGGCAAAAATATCTTGTGTTTTTGTTTACTAGCCATAGTATCTTCTTTGGGAAAATGCCTGTTAAAATCTTTTGTTCATTAAAAAGTTGCATTTTTTTTCTTTTATTGAGTTTTCAGAGTTCTGAATACAGTTTAGCTACAAGTTCTTTACCAGATGTGTGCTTCACAAAAATTTCTCCCAGTCTGTGGCTTGCCCTTCCATCCTCTTAAGAGTATCTTTAAAAGATATTGTTAAACTTTTATTTTTGAGAAAATTCAATGTATTATTTTCTAAAGTTCATCATTTTTCCTTTTGGGCACTATCTAAGAAATCTTTGCCTATTCAAGGTTGCAAATGTGTTTTGCAATTGTATTTTCTTTTAAAAGGTTCATAGTTTTTGTTTTTAAATTTAGATCTGAAATTCATTTCCATTGAAATACTATTTGCATATCATGTGTGTAGTAGGAAAAAACAGTTTTCTGCTACTATACTGTCAACACTCACCATGGAACACTTCTGTGACCTGATGTGAGGGGATTTTCCCCACATAATTTTATTTGCTGGTGCAAAACAACTGAGTGTCCCACAATTCAACTCAATTCTGAGACTGTCTACCTAGAGTTAGAGTCAGATCCACAGTCAAGGGCTCAGGCCCACAAGCCATGCCCCCTCCCCTTCAGATGCCAAGTGCCAGTCTTGAGCTTTAGTACTTCTGGCCACTAGCTATACACTGGGGGCTTCCATGACTTGCTTTTTAGGTTCAGTCACTTGCTAGATAGGCTCATAGTATTCAGGGAAACACCTTACTTACTATTGTCAGTTTATTAAAGGATATTTTAAAGGACTAATGAATAGCCAGGTGAGAGATACATAGAGCAAGGCTTGGAAATATCCTGAGTGAGGGAGCTCTGTTCCTGTGGAGTTGGGGTACACTACCCTCCTGTCACATGCATGTGGTCTAGTTCACCAGCTGAGAAGCTCTCTGAATCTCATACATAATTCAGGACTTTTATGGAGGCATCTTCATGTAGGCATGATTGATTACTAGCTCTATCTGATCCAGCCCCTCTCCACTTCCAGTAGGTTGGGAGGTGGGGCTTAAGTTTGAAGCTTCTCATTGTGCTTTGGTCTTTCTGATGACCAGCTTCTGTCCAGCAACCCAACAAGAGTTGCTTTTTCAAAATAGGAGACATTTTTATCATCCAGGAAATTCCAAGGGATTAAGAGCTCTGTGTTAGGAACCAAGTCAAAGACCAAATATTAGAACAAGACCTAGTGTTAGGATTGCTTAGGAAGTTACAAGGATTTTAAGATCTCTGTGCTAGGAACTAGGGACAAAGACTAAAATATATATTTCTTATTGTAAATTGCAATATCACAATGTAAGGTCAGGATCGAACCTTACATTTATTAGTAGTCATTAAAGAATTAACATAATAAGATATTACTACACATCTATAACAGAAGGTAAAATGAAAAAGAATCACCATACTAAGTTTTGGTAACAATTTGGAGGAATTTATACCTCCATCCATATATTCCTCATAGAAATATAAAATAGTACAACAATTTGTTAGTTTCTTAAAAAGTTAAACATATACTAATATAGTCATTCCACTTTTCAGTACCAAAAGAACTAAAAGCATATATCTCCACAAAGACTTGCTTATGAATGCCAACAGCTGCTCTATTTTTAATAGCCCTGAACTGGAAAGAATTCAAATGTACGTTCACAAGAGAACGAATATATTTTGGTTTATCAATTTAATGGAATGCTACTGAGCACAACACAACACAAATGAATCTCAAAATAATTATGGCATGTGAAAGGAGATAAATACTCTTTCAGTCTGTTTCTATACAATTCTATGAAATGTGAACTAATCATTAGTAACAGAAAGCATATGGATGGCTGATAGAGATGGAGAGGGGGTGATATAGAGTGATTAAGAAGGAGCATAAGGAAAGTTTGTATTATGAATGTCTCCCCCCACCCCTTGATTGAAGTGATGGTTTCATGGGAGTGTATGTATGTCAATTGTACCAAATCACATAGTCAAACATGTGTGGTTTATTGGTTTATTAAAGCTATTAAATAGAAATATGAGAATAAATATCCACCAATGTGCAAAAAAGTTTGCAAGACCCCAGTGAGATAATGCCCAGGAAACTGCACTGATAGTTGTAATCTTCTTTTGAAATGGTCAGTGTCATTATTATCTATATCTCATAGACTAAGGAAATTTCCTGTAAGAAAACCAGGCACAGTTTCTAGGGGCCCCAACAGAAAGTGTCAAATTGAGATTATAACAGATCACTAGACAAAGGCATACCAGGACATTTAGACCCTCCAAAGATTTCTTTTAGGTCTTGACTATTTATTTCCCAGCCCCTTACCAAAGTCCCACACTTCCAATGAACAATAAACTAGTGATTAACAATGTGGAGGCTCTCCTTTATCTAGAAAGAGTTGCCAACCTGGTCACACATAGGAATTTATTGGGCGTGTTTGGGAAATTTTGCTGCACTTGATCTCTATTAAGCCTTTAGGGGACCCTAAAGTATACTTGGGATGAGAAGCCCTGGGGTGCAGCTTGGACCATCTACCATCACCCTTCCCATCCTCAAAGCCACATAGTTTCTTGGCTCTTTCTCTGCATTTCTAACTTTTGGTTCAATTAACAGTAGAAAGCAGTCAAGGAGAACTGATTGTGATACTATTAATTAACATTCAAATAGCTCTTGGTCTTTTCCCAAAGGGTTTCCATGGGAACTTTCCATATTCGTGTTTCTCATGGACAACAAGAGAAATAGGTAAGACAGGATGATTTTTTGTATAACATTTATTGTCTTTTTACCAGTTAATTGTAAGTACAATAAATGACCAGGTAAGAATATTTTAAAGAACAAATATGCAAAACTATCAAGGAAGAAAAATCATTTATAATTCTATCCTTCACAGAAAACCAGGGTTAACATTGTTTCTTCTAGTGTAAAATATATACTTAATTTTATTTTTAAACAACATTGAGCACAAGTTGTACCAATATTTTGCAACCTGCTTTTATTCCGTAAATGCATTGTAGTAATTCCACCATATCCATAAATATGCTTTGAGAATAGTATTTTTGGTGACTATTTTCTAGTACATTTCACAAAAAATATCATGATTTATTTAACCAATTTCTTATTGTTTGACAGCTTGTTTCTAAATTCTCTGTATGAAAAATAACTATAGCCTTTTGTGGAGTAAATACAATTCTAATACACTTCTGATAGGAGTATAGCTTCATTCTACTGCTTTAGAGAATGTTTGACAATAGCTAGAATGTTGGGCATATGCATGCCTTGTGACTCGGCAATTCCCCTCTCAGATGTGATGAACACAAAACTATGTGTATATGTTCAAGAAAGACAGGTTCAGGGCTATTCACAGTGGTACTATTACATATTTACTTACTGTCCTAATTGGAGACAGCATAAATATCTACCAACAATAGAGTGTATAAATGCACTGTGGTATATTTATGCAATGGAATACCATATAGCAATGAGAATCAACTAACTACAATGCTATTCAACACAATGAACAACTCACATGAATATTATACTGAGTAAGAAAAGCCATACACAAAAATATATGTACAAAAATAAACACCATTAGCCTGTCCTGTTAGAAATTAGGCTAGTGATTACTCCTACAGAAATGGGCAAAAGGGAGCTCTGGGTTTGCTTGTTTGTCGGGACTGAACCCAGGTCCTTACACATGCTAGGAAGGCACCTTACCTCTGAGCTACACACCCAGCCCTGGGTTTGTTTCTTTAATTGTTTGGAAGTTAATCTGAATATGTTTACTTCATAAAAACTAATGGAGCTGTATAAGTTTACCATCTGTATTTTCAAAATCTGTGTTACTTCAATAAAGGTGAAAAATGTCTATATTCGAAACATAAACTTTCAAGCCAACTATTGTTTTCTCTTCCTTTTTCTTGGAAAGATGTCACTTTGAGCCTTGTGTCCTCCTCAAATTTATTAATGTCCAAGCCCTGCCTCCCAGAACGTGAGTGTACTTGGAGTCAGGACTTTGAAAGAAGTGATTAAGATGAAGTTGTTAAGGTAGGCCTTAATCCTATATGACTGGTGTCCTTCACAAAGAAAAGGTAAGGATACAGGCAAAATGATGACCACATTAGGACCCAGTGAGAAGTAGAAGGTGGTCATCTGCAAGTCAAGGAGAGAGATCTCAATAGAAAGCTAACCTGCCAACACCTTGGTCTTAGATTTCTGAGTCGCCAGAAATGTGAGAAAATAATGTCTGTTGTTTAAATTGCTCAGTCTAGATTTTGTTACAGCAGCCTCAGAAAACTAACAAGAATTGAGGTTTGTTTTTTTTTTTCAATATGGCACATATGATAAATGGCTGGGCAGGACTTTAAACATCCTCCATCTGACTTCAAATGTTAGTTTTGTCCCTGTTTTCTATTTTTCTATGAGAAATTGACAGTGGTGATATAAGGCAGCAGAAAGGACATAAAATCTATGGATCTACCATTGCTCTGAAGAGAAAATGTTTTAAAAGCAAATCAAGACTTATTTTCCTTTGGTTACTTGTAGGTAAGACATGATGGAAAGTAATTGCTTTTGCCAAACTTTTTAGTGGACAGTGGTGTTTAGTAATTATTTTTTATCAGTCATTAGAAATCTTGCCAGTCTTTGAAAACATTCTGGGAAATGACTGTGGATGATAGTAATGTTATTTCTGTTTCCTCTTGTTACTTCTATCTCCATAGATTTGGATTTTTGGTAGCAGAAAATTTTATTTTTATATTTATCCATTCCTTGTGATATTATAATGTTCTCATTTTAAGGATTTTTCTTTATTAGGGCTTCCTCAGGATGTTAAAACATCTGTTTTTAGCTTTGAAGAGAAGAGAAAGAAAAAAATAACATATTTGACTTTTAATTCTAAATACAGCAGAATAAAAGTGTATTGATCTGTCCACCTTCTGGAATTCTCTTGAGAAGCAAATAGAATAAAGGAATGTAGAAGAGATTTGTTCGTCTCAGCAAAATTACTTGAGAATCACCTATTCCTTGTTAGGTATCATCCCAGAAACAGAATGGCCAAAGGGGCTATTCACAGTGGCACTACTACTTACTTACTTACCATCCTAATTGGAGACAGCATAAATATCTACCAAAAATAGAATGTATAAATGCACTGTGGTATATTTATGCAATGGAATACCATAGTCTCTTTTATTAAAAACTTACAAGTTTATTGAGTAGATAAGTAGACAAATGTTTCTGGGACTTGCACAGCTCACTGCTTTCAGAGACTTTTCAGGCTGTGACACAGGTAAGAAGAGCACAGGAGGGGACTGGCAGGTTCCTCAAATTGAATAGCAAGAGTTGAGCAGGGACCAGGGAGCCATGGCCACTAGAGTTCAGAGGACAGAGAAGAGAGGAGACACTGCATATTCTTTCTCTGGAGCATTGAGCACTGACAAGGATCTGAACATGAGGAAACTTCCTGAGGCTAGGGGCAAGCGGTATTAGAGAGACACGGGGCCAGAAATAGTGTCTGTTCACACTGGTCAGACTGGAGAAACCCAAGACACAGGGGCATTAGGTACAGTACTCAGAAAAATTGAGCCGATGTGGTAGGAACACCTGTAATTTCAGCATTCTGGGAGGTGAGGCTGAAGCAGGACAGCAAGTTGAAGCTCAAGTTGGGCAACTTAGTGAGACTCTGCCTAAAAAAAAAAAAAAAAAAAAGGAGCTGGAAAAGTACCCTAGTGCAAAGTTTCTAGGTTCAATTCTCAGTACAAAAAGAAAAGGAGAAAGCAAAAATTTGTCGTCAGTAGTGCTAGCTGTAGACTGAGCCCTGTGCACTGCTCCGGTCCTAGCAAACCATAAAAACAGGATTCAAAATGACCAGCTGTTCTTTTACAAGTAATATAACTGTGTATCAGAAAAAACTATAAGAATACTTATAGAAATACAAAAATATTCAGCAACAAAGTAAAAATTACATGGTATACAATAAAAAATTACCAAACATGCAAAGAAATTTAGCATACAAACAAAATGAGTGGAGTAATTGGGAAACCAGAAAAACAAACAAATCTATCAAAGCAGAATTCTATACAGTGATTTATCATTATCCATGAGGGGTGGTTTGTGGACCCCCTATGGGTACCCAAACTGGTGAACGCTTAACTTCCTTGTATAAATGGTGTAGTATTTGGGTGTTATTTATGGACATCCTCTTCTATATTTTAAATCTCTAGGTTACTTGTAAAACTCCATACAATTCTATGTAAATAGTTGCTGTGCTGTTTAGGTTATAATGACAAGTACATGTTCAATACAGATGCAATTACCTCCCTGTGTCAGTCAGTGCTTACTAGAGAAACAGATATAACACAAGACATACAAATATACAAGGATTTACAAGATTGGATTACAATGGCCACCCACAGAGTTGGATGAGGAAGAGTGTAGAGGGACTGTACGCATGTTGGAGACTGAAAGATTCAGTTGAAGGTCTGGAGCTCACTGCAATGTCCTGTGCAAGTCCATATCAGAAGGCCAATGGGTCTGCGATGGAAGGCTGAAGAGTCTGCATTTGAAGCCAAGAGATGACATCTAAGGTGAAGAAACAGAAGCAGATCTGTCCTTCTTCATTTCTCCTTTATACCATCCAGGTGACAAGCCACCTTTGGGTGGGTTTTACACACCCTAGGGTATGGAATTGCTGAGTCAATGTAGCTGAGCTTCTCTTCCTCAAGTTGACACAATACCTGCCCCCGTATTTCCAGTTTGCAGCTGGTTGAATATACAGGTATGAAAATTGCAGATGCAGTGGGTTGATGGTACTCCACAAAAGCATCTTAAAAAATGTAGACAAAGGGGCCAGGGATTTAGCTTAGTGGTTCCATTGCCTGCCTTGTAAGCGCAAGGTCCCAAGTTCAATCCCTGGTACCAAAAAAAAAATGTAGACAAAGTAAAGACCTTTTCAGACACCCAAAAGTTGAAACAACTCATCAGCAGCAGTGCACTGACAGTGTGCACTGTGGTTCCTTCAGGAACCTGTCTCCTTGGCTTCCATGGGCACACTAATCCAGTGAGTGTGGTCACTAACCAATCCCACAAGTCAGTGGTTTACCATGGTGCAGGTGTCTTTCACACTCATGCTTCATGTTCTCTGTAGGTTGGCTCTACATCTGTCCTATGTCCTCTTCATTCTGGGCTGCAGGCTGACAAAGGAATGTGCTCACTTTTGTGCCAAGGGGAAAAAAGAGATTGTGGATGAGCACATAAAGATTCTTAACAATTCACTGGCCCAGCCTGAAATCAGTGAGGTATGATGAATAATCCTCTCCAGAGAGAGCAGTGCATTACTACACTTGTGTTAGTCAACTTTCTGTTACTATAACAAATACTAGATAATAAATTTATAGAGAAAAGTTTTGTTTTGCTCACAGTTTTAGAAGTTCCAGTACACAATCTATTGGGTCCATTGCTTTGGTCTGTGGCATCACAACAGCAAAACAGTTCACTTCAGGTTTAAGAAACAACAGAGAGAAGGAGAGTCAAGTCCCACAATTCCCTGGAAGGGCTTCCCCCAGAGACCTGAAGACCTCTCAGTAGATCCTGCCTTCTATTAAAGTTTCTGTCATCTTCCAATAGTGCCAAACTGGCGACCAAGTCTTGAACACATGAGCCTTCAGATAACACTCAAGATGGAAACCACAGCAACCATCAACCATAATCTTACATTGTCTTCATTGTTCTCCTTTCTGTCTCCGAGGCAGTATCTTCTCCTTCAAATTCAGTTTTGCAAGTCAGATCCATCCCATCTATGATGTTGCTTTACTTTCTTAGGGTTTTCTAATTTTAAATTGGTGTCTATTCTACCCCCAAACCTATATGGATCACTTCTCTGGAAGAATGTGAATACCTGGTGGGTATGAGTTAGACTCCCCCGTGTTAGCTGTTGTGGAAACTGCCCTTTTTAGAAGGATTTTCTACAGTTCCACATCTTTTCCTCTTGTATTTACAATCCATGTCATTGGCAGCCCCAAGGACAGTGCTGTTTTCTAGGCCTTTCTAAGGTTCCTTCTGTATAGTTCCCTCCTGGACCTCTGTTCTATTTACTCTGCATGTTCTTCTTCAGGATGCCTCCTGTCCTGGCTTCAGTTTCATTGCTAAATGGCCCCTCCCTCTCTGCCCCTGTTTATGTGTTACTTTAGGTCCCTATCACCACTGGCATGAGTAGTCTTATCAGCCTCTTCTAAAGGGGATTGTGGGATTCTGATCTCTTCCTCTCTTTTGTTTCCTGGATGTGAGGTGATCTATTTGGCTCTGCCTTGTGCTCCCACCTAGATGTGCAATCATAGGCCAAAAGCAATAAGGTCAGTGGATCATGGACTAGAAACTCTAAAACTGAGCCAAAATACTCTTTCCCAGACTGTTATAAACTACTATATCATAGTCTTGCTGTGATCTATTATAAAGCCCACATCTATTATAAAGCTGCCATCTATTATAAAGTCATTACCTGCACCCACCCAGCATACTTTTTTTTTTACTAACACACATTGCTGTAGGAAAGAGTCTAATCTCCTTCATGTGGCACTCCTGCTGGCTCTGCCTTTCTCTTTAGTCTCAGTTGCTCTCACTTTCTTTTACTCTTTGTTTTAGTCAAACTGGATTAATTTCCTGGCTTGTGTTCTTCCTGCCTCTGGATCTCTGTATATGCTGCCTTTATTCAGTGTGGGCTCCACATCTTTCTCCTGGAAGCCTTTCTTGATTGCTCTATACCCTCACCTAGGCAATGTTAGGTATCTTTTTCCAGGCTTCAGAATCACCCTATGTCTCCTCTAACCATTCTTGACATGATTAATTTAAACATTTGTTAATTCCTCTTCCTCTCTGACCTAAATTGTATTCCTCTGTCCTCAAATTCCTATGTTGAAACCCCAAGTCCTAGTACCTTGGGATGTAAATAAATTTATAGATAAAGCCTTCAGAATGGTGACGAGGTTCGAATGAAGCCTTTAGGGTGGAACCGTAATCCAATAGGACTGATGACTTTAAAAGGAAATGAAAAGACCCTAAGGGTGCATGCACACAGGGAAAAACCTGAGAAGATACCATCTGCAAACCAAGAGCCATCTGTGAGAAGGCAGCCATCTGCAAACCAAGGAGCAGCCTAAAAGGAAACCAAACCTGCTAACACCTTGATCTTGGACTTCCAACCTTTACAACTCTTACACAGTAAGATTCTATAATGTAATCCACCCAGTCTGTGATATTTTGCTATGGCAGCCCTAGTGAACTGGTAAACATGCAGAGCAATTTGAGGACAAGGTCAAGTCTTGTTTTTCTCTTGGGGTCCTTGTTGTGTATCTCAAAGACTGCCATAGAGCAAAGGGAAGACACACAAATATCTATGATAAATAAATATGATTGATAAATGGATAAACAAAGGTGATAATAGTAAATAAATAAAATACACTTCTGAGGAAGTCATTTTGACATGGTAAATTGCTAAAGACCTGTTTCAAATCACAGATGCTCTGGACAAATTTTTGGTTGGTGAGCAATAAAAGTCATATCAAATAGTGTTTTGCACTTCTAGAAACTTTTGGCTAAGAAACAAAGAAGGATCGGGCTTCTATTGCTTCATCCCTCAGAGCAGCAGTTGGGGTCTTCTCTGGAGGATCCTCGGGTGTGAAGGGACAGGACAGGTACCTTTCCTGAGACCCGAGTGAGTCACTGGCTTGACCAGCACTGAAGGGGGTTGTGCAGAGGGCTCTGTCCAGCCTTTGAGTAATCCTCACAAAGCTCCAGTTAGGTGAGTCAACTGCACTTATTCTGAAGTCACAACTGCACCTGAAGAACACCTTTGGGAATTGTAAGGGTTCAGGGAAAGAAATGGTAAACTTGAAGGAAAAGATCAGCCAGAGTTTATGTGTCAGCAAGCATCAGGGTAAAAGTGAATGGAGGGTCAGTGAGACACCCTTATATTTTCTACTCACAAACATGACAGTAACTGGAAACATCTACACGATAAGTAGAAATGTCTGCATTTTTCTACACCCATGACACATTTGGGCAAACTGAGCTTGGAACAGGCTTGGTAAAAAAGGAGCAGGTTCACGTTGGCACATTCCCCAAAAGGTCCCAATGGAGTGAAAGAGGCTGGATTTTCCTGGGGTGGTGGCTTAACAGGCATGTGCACACACACACAAAGTCAGAGGCTGCTTATTTGGATCCAGAGATACAGTGTGCCAGGCCTTCCAGAGAGAAAATTCCCTTTGGACTGAAAAAAGGGCAAGTAGTAGCTAAGTAAACCCATAGTGCTCAATGCGTTGAGCCAGCCCATGCCTATGCAGTTGGTGACAAGCATTGGTCATTAGCATCAGCAGTGACAGGAGAATATGGTAAGAATATGCTCATCAATGATTAGAATCTGGCTAATGGTGAATGTCTTGATGATCAAAGTGGTTGGTGTGGATGGGGGTCAGGAGATAGAAATTAGTTTCAGTTTTTAGGAGTAGCTATTGGCAATAGTAGACAAAGAGGACTGGACAAGAGACACTGCTTGTGGGTCATAGCCAGTACATCATGCTGCAGAGTCCTGGCACTATGGACTCATTAGACTTAAGAATGTCCTGAAATCAGATTAAGTGATGCCACCATTCCTATTCATTCATACTTTTATTCTTCATTTACTTGACCAATGTATATTGAGTGTGTATAATGTCAGAATCAAGAATTAGATTAGTTATTGGGAATTAAATAGAAAACCTCAAGTCTTGAGGATATAGAGGAAATAAATAGGCCATTGCAATACAGTGATGGAGGAAGTATGCAGCTCACTCAGGCCCAATGGGCAAACACTCTTCTCACTTCTGCAAGAAGAGCTGAAAGAAGAGTGTGATCCATAGAAAAGAAGAGCTACATTAACTAAAAGGGGGGACAGTGGCTCCTGAAGAGGAAGAGTCAATAGCTCAGAAAGGCTGGGTTATTAGGTAGAGAAATGAGACAGAAAAAGTCAACCTAGCCAAGTCAGAGGAGGCCTGTGTCTGCTGGTGGTGAGGATGGACCATTGGCTGGCTGAATAAGGAAAGCAAATGCCCAGAATGTGAAACAGGGCAGGGGCTAAATATTTAAGACTCCCTTACATACAAATATAAAAGACCTAAGAGTTAGTGAAATTCTTCGTGGAGAATTTCTGGGTGAAGAAGAAAGGAAATCCTGAGAAATACCATCATTCACTAGATGGGCAAGTCTGGAGGGAATCAAAGCTGACTGGGCTAGGCAGACGGAGAGCTGGGAGGAAAGGAGGCAGATGGGAAAAGAGCCAGGCAAGGCTGCCCAATGAAGAGCAAGTTTCAAGAACAAGGTCATGATTGAATGCATAAAAGGGACTGAGAAATCAAGTAAAATCATAACTGGAAAAAAGTGCCTACTTAGCAACACAGGGGAATGTAGGTGACCTTGTTCAGGTCAGAGGCTTCTTGATGTTCAGGTGTGGGTGATGGGGGTAGAGGAATGAGTAGCAGGTGAGAAAATAATGTTGCAAACTTTTCTAAGCGCTTTGGCCGTGATGGAAAGACAGACTTTGGACTGGAACTAGAAGAGTACTGTGTAGCAGCAGCACATTTTACAATAGAAGAGAGGAGAGCATATCTGAATACTATGGCGCAATGTAAGGGCTCAAACATTACTGAAGGGGTGGCTCCCTTGGGGAGCAGAAGGGGTGGAAGTTGTGCCACACCTTATGGCAAGCCCAGTCTCATGCAAATGAAGTCTGGTGGTGAGAGACTGAGTTCTGGGCCCAGGCTGTGGGTGTTCTGTCTTGCTTCTTCTATGTCCTGGCTGTATGACCTTTAGCTAAAGCGAGTCACTCAATCTCTCTAAGCCTCAGTTTCCTTATCTGCAAAAATTGGACTCTCCTTTTGATGTCTGTCTCCATCTTGAGCAGAGGGGCGAGGACTCATCTCCTCGTGCTGTGTGTTAGGGCCTTTTCCCCAGCACATATGCCAGGTGTAGCCGCTGCTGACATCTAAATTGTATTTACTACATGGGGAGCCTCTGGCACAGGCAGCTGGTGACACACGTACAGGAAACTCAGCTTTTCTGGGCTGGGTGACACTTCAGGGGAAACCACAGCTTTGTGACTCTTTGCCGGAAAGCCCGGCCTGCTTTTGTCTGCAGGCAGGAATGTGGTTCCAAAGAATGTGGACGGAGCTCCTGGAACATGGCATGCCACTTCCGAGACTGTTGTTTTGTTTTGAACATCATCACACTGTCTAGTGTGCTGTAACAAGTGCCCCAGGGAAGGTGATTCCTCACTTTCTAAACTAGATACTAGGGTTCTTTCTCTTTTGTTTCCTGCTCAGTTTCCTTCCAGTGGGGAGCAAGGCTATCTTTTTTTCCGCTCCCATTGAGGACTCCAGTAGGCTTATTTCCATTGGAATTTGTTAAGTCAATCTAAATGTGGCCTTAGGGGGTCTCTGTAGGTGAATCCTTATGTAAGGAACTGCAAGCTAATTTAGTTCAGAAACTAACTGAAAGCCTAATTTAGGGAGTGACAAAGAGTCTAGTCTCAGCCAATCATAGCCAGAAAGCGTCTGTCAATCACAGGTGACTGTTCAGACTGTGTTCAAATAAGGCAAATGCCTAGCTATAAACAATCAGCAGCACAATACCTCACTTCCATTTTGTGTACTTCATGTCTCTTTTCTGTCCCTAAATGCTTTCAGACTATGTCACACCCAAGGACCTCTGTGGACTTGGCTGGGTTCTGGGGGATGTCAAAAGAACACAAAGAAACATGCGCAATTAAGATTTGCAAAGTTAGATTTGTTGCAATTTTGTCTTTTAATAATTGAAGTGGAGATACACGGATGGAACTAATGGGTCTATAGAATATTTAATGACAAGACAGGAAAGGGAGGCTCAAGTCTCAGAGAGTATGTGGGTGGCCAGCCCTGGACTCAAAACTCAGACCTCCTGACTTTATCAAAATAGCTCCCCATAAATGATGAGGAGTTAGTGATCCATCCATCCCCTCTCTCTGCCTGAAGTTTACTGATATATTCAGCCAAGATGAATTGTATGAGTCAGGTCCTTTCCAGTCCCTGGGGACTTCCCAAAACAGAAATACATTCCTGCTCTTACAGGGCTTAGGGTAGGGTGAGCATACACTGATAAAAACCCGGTAAAGAAATGATAGACTTTCTACAGTGTCTCCTCAGGGAACATTTTCTCAATAGAATGTCTCCTGATTTTTATAAAATCCAAATTTATGTCCTATGCATTTCTCAATATAATGTTTTTTACTCAGTAATTATATAGAAAACACTTACATTTTTGACCCTCAAACTCAATGTATTTAACGAAAAGGAGTACAGAAATAATCTTGATTTACATTCTAAATACAATTGCAGGAAGTCAGAGGCAGGCAGGTCTTTGGAAGGCATGCTGGATGTCAAAATGGGGCGTGTGCCCTGATTGCTGTTAGGCTAAGAGAGGTGCCACAGTGCACCAAGCTATTCATTGTTCACAAACATATGCATTTGTGGTTGATGAGAAAGCAGTGTTTGAAACATTTTATACTCTAACATGATAGTTCATTATTTCTATACAGATATGTAAGAGTTTTGCTGTATATTTACATTTTAGGAAATTGGTTGGGAGTTTGGGATTGATGTGAAACACATTCTAGCTTTTTACAAGCAAAGTTGTGGCAAACGGGCTCTTGATTATTAGCATTTTTGTGCAAAAGTCTGATTTTCAAGAATTTATTCCTGCTGGTAAGTACCTCATTGAAAGGTGAGAGTAGTTATAAAATAGCAGGCCTGCACTTGTGTGTGGTCTCATAAAAATGACTGGCTGAACTTCTGTCTGCTTGTCCCTGCAGTGACAGACCCTTTTTGTGAGGGAGCTAGCGCAGAAAATGCTCCTTGAGCCAAAAATATGAGGTGGGCACACTGGCCCCAAGATGTGACTATAGATACTTGCAAAATAACTCCAACGGGAAATGTAAAATGATCCTCTTATCAAGCTCAATGTGAGTCTTTTGCCAGAAGAGGTGGCCCAGTTCTATGAGGTGTTTTTTTTTTTTTTTGAATGGTAGCTATGAAATGGTAGGAAGTGTCCCACAAAGGATTTCCTTTGGTCATTGTTATTTTTTCACTCTGGAAAAAAATGTGTTTGGGAAAGGACAAGAATCTCCCTCCCTTTGTGAGTTCTGTGATTCAGAGTTTAAAAGGCCAGCGATGGGATCTGGTCACAGTCTTGGTTTCCTTCTTTTGTGGGGCCTTATGCTTTACGCACTGTCCCTTTAAATACTGAGAATAGAGCTCCTCATTCCTTTCCATTTGTATACTTGGCATTTGGGTGAAAAGTGCTCACCTTGAATTTGTGCTAGGGAAGTGTGCTTCAACACTTGGAATAACCAAATCTTACATTTCTGTTTTGTAAGGAGCTCACAGGCCGCTTAGTTCAAAGCAGAGGTGAAGCCTTGTGAGCCCCAAGCACATCTGAGTGTGTGATATGCTTGTCAGGATTCTCCAGATAGAATTGATGAATATGTGTGTTTGTAGAAAGAGGTTTCAGTGAAGGGATTGGCTCAGGCATTTATTGGGGCTGACAAGTTCGAAGATTGCTGGGTGGGACACTAGAATGCAGACCCAGAAGGAGGCAATGCTGCAGTGCATTTCCAAAGGCCAGGGTTGCAGATCTTCCCACTTCGATTGGATAAGATTCATCCACCCTAGAGAGGGCCCATCTGCTTTATTCCTAACTCCACCAATTTTAGTGTAAAGGTCTCATCCAAAAATAGTGTGGAAACATCTGGAAACATATATGACCAAGTAGCTCAGTAGCATAGCCCAGCCAATTTGACATAAAATTAGTCTTGGTAGAGTATCATTTGTACTTATCAATGTCCAGTGAGGTCCCCCCCCCCCCCCATACATGAATTGGAATCCTCTCCATGGAAAGAAAGAGCAAGATTTGGACAGAGAGAAATCTTCTTACTCCTTTCTGCCAATGAAAGGCATGGGGAAAGGACATGGCACCTGGGTTTGGATGACTAATTAGGAGCAGGTTTGCCACTGACTTGCTGTGTAACTGTGGGTAAGCTACTTAACCCCTCTATGCTCAATTCCCTTATCTGTAAAACAGGAAAATAATAGAACTCATACTTCATATAAAGAATTACATGAGGAAGTAGCTGTAAAATGTTTATGATTGCCAGATGTCTAAGTCCTAGGTAGTGTCTATTATTATACTTATTAACTTTATCATACATAGTTCATGTCAATTATATGTAGTCACATTATCACACATAGTTGTTTGTAAGCAAAGTAAACTTACACTTTTGACAAATAATTGTGCAGTGAGTATGGGATACCAAAGCCCTACTAATGTACCATGCAGAGCCCATTCTGGGTACTGCCTCATAAGAAGATATATATTCAGGACTTTGAGAGGCTAAAGCAGGAGGATTGCAAATTCAAGCTTAGCCTGAACAACTTAGTGACTTAGTAAGATCTTGTCTCAAAATAAAACATAAAAAAGGGATGCAGAGGTGACTCAGTGGTGTGAAAGCCCTGGGTTTAACTCCCAGTACTGACAAAAAGGGAAAAAAAGGAGGAGGAGGAGAAGGAGGAGGAGGAGGAGGAGGAGAAGGAGAAGCAGCAGCAGCTATATACTTTTGGTACAGTACAGTACTTCATTAAACAACTTCATTGGATAGAATCCAGGTCATAGTCACTGTAAATTAAACTTAAAAACTTCAAAAGTCAATAGTGTGACAGCAAGATGCTGGCATGACATTAGAGTACATTGACATTACAGGTGTACAAGGATGGCCTGCAAGCATGGAATCTTTTACTGGGGAGGGCAGAATGCAGGAGGTCTCTACTTTGTTCGCACACTGGGTGAGTATGCTGCTGGCTACCTGAGGCTCAGGTATGCCAAGGCTGCTGGAAAGAGAGAGAGCAATAGCAGGGATAATGTCAGTTGGTGAGCTCTGGAGTGATCTGGCTCCTTTTCCCTAATAATGGCTTCATAGATGCTGCCAACTTCATGCCCAATTAATCTCAGCTGAATTTATCATCCAGTTATAAAGAAAGCCATTAGCCATAAAGCAAAACTTCCCAAAGAGCTTTTATGGGGAGAAGAAAAAGAAGTGAATTTTTTGAAAAAGAAATGAAGATGATGACCTGTGTTTAGAATGAATCCAGCATCAGCTTCCTTTCTACTGGGTGGACTAGCCCTAAGGGGTGGGGTAATGTAGTTTCTTTTTACCTCAGGAATTATTAAAAGAAAAAAATTTAAATAAACAAGCACATATAAAGCTTAGTACATGGCTGACCTGAAGCTGAGAAACTGCTCACTTGGTATCAACTCATCTAGCTCTCTCACAGGTAAGGCAGGTAATGTTTTTCACTCATTAAATAGATGAGGAAATGGAAAGAGATTAAGTAGTTTAGCCAGGATCACAAGTGGCTGAGCTTATGATTTTGGGCTTTGCTCTAACTCCTCTGCTTTGTCCTTCCTGGAACACAGTCCTCCTCATTCACCTTGAATTGAGGTGCTCATTGTTTTACTCCTGAAGTCTCACATTCGTAGTTAGAAATTCAGATGCATATTCTTTAAAATGATAACTTTGCAATACATGTTCATGTTAGAGAAAAAAAGCATCCACAGAAAATTCTGAAATGCAAAAAGAATAATAATTTATACTCCTCTGCTTCCCTGTTATTGTAGTGTGTATACTTCTAGATGTTTTTCTATAACATTTTTCTTTAAAGCAACAAAAACTCATATGATGCATAACTGATAATTTGACTTTTAATCAAACAGTACAGCATGTGTTTTTATTTAAATGATGCATTTCTACAACATTAGTTTTAGTTTGTAAAAAGTGTTCTTTGAGTACACTGCAATTTACTCAACTAATCATTTCTTTTTTAACAATTGTTTTTAAATTGTGAAATTAAAACTAAGGCTATTATGCAAAGAACTGATAAATATGTGAAGTAATGCTTATGTTAATTAGCTTGATTTAACCATTCCACAATGTATATATGTTTTAAAACATCATGTGTTATTATATATGTGTTATATAATTTTTATTTGTCAATAAAAATAAAAATAAATAAGGCTGCTATAAACATCCTTGTAGCTTAGCCTATATGCATACTTAATTAAACTATTAATAGTATTAATAGTTATTATAAATTCCTATTAGCTCAAAAGATTTATTTAAAGACTACCACCTTTTTTCTTTTAAGATACTTACCTATTAATGGAGGTAATCATTGGGATCAGTAGTAAATTCTATATTTTTCATTAACATGAATCTTGATTTCATTAAAATTGTATGAATTCAGCATTAAAACTGTTGCTAATCACCTCTTAACTTTTTAGAAGATAACTGATAACATATCAATAAAACATAAGGAATGTGACAAACTCTGTTATAAGCTCTCAGCAGGCTTCTCTATAACTCTTCTTACCCAAGATGCGGGAAGGAAGCTCTAATCCATATGAACCTCGGTTTCTGTGTCCATGTGTATTTGTGTAAGATTTAGGGCTGATACTCCACTTTGGGGCAAGGCTTCTGACCTTCCTTGGGATCAAACTTTCATTGGCCTCTTCCTGAAATTTTAGCTTAGCTTCCTACCTGGCTTTTCCATCTTCTGGAACTTTGCTCCTCTAAATCCATTTGCACATTGCTTGAGATTTAGCTAACATGCCTGTCTGATTTGCTGAGATATCCAAAACCTTTCACCTTTAAAGATTATATGTAAGAGATTAAAGTCCAATCAGAGATTAGCCTGGGCATCAAGGTATTAACCTACCCTCACACCCTATCTCTACTGCTATGGACTGCTGACTCTATCCAGGTACAAACCACAGTTCCCCTGTTTGTCTAGGGATAGGAAAAGCTCCCAGCTAGGGCTAAGAATGCTTTCTGCTTCTAAATGCCCATCCTGGGAGATTTGGTCTAGGCTTCAGACAGTGGTGGAGTCACCTCTGGGTGGTAGCTATTCTCCTGTGTTCAGTTGCTCTTACCCCATCTGCTCTTTTGGGTCAAGGGATGAAATTTTGCTCATTAAATATTTTTTTAAACTTATCTCCCATTCAGGTATGAGCAGTCCAAACAGACACACATTTTCAGTGTCTCTGTAAGAATAAGAATGTCTTCATTTGGGGAAGCAAAAATGGGAAGAATTTACAACCAGATCAAATAGGTGCCTGTGAGTTTTAACCTGATTAATGTGGTATGTGCAAATGGAACTGAGCCTGATAATAGAGTAATTGAACCCTTGGGGTATCTCTTAAGGATATTGGACTCCTCAGAGAGTGGGTAGTTCATCATAATTTTGCATAATTTACATTGTTTTATCCAAAATATAATCATTCTTTTTTCCTTTTCTTGGAGGGTCACAAATATTGGTGAATACAGAAATTACAGACAGCATCAAAATGCTCCAGTAGTTTTGTCTGAAGGGCTGCACCAAATATACAGAAGCAATTGAATGGAAAGGTGGAGATACTCTCAAACAGTGTTACTGAAATGAAAATCAGAGCTCATGTGTTATGTGGTGGCACAGGACCAATGCTTCTTTAACTCTTATGTCTTCACCTGAGTCTTTTTGATTCTCTGGATGCACAAGTGTACAGAACACTGCTATTTACATAACATTATTTTAACTCAGGGAAATGGATTCTGAAAAGTTAAGCAGCTGGCCCAAAGTCACATTTCTCTGGTGGTAAGAGTTAGACTTCGGGTCTTGAGATCCAAGTCTTTCCACTCATATGCAGAGTGTCTTTTTGTGAGATATTTTTCTACTACTTTTTTTGCCTTTACATGTGGATTTATTTCATTTTATAGAATTGCTAATTGCAATGATGCAATTAAAATTTAAATGTGAGCTCCCAAATTTTATCTTTTCCAATACGAATATCTTTTGGAAGGGATGGACTATGAGCTGGGTTTTGGAGGGCAGTGCTGGTGAAGGAGTTTGGGTGAACTTGACGGGTTATTGTGACACAAAGTACAAATGCCAGGCTTGATCTCTTCATAATCCCCCAAAACTACACCATGAGCTTGCTGGAGGGGCACTGGTTCTCTCTGAAGAGCTTGGATTTGGTCTCATGGAAGGAATCTGAGAGGTCCCAAGGGGATGACAGAACTAGCTAGGTGGAATGAAATATTTTTCTACAATGCCATGGTGGCTTTGTTTCTTATCATTAGTATTCAGACAGCTCCTTATTTCAGGAGGAAGCAGCAACACTTTTAGAGTGTTATTGGATAAGCAGATATTGCAATTAACAGGGAATATATTTCAACCTTCCTTATTGTCAGTATCTTGTTTTCCTTCTTAAATTGCTCTAGAATGTCAGAAGAAAAAGTAACATTGAGAAACAGGTTGACATTAAAAGGGTCTACAATTGTCCTAAACACTACTTGACAAAAGTGTTGACAGTCTGAGACGAGAATCAATAGATCAGGATTGTAGAAAATGAAAGGTGGAGTCCATGGTTTAAAGCATCTGTAGTTAGACAATGGAGACTGACCCTGGGAAGAGACTCCTCATGGAATGCAGAGCTGAGCAAGAAGCTGATGTATCACACATACTTGAAATACTCTGTCCCCTATGGTTCTTCCTTGCCAAATCTTTTCTTGATTGGCTTTCATAAAACCTCTTGTCCTAAGGCAAATTCAGAGCAAAACCAAGGAGGAATGGAATGAATCTAGTCCTGTCAAATGAATGTGAAGCTTCAAAGCAAAAAGTTCAGAGTATCCTTTGATTGATTTATTTTTTCCAACATGTATATTTTTATTAGCACATATTAATTTTCAAAATCTTGAATTTCACTGTGGCATTTTCTTCCACGTATATAACATATTTTGATCATATTTACCCCCCCAAGTGTCCTTTTAAATGAAGACATATTCTCTTACTCTGCTCTATATTATAGTTTCTTATTGCCTCTCTTTGCATGATGCAAGGGCCTGGATTTGATACTAATGATAATGAAGCAAAATAATTCCCTTCTTTACCTTTCACCAATTGAGTTAAACCCTTTAGATAAGAAATAAGCTTGATGTGACTTGTTAAAAAAAAAGCATCTATTTTTGATGGATTCAAACTGTAAATTTGCCTACACTACTACTATTGGTGCATTCCCTTTGTACTTTATCATATCGTAATTCACTGATAGAAGCCTGTTTTGCCTACCACAAAGTTGATCAATCACTGAAGTAGTGAGCTTTGCAAGAGATATTCATGTGATAGCCAAACATGGAGGAATAGGAGCCCCTAGTCTCAGATATGCTTCCTTGAGGATAGAGCTTAGGTGTGTTTATGGGATAAATATACAGGGTGGTCTAAGCAGGGGGCAAGGTAAGGAAAAGTGAAGCAATTAAAGGTCTGCATGTATATAATCAAACATGGGATGCATGTTCAGAAAATGGTGACATTAGTTGCTCTCAAGATGAAGTTTAGGCTCTTTGATGTTGAAGGTCACTAACTGGACACTTTATTCTAGATTTCCTCTGGTCTTAATAAATAGGGACGAACCCCATTCTATTAATTTTCTACCTCTACTACATTGCTACCAGAGTTTCTGCTAATGAGTAAAATGAACTCATCTTAGTATTATTTTTTCTTCTTCTCTTTTCTTTGGTGACAGTGAGTGTGACTTCTGAAGCTCAGGCTCCAGAAAGAACTAGAGCATGAGAGGTGGAGTCCAAGGTACTGAGTGTTCATAGTCAGAGTCTAATAGTCTTCAGTGCTTTGAACATTAAGTGAGGTAACTCTGACAATTTTACAATTCAAATAAATTGTACTTTGATTCTTCTAAAAATCAAGGAAGCTTGCAAAAAAGGACACTACAATAAGGTTGAGTGAAATAGAAATGAAATATTAGAACCAAAGTTAATGAGTCTATGGATATGCTAATTGTAGATAATTTGCCTTGACTGAGACTTAAATTTGGCTCCAGGCTTCCTGGAAAACCAGACAAAGGGAAATAGGACAACAAGCATGTTTTTTCACAGTTCCTGGAGGAGACAAATCTGACCAGCACCAATCAGAGAGGATTTTATGGGGCTGCACTAAGAATTGCATCTGAGGTATCCTTGAATTCCTCCCTGAAAGACCAAACACAAATTACTGACTGCAGTGTACCTCAGTCACCTCTGAGCTCTTAAATGGGATGACTAGTAATTACTCTTCAGAACTGCTGTGAGGATTCAGTAGAAGCTTGGTAGAGTGTATACTTCATAAGTCTTAGTTGGGATCATCCTAATTTTTTCAATAGGGACATGGTTAAATAAGGTATGACATTTTACTAGAGCATACTGTATCCTTTCTTATGCATCACCTTAGCTCCATTATGCCCTTTGTTGATGACTCCACAGCTGTCCTTACACCACTCATATTGGAGTTAGTTATGTGACTTGCATTGGCCAGTGAGATGTGAACAGAAGTGATAGTGTACCACATCTGAGCATTGGGCATTCATGTATGTGTTTCCTTGCTCGCTTTCTAAGTGCCTGCCATCACCTCAAGAACATGGCCCTGTAGGCTTCTGCTCCAAGGAAAATCCTTAATGTGGGTGAATAAAAAGAGATAGTTGCTGAGGGTCACTAAATTTGGGAGTAATTTGTTATGTATCATTATTATGATAATAGCTGATTGGTACAGTGGCCTTCTATGAACAAACCTGGAAAGATATCTGTGGCATGTTGAGAATCAAGAGTAAAAAGCAGGATAACATATATTTTATTTTTGTAGAGTAATATAAATGTCTAATCTCTGTCAAAAGAATATTCTAATGCATCTAAATATTAAAGTAGTATGGGGGGGTTGGGGATTTAGCTCAGTGGTTTTGTCACCTGCTGCGCAAGTGCAAGGACCTGACTTTGATCCCCGGTACCAAAAAAAAAAGAAAAAAAAATAGTATGTGGGATGGTGTTCACATTTTAAATGTATGAATTTGAAAAGTATACACATTTACAAAAACTGGTAGATAATATTTTGTTTTTGCCCTTCTGTGCATGCATGCACACATACAATTTGTGAACTAACAAAGCTTAACAGACCAAACACAATGACTTCAACCATGCTGCCATCACAATGACAGTAGTGGCCACTGTGTCTAGGGGTGTCTGGGTGAACTTGTGGGCTGTGTGAAATTTGTGCTTAGACCTGCTCTCATCATTGTCTGAGACAGTTGAGAATAAACTTCTCTAGAGCTGGGGCAAAGAAGTGCTGCTCAGAGCTGCACAGCTAAGAGTCATGCAGTCAGGGTTAGAAGCCAAGCTTGTTTGTTAGTTTGTTTCCTTCCAGAATTATTTGTGCTGAAGGCACTGCACACTGGGAAACATAACAAAACAAAACAAAACAAAAAATGATATTGCCATGGAGCATTGTCAGTTTGATTCCTAAGCTGTCACTTTACCCATTCTTCTGCATAAAACATACATAATTGTTGGATATATGTACAAAGACCATCTTATAATTTACTTCGTTTTTGTGCAATCTTTAAAATAATTGTTTCTTCTGATTTTGGCATTCCTCTTCCTGTTGATGCTGTCCTGTTGTTCCTGTCCTACGGGATGCTCCTTTCCCCTCACCCCACCCCACATACACCCACAACAACAAATTTGCCTTTTTCCATATTTTTATGATCATATATAATACACACAGGTATATGTCTTTATGATCATATGTCAACATCATATGTCAGTATGTACAGACATATTTATGGTATAATGTGGGAGACTAGTGTTCTTTTTTTAAAATTCTTTTATTGGTTCATTTTAGGTATACAATACATTTACGTTTCTCATTGGGAACTTGTACCTTCACATGTGCATCTTGGTTCTTGTTTTTTCCCCATTCCCAGCCCTCCCTTCACCCTTTCCACCCTTCCCTATTTACAAAGACTTTGTTTCCATTTTTTCCATTTCTCATCATTTTTCATTTCCCTTCTTTCCTTTCCCCTGCCCCTCCCACTTCCCCTACCCCTTTGGACCTTTTCTTCCTATTTTGCATAATCAATTATTCGTTCTAATCATTGGTACATTTTAAGTATACAGTATAATGACATTCATCATTGGAAATTTGCACCTTTACATAATCTCTCTTGGTTCTTATTTTTCCCTCTTCCCCTGCCCTCTCTTCAACCCCTCCATCCCTCCCTATTTACAAAGACTTTGTTTCCATTTTTCCATTTGGGAGACTAGTGTTCTTGTTTCTACAGAATCCAGCGGTCACTTTTAATTTCACAAGCAGCATAGAGACAAATGCAGCTAAGTGTGTTCAAGGGCAAGTCAAGGCTGCTGTGAAGTTGTTGCTATCAGGACTATCCTGATCCAAGGTTCCTTTGCTCAGCATTCTGTTGACTTTCATATGGCTGGTGGCCCCTGGCCAGCAGAACAGTGTATCTTCTATAGTAAAAATGCAAGGGCATCCCAAATCACAGAATCACATATACCCTGGCCTGTAGGAGGCTGGGGCACGAAGCTCCAGGAAGACCATTGGCCTAGTATGTCACATTCATGTGGAGACTTTTTGCTTGGGGTAACTAGTTAATCTGTCATTAAATGTGAAGACATTTGAGAGTTAAAAGAGGGTATATTTGTCATTCGCTCCATCAGAAAAACAGACATGAGTTGACATTGCCCAGGCAAGTCAAGTTATATGGTCACAATCTTGGTAGTGTTACTGGGTGGAGATAGTCTAACAGTGTTCGTGGGTTTGTGTAACTTGTCTTCATTTTTCAATCTACTGAGAGCCTCTATCACTCCACAAGTGGCCCAGGCTTCTCAACCTCTGGCAATCCCTGGTGTGTTTAGTTTTCCCCCTAGGAGTTTATAATTAATTTTTTTTATGAAAATAAGTTTCAAAGTTATGAAATATCAATCTGCTAAACTTTACCAAACACCTGGCATGTGCCAAACATTCATTGAGCAAAATGATAGTATCTTAGACAGTTGCTGGAAGGCTTAACTGATATCATGCATGTAGAGTACTTTGTTCTTGGCACAGAGAAGGTCCCTACACTTTTTTGGGTTATTTTAAAAATTATTGTTGTAATTATTACTCAACAATAAATATGAATAAGATAGGGTTCTTACTTTCAAAATCTTGGCAATGGGGTTGCAGCACACAGAAATAAATATTTAAAGCAGAATAAGCTAAGTGGTGATAAAAGTATTTATAAAGGGAAACATGGTCATAAAAGGGTTTACAAAAGTACAAAAGACTACGAGCTGCAGAGCACCAAGGGTCTAACAAGCTGTGCCTGAAGGTTGGAGGAGCAAGAGCTATGGGGCCTGCTCCTTGACTATCTTAAACTCTGAGAGAGACATAGGTATCTTCTTTCCTAGCAGGAAATTCATTCTGTTTAAACTTTTGGTCTCATGTTATGGTAAGAAATTTTTTTTTCTTCAAAGGAAATCCAGGATATAAAAAAATGCATTTTATAATAGTAAAAAAGGATAGTGATTCTGATTATTTTAAAATTAATACCTCACGGTAGTTGGGGGCTTGGGTTCTGGAGCTGAGAGCTTCTATTAGAATTGTGATTCTGTCCTTACTGTGCACACGATTCTAGGAAAATTACTTACCTTCTTTCTATTTCAGTTCCCTCATCTGCAAACCAAAAATCTTCGGAAGGAGTTCACATGAGGAATAAATGACTGAATTGATGTAAAGTACTTAGAATAGAGCTTGGCACATGGTGAGTACCCACAAATTTAATTAATAACTTGATAGTGAAGTGCCCAGAGTTTGTTAAAATGCTATTATAGGGCAGGGCATTTAGCTCAGTGGTTCTGGCACCTGCCTCACAAGCGCAAGGTCCTGAGTTCGATCTCTGGTACCAAAAAAAAAAAGTGTTATTACAAAAGTTAAACTCTTTAAGAAAGAGCCAAATAGATATGAGTTTAAAAGGTGAATTTTATGCAGAAGGGATCAGAATCCATTGAGAAAGTCTAAAGACCTCCCCAAATTCTTCTGGCTCCTTGGCCCTGGTCAGCCTGTGCCAAAAGATCACCAAGCTTAAAGCATATTTATACCAAAGAGTAGCATTTGTACCTTATGATGGAATAAATACTAGTTTCTTTTTTTCCAACAATGACAATTTGTCTTAAAAGGAATGTTTCTGTAATAGGGATAGAAGGTGGATATTCTAAAGGAAGGAAGTGAAACATTTGCTCTCATAATAAAGAAACCAAAGCCAGAGCTTTCTTACATCTGCATGAAGCTGTAGATCTGCTGGCCTGGGCTGGATAGATGATGAACAAGAGATGTCCAGCCCAGCCCAGCAGGGTTCCTGAGACAGGATGGAAGAAAAGGGCTACCAATAAAGCAAGTTTGTAAAGACATTTAAATATTTTCATCACACACAACAAACATGCCTTAATCTGGACTTTTTGATCAATTGGACTTTAAATGACTTAAAATAATTTTTCCTCTCAAATACGGCTTCTAAGTTAGGAGCTGAAACATTTACTCTCGTAATATGTTGTTACAACATATTACTCTCATAGTAGGTTGATTTATGGTGTGAGGACAATTCTTGTCACAGTGCTTGGACATAGTAGGGATGCTGATAATGACTCTTGGTTCTTAGTAAGTGCACTTCCACTCTCATCTGTTGAAAGGCAGTTTGGATGAGATGAGGGCCTGGTGCCAAGCTGCAGGGATGCACAGCCTGTTCTGCCAGCTCTCTGCCAACAGGGTCTCAGACAGAAAGCATCATGATCCTGTGTTAGTTGGCAAAATGGGCATGGTAATAATGCCTGTTGCAGAAAACCATTGTGTGGATTAGAGGTCTTAATAGATTAAAAATGCATACAATTGTGCTTGACACATAGAAATTGCCAATACATATTTGTCAATTATTATAACTGATGTTAAGCCTTACCTGTGTGCGAGTACAAAGCCAGTGCATTCTATGTATTAGCTCATTCACTTCCATGTCTGAGACATAGAATTTGGTCCTCATTAGTATTTCCCTACTTCTCTTTAAAAACTCGATTTCTCTGATTCCAACATTATACAAATCACAAGACTGAAATCTTTAATTCTTATCTGTCGTCCTCTTTTTAAAAATCAACCTGCTTCCTCTCAGATCAGGCAGAGTTGTTATCTCTCTGGCATCCTTTCTCAGTTTTTCTTCTCCATGTCCTGGTCTTGGTTTTCACCTAGGCTCTGCCATAGCTTCTAACTGGTCTCCTGCCAAATCCTCTAGATAGAATGCTATCAAAATATCTTCCTATGCTATGACTTTAAATAAAGTGTCCCTTCCTTAGCTTGGCATTTAAGATCCTTTACATTTCTGTCTTTATCCACCTTTTGAAACTCTCTCCTAACTAGTCCTTTCAATGCACTATTTCCATTCACCTGTCTGCCTCTTCTTTCTCACTTAGAATTCATGGTCTCCCTGGTCCTGGGAAGCTGTTCTTGTAATTTATATGACAATTGAGTCTTTGTAAAATATTAAAGCGTGATACAGAAGGGGACTCTCAGATAAACCCTGTCCCAGTCCTGTGCCTTCCTACTTCTCCCCAAGATCATCATCACTGTTGGGCTAGGGTGCATCCTTCCATACTCCACTTTAGACATCTATATTCACACATATGCCCTTATGGAGAATGTACGGTGTAACTTGTTTTGTGTGTAGGTGTGCCCGTGACATAAATAGTATTAAATTGTACTTATCATTCTGCATTTCTCTTCCAACAATCTGTCCCGACAATCTGTCTGTTAAGATGTATCTCAAATGCTACCAGGGACTCCCAAAATGTTATAAAAACCCATTTTGGGAGTATTTCCCTCTCTTGTTATCATCACCTGACCTAAGAACAGAAAGATGACCCAGGAACCCGAGTTCAAAGTCCATACACAACCCTACGAACATGGGCCTTCATTGTCTTTAAAGTGAGGACAATACTTTCCTACCTTTCTTATAGAACTACTGTATTTGGCTCAAACAAAATATTGTGTGTGAAAGAACTTCTTTATTTACTTATATAAAAGATTATTATACTGTTGAAATGTGAGTTGCTTCAATTAAACTCAGCAATTTCTTAGAAGGAATTAAGTTAATGAATAAATAATTAATCAGGAAATATCTTTGAGGTTGTGTTTTACATTTCCAAAGTTATCACATCAGTTTTTGTTTTCTCCTTAGAATAACAAGGTCCAAAAAATCATTTATTGGGGCTCGTACATCTGGTGGCAATTCTCATCCCCAAAATATTATTATGAAAACTTTCAAACATCCAGAAAAGTTGAAAGAATCTACCAATAATACCTGTAAACCTACTAACTAGTGCCTACCATTAACATCTCATTGTATTTGTTTTATTGCAAAAGAGCCCATCTATTCAACCTCTCATCCATTCACTAATCTATCTCATTTTTTGGCTACATTTCCGGGTAACTTTCAGACATTAGTAAACTTTCCCCTAATTGGTGAAACAACATCCATATCATTAACCAGAGTTTAGTTTAGCATCTGTTTATAGTATTTTTTCTTTGGATGCAAATGGGGTTCAGTTTAAAGTCACACAAATTATAATGTAGTATAATTTTTTTTGCATGTTTTTGCTATTGAAGCAGTGAAAATCTCTTTTCAGACTAAATCTCATACAGAAGCTGACATGGGAAACCAATGTAAGCAGAGCTTGAAAAGGAAATGGGGTCTGGGGCCCCTCCCTTATTTACTAGTGGCCCTGAGCCCCTCATAAAGTATCTCAAGTGTTACGAATTTCTAAAATTGGATGAATTTTTTAACCTCATGGACTCAGTGTGGTCTTGGAAATAGTTCTGTTCTTGGGCTCTTTCCTTGGGCTCTTTCCAAGCTAGTCTCTTTACTCTTTCCAGTGGTACTAAAGCATCGAATATTTTGCAGATTTTCTTTTTCCCAAATCCTGCAGCAGAAAGCTTTCTCTTTTTTAAATTAGCTCAGTGCAAGAAGCCACATTTAAGACATGGGATGTGGATGCCTGAAGTAAAAACCAAAACTGAAAGGACTGTCTGCAATGGAAAAAAACTGGAAAAGCAAGAACCTGACCTAAACGGAGGGCCAAATATAGCTGTCTGCACATGCAGGGTTAGCATGTCAACATGGTGGACATGACCCATGTTTTAGGGCTTTTGCCAAGTCAGTACTAAGAGCAACTCTTAGGAATTTTTGTGTCCTGAAATGAGCTAAATTTGCTTGGGATTCTCACATTTTCTTGGTGCCTCCCTGAGACCCTGTACTCTCATGCAGGGGAGGACAGGTCCTTCATACTCTCTGGGCCAGGAGGCAGCAGCCCTGGCAGGTGGGATCTGAGGCTGGGGCCAGGTAAGGTCAGAATCATATGAGCCAGAGGATCAGTGTTTCAGAGGATAATAAGAGCAAGGGTTAGAGTCATAAAGAGACCATGTTTATTATCCAGATCTGAGAGAAGACAGTGGTCTTAAAAGCGGAGGAAGAAGGCAGTCCTAGGCTGGAGAAGGGGTGGTTCAATTGCAAAGCAAAAACTAGGAGAGTGAGTCCAGGCCTACATGCTGAAAGGGTCTCAGTGTTGAAAGTCATTTTAACTAGGTGGGAAGCACTGCTCTGTAAGCTTTTAGAGGGTAAGATTATGTCTAAGGCAACTTTGTGACAGGGCCTAGAAAAGTAAATGGTACATTTCTAGGTAACTTTCAGACATTACCTGGAATGTTGTAGATAGATACTTAATAAATATTTATTAAAGGAAGGACAAAAGGAGAGAAGGTAGAGGAGGAGGAAAGAAGATGGGGTGGATGAGTTTAAGTGAGTTATAACAGAGCTTGAGCCTAGTACTATGGCTAATAGTGCTGAAGATTGTCATAGAGAATGTAAATCTAAGTTCTTTACCAATGACCACTGTTTTGAACATACTTGGACCATGACTCAGTAAAAAATAGGCATTACATGATGACCCAGTGCAAACACACACACACACACACACACACACACACACACACACACACACACATCCAAAGACTCAAAATGTTATGTTTCAACAATTTCCATTAGATTCCTTTCCATCCCATCCCCCAATACTAGCTTAAACCCCACAGCCTGAAAAACTTTAGGTCAAATCCCTTTGGTTTCTTCTGGAACATTATTTTGGTAGTGATTATTTTCCTTTCCAGAAAACTTAATACTTCTCTCTCCTACTGGAGAGCTAATCTTCTCTTCCTGGAAACACAATCAGATTTATCCTGTTTTATAAAAAGCAAACATAGTTCTTCCCTTTCTAGTGACAACTCTGCACAATACCTTCTGAGTATAGGAACAGCCTTCAAATAAATGAGCTGTGCCTGCCTACTCCCTTTCTTTTGTGTTTTCTCTCCTTGCCTCTCACCTTTCTTAGCCTATGATATTACCTTCTTCCACCGTTTTCTCTCAAAGGATTGTAATGGTATTTGGCTACACAAATCCAGAGCTGTTTTCTTCTTCCTCCTCCTTTTTATACTCTTATTAATTCCTTTATTGACTATGAATATTTTGAAACTTTTTTCCTTATAATAAGCCTCTCCTGTCTTGATTTACTTTTATGCATATAAACATTCATATATTTGATCATTCATTCAACCTTAGTTTAAGGAACATTTCAGTGACTAAAATATGCTAAAGGAAAGATGGAGACAAATAAGATGCATAATTCCTGCCCTCATGGGTCTTAAAGTATACCAAAAGGCTTGGGTTTAAACAAGCCTATGCTAGAGGTTGGAGGGTCCACATGAATGGTGGGATGTGGTTAAGAACTGGATCTGGTTTTGAAGCTGGATAGATCTGGATTCAAATCTTGGCCCTACTAATTTCTAGCTGTCTTATTTAGAGTAAATAACCTATCTTCTCTAAATGTCAGCTTCCTCTTCTGTCAAAAGGTGATTGATATTCACAGTACTTACCCATAGAAATGTTGTGAAGTTTATATTATCTTATTTAATCTCACAAGATTCCTATATGGTATGCATGATCATTAATACTTTGCTACAGTTGAAGAAACTGAGGCTCAGAGTGATCATATGTCTCTAGGTGGCCGAACTGAGGCTTTCTGACTTAAGAATATGTGATTCTAGCCACAAAGATACCTTATTTCCCTGGGTCTTGAAGAGTCCAGGGTCTAGCCCTTAGTGATGCTATAGTCTAGTTTTATCAGTATTTACAGAGGTTATCACACACTCAACTGGCTGATTGATGGGCCAGAAGACTACTTTATCAGTTTCCTGCTCAAGAGATGAGACTGCACATTTGCACATGATACATTCTCTTGTGTAGATAGTGAGGCTATCAAAAAATAACAATAAGGGCCAGGGATTGAGCTCAGTGGTGCCACTGCCTACCTCACAAGCACAAGGTTCTGAGTTCCATCCCTGGTACAAGACAAAAACAAAAACAACAAAAAACAAAGCAATGATTCCTACCATCAACTGATGTGTGCTACATGCTGGGAAATTTACACATATTCGCCCATGTCTTACACATTCTGAAGTAAATGTTATTAGCCCAGTTTTGCAGGTGGAAAGACTAAGACTTGTTTTGAGCATGTTGTAGAAAATACATTTTAGTTGCTACTACTATAATTATTATTATTAGTAGCAGCAACAGTATTGATGATATTAAGGAGTTTTCCTAATAATCCCTGTTGGCAAATATCAGAGACTGGAAATGAGCCTAGGTCTATCTGATTCCAGAGACATTATTTTTCATCATTAAGCCTTATAAAAGATTACGATCAGAGCAGCTTTAGATGAAGGAACTGAGTTTTGCCATGGGATAGTTCTTTGCTTCTATTCCAGAGAATTATGTCCAGTAAAGAGTAAGGCTTATTTATCAGCCACATTATGATCTGGTTCTTTGGATGAGAGCAGATGAGGACAAAGGAGCAGTCCTAGCAGATTCCTATTTAAGCCAGATATCTAAAGCTCCAGCCCTTGATGCCAGCCTAATCACACTAGAATTGAGTGGGCGGTCACTTTCTTTACAATGAATGATGAGTCCAGATATTTCTTCCACTGAAGGTGCTGTGGTCCCCTACCCACAGCACCTTCAAAGAACATTATTCTCTTATCTGAAGCTCTCCTACCATCTCTTACAGCTAGGCATTTCTGCAGAGGATTCAGGTTTTATGTGGGTCTTACTGGAATCCTATTGCTGAGAGAATCACTTTCTGACCTAGACCCTTGTCTCTGGGTTGGAGAGATATTTTGAGGAGGGGTATTCTTGTGTGAGGAGAAACTCTGTGATGGAAAAATAGAAAGGGCTTCACAACTGATTTTGAAGGACACTGGATTTTGTGGTAAATAGGGGAATAGGAAGGATGGGTATAAGAAAACATTGAAGTCAGAACCTAGGTATTAGGGGAATGGTGGTAAGACTGTGGTAGTTGAAGAGGTAGGAGGAGAAATGGTTCCAAGCTGTTTTTTTTTTTTTTTTGTGGTGGTGGTGGTGGTGGTTGAAACCATAGTTTGAACGATGGTGTTTTCTTCAAAATTCATGTTCAAATTTAATCCTCAGTAACAGTATCAAAAGGTATAGTTTTTGGAGGTTAAGTCATGAGGGTTCTGTTTTCTTGAATGGGATTAATGGTCTCATAAAAAGGCTTGAGGTTGAAAGGAGTAGTCTCATATTTTTCTACTTTCAGCCATGGGAGGACTCAATGTTTCAACTCTTTTGCTCTTTTCTGCTACCTGAGGATGTGTAGATGGCACTGAGTACGAGAAACAGGCCTTCACCAGATACTGCATCTGCCAGCACATTGATATTGGATTACTTAGCCTCTGGAACTGTGAGAAATAAATTTCTGCTGTTTATAAATTACCCTACGTTGAGATGTCTTGTTATAACAATCCAAGTGGAATAAGACAGGAATGGGGAGGGAAGTACAGCTTGGCCATGAGTACTGATGAGGAAGATGACTTCAATTTCAGACAGGATGGATTTGTAGTGTGGCCAGAACTTATTTTATGTGCTGTGTTTTCTCTCTTTGCATTATTATTAGAGCAAGCATATTTGATTTGCATAGCTGAAAATATTTGGATAAGTGAGGTTTTATGTGGGTATGTTCATACCCATTTAATTTTTTACAAAGGAATAGGGCCTTAGATATTTATTTAGACCCACCCTCCCACTTCCTTTCTCTCTCTCTCTCTCTCTCTCTCTCTATATATATATATGTATTTACAAAGATCTTTTAAAAGTTAAATGTATTTTACCACTATGAGAGAAGAAAATTGAGAAGAGCAGGAAATTGAGAGGGATGAAAAATTTCAGCTAAACACAGTAATTAAATTTTAAAAATGCTTATCTAAATTAAGATGTGCTGTAAGTATAAAATACACACCAGATTCAAAAAGTTACCAACTACTTTTTAAATAACTGTGTAGTTATTAGGTGTTGAATGGTAATACATGAGATTTATTGAGGTAAATAAAATATACATTGAAATTTAAAAAAATGCATTCAAAATGTTCAAAACACAGTAAGTGCATTTAAAAGTTAATTCTTAAGTAGTAAAACAAAACATTCAATGTTTTTCATTCACGTGGCTGCATTTGGGTATAAGGTAAATTTGATATATGGGGGTTTTAATGTGCTTAAAATGATTTATTCTACAAGAAGGAGTCAATAATTCAATAGGACCCATGGCTGTGACAGGCAGTTTTGAGGTTTAAGAGAAGTTATGGGCTTGGACATAAAAGCAAGCCAGTGAGTGAATACAAAACAGAAAGGTATTGATTAGTAATCAGAGTTTGTGCTTAAATCTCTCTCGTATACCAGGACCAACATAACCAACAGGAAGACAGACAAAAACCCACCATTTTCAGATGAGATTTTGAAACTGAAGCGTCTCGAAATGTTTGGGTGTTTGAAAGTGTGAGGAGTGAGGTAGAGGCTGATGAGGTACTTTTCAGCAATACATGCTTATAGAGGAGAATTTGGAGGAGAGATGTGAAAATAAGGAAAGAGAAGAAGGCTGAGGGGAGAACCATTGGAAATTCCCATCCCAGAGACAGTGAGAGGGGGAAAAAACAGCATCTGGGCATTTTGAGAAGAAATGTGAATCACAGTACTGAAAAAACTAAGAAGTCTTTAGATTCCTGGAAAAGGGAACTTGGTAGTGTTGAGGAGTAAAAAGACTCAGAAGAAAAGTCTGAAAACCTGTTGTTCGGTCTCATCATTGGGGGACCATAGGAATGTTGGTTACAGACATCAGTAAGGACAAAGGGGGTCATGATGGCAGGGATTTGGTGAGCGGAAGGTAAGGAACAGAAAAAGGAGAAGACAATGGTTAGTTACTTTTCTCTCATTGCTGAGACAAAATACCCAACACCCATAGTTAGAAGGGAAGGGGGTTATTTAGTTTACAGTTTGTAGAGGTTTCAGTCCTTGGTTGGCTCCAAGGCAGGGTGGCAGAGAGGCAACAGTTCATGGTGGTGGAAGACAGCAAAAGCAACAAGAGACCTTAACAGAGTCTTTCTGCCCTTTTTATCCCATCCAGACTTCGGGGATCAGGGCACTGCCAAACCAGCCACTCACATGTAGTGCTTTAGTAATCACCGCTCTTAATCCCAACATCACACTCCAGACCCAGTCACCTCCAAAAAAGAAAGGCCCGTCTCATCTGCATGAGGCTTTGGGGGGATATCCAAACACAAACCACAACAGGGAGAAAGGCTATGTGGTAGCAAAAGGAAAGGAGGGAGGGAGGGAGGGAGGGAGAGAGGGGTGGCGGGGGTGGGGAGGGAGACTCATTTTGTATAGAGTTTCCCTATAAGCTTTGAGAAGGCCAATATGCAGTGAGACAAAAAGATATGTGTGGGAGAGTGACAAATTATTGATATCCGAGAGCCTTAAGACCAGCAAAGTGAGGCCAGCAGAGAGGGTCAAAGGCAACAAATCTCAAAATGTGTTCTGCAAAAAACTTGACTGCAGGATACAAACAGATATTTGGTAAGCAGGGAACTGAGTCTGTCCTCCCTTATCACATGTTTCAGATCCTCTTTGTTCCTCAGGAAAGGAATTCTCAGCATCCAGTGCCTGCTTTTTACAGAGGGCACCAGCAGACCTGTGCCTTTAGCGCTGAATGTTGCTTCATACATCTGGCTATGATATTTATTTTGTTTTTATGCTGAGCTTTTTATTTTCTTGACTGATGTTTTATCTGTTACTGTTATGTATGTGTGTGGTGCAGAGGGCCAGTTCCAAGACGGACCTAACTTTGCCTTTGGGATCACATGCCTTAGATTGAATTCTGCACCACTGGGCTTCTTGGAGCTCTATGTCCCATGAGTCCAGGAGAGGAACAACCTCTTGCTGTTTCTCTGATGCATGAAGCCATGGAAGGCTCCCTTCTTGAGGCTGTTTCTGTGTCTATTCTGTGAAACACACTTTGAAAAGCTTGTAAATGAGATGGTAGAATTGATGGGAAGGTATTTTAGAAAAACTAAAAGGTGTTTGAATTAAGAGTAGAAGCTGCTGGAGGCACAGTGTGCAAGGAATGGTAGGCACATCTAGGAACATGGAGAAATTTCAACTTACTTGTGTATGGGCTCTACCAGCAATTTCATCCAGAAAAATGGCTGGGAAGATTTTATTTTCTTTAAGGCCTTGGAAGCAGGATTTCTCAGGAAGGTCAATGACTTGAGGAGGCCTTGTGTGAAGCTAAGCAAAGCCAACCATGGCCTCCCTGAACACCTGTGATCTGTGTACTGTCTAAGGGCCCTGAGTCTTGTTTGCTGTAGTAAAGGAACCCAAGCACCTTTAGTCCTTGAGTGAGGTGCCACATTCCCAAGATACATTCAGAGAAGAGAGTGCTTGGTGCCAGCACATCCACATGAGTGGCACACATCCACAGCCATAGTCTAGGAATAAGAATCTGCTTTCTTCCTGGGAGAGTGGTAGAGGAGGTATTTGTGTGGGTATTCATCAGCCCATCATGTAGCAAACATATATTAGGTTTCTATTTTGTGTTGGGGCACTCAACAGCCGGACAGAGGAGGTTGATACAAAAGGAATAAAAAAGCAGTTCCAGATCTCATAAGCTTAGAGTCTGAAGGAGGACACCAACAAATAAATCCATAGTTCAAACACATTGTGGTGTGATGAAACTCCCAATTTAGGAAGTTAAGAGATACATGGAATGTGTAGGATGGACACCCAATGTAGAGGACACTCTAGGATGGATGTGGGGGGGAAGCACAGTCCAAGCTCAGAGCCCAGAAATGAGCTAACCAGGTAGAGGGGAGGATGTATAAATTCTATGTCCAGAAAATAGTATTTTTGAAGGTCCCTAGGTGAGAGAAACTATAATTGATTGAAAGAGTTGAAATACATTCAACATGGCTGGAGTATAATGTTCTGGGTGATGGGTCTAGGATGGGGATGGGAAGTGAGAGAGACTTGGACACTTTTCTGGTTCTCTACCTACGTGGATCTCTATGTCTGTTGAAAGGATGAATAAATAACCTTTCCAAATGCCTGCTGGACTTTGGTTGGATAACTTTTACTACCATTTCCACACTCCAAAATAGCTGTCCGTCTTCTCATTCTTCTGTGCACTTTGTATCTTAGTTCTTGATCTCAATTGACATAAGGGTTGTAGAGCTAAAGAGAGCTATATGGGAATATTTCAAAAACAGATCCCCATTGCCCATGTTACCAGGGTCAGGTCCTACCACAAACATGAAATGCACTCTAAAAATGGTCAGCTGTGTGAGCTGGTTGGAAAGGAAAGGGGTTACCACCTCTGGTTTGTGCAAAGCCACTATTTGCCATATGCATGGTGCCTGCCGCCCAGAACTCTGAGTCATGGCTGTGCTCAGGTGGAGGTGAAGCCAGTTGTGTAAGTGCCCTGTGCCATTACACTGGCGAAAAGTGATCCTTATAAAAAGGCAGCAAAATGACTCAAAATTTAGGCCAGTGCACACCAAGCAGTTGATAGCTCTATGAGAGCTCTTTGTTTCTTTCTGGCATGTGGATGCACAGCCTTTGATGTTAGAATTTTGGCTCATTAATAACTAATTTACATTTCCCAGACAGCAAATTGTGATCTGACACAAATTTATAAAAGAACTCCAAATGGTGAATCTCTCTTCTACAATGAGTCCTTTGTGGGCTTTTTTTCCCCCTTTCTAACTTAAGGAGTTTGTGATTAAAATTTTAATGCAATCATTGAAATCTCCAGGGCTACATAAAAATAAAACACCATCTTATTTCCTTTCTCTGAGAGATTGCAACAACTGGCTGTTCCTATGTGGATGCTGTGAATGGTTCAATTGCTTTTTCATCAGCTCCAAGGCTCAGATAAAATAGGATGTCCTCAATTACCCAGAGGAAAGATCCACAGCCAGGGAACTGGCTGTGGTAGCAGAAGGTGACAGTGCTGTGCTCTTTGGCTTCTTGATGCATCTTTGCAGATTACTGGATGGCAGATTTCCCACTGGATGTTCTCACTGACTCCTCTTGGCTGCATCTTGGAAGGCCACTTGCCACATGGAAAACATGGTGGTCTTCCATAATTTACCCCATGTTTCTTTGGGAGAAAATGGAAGTCAAGGGAGCTTGCAAAATGTCTAGTTGTACCTTGAGCTCCCACCTCCATCACTTGTCCTTGGGAAAGGGTTTGGCTTCCTGCATGTTGATGACTCTGCTCATTGGGCAGGCAGGGCAGGGCTGAGCGTCATGTGCTTCCAGGTACTTGGAAACACCTTCCCTGGACTACAAAGGGACATCTGTGCCTGGGGAGAGGAGATACACCAGAAAATGGATCTAGAGCTGGCTGTGGGCAGGGCTGGGGGCGGGGCTAATAAATGAGACATTGGGTAGCTTGGCCAGTTGCATCATCTCTGGCCAGAGGTTTGGTTCTCCTGAGTTACTTTTGCCTGGAGAAATAGAAGGCAACTGCTATGGGCTTGTGTGGAATGGAAACATACTCAGAATGAACAGATTTTTAAACTGACACTTGAGGTCAGATTTTAAATGATCACGCAGCATGAGCCCAATTGACTACATGCAGAGAAGCAAGAAGCCACCCGATTCCCTATATTATTTTAATAAGAGAAAGAATGCATTAGGAATTCCAGGCAAGACTTCCACCTGGACACAGTCCCAGATTCTAACTCATCTGTGCATGCCTTTCAAATAAGCCTTTCACAAAGAGGCTTTTTTTGGTCTGCAATGTCTTCCCTACTGATGGAGGAATCTGAAGTTCTCCCTCCCAGCTTCAAATGGAAGAAGCAAGAAACCTGAGAGACTTGGTCTGAGCAGGGTGGCTCCTTGGAAAGTTTCTAAGAAATCTGCTCTGCCATTTGGGGTGGTATTTCATTCAAATAACAAAGCCTATCACAGGAGGTGCTGTGAGTCCTGTTTTTCTGTGTTTTGGACATCAGAATTCATGGAACAGATAGAGAACCCAGTTGGGTGGCTTTTCCTGTCTGAGTCTGTGATGTGTCCGGCATGTCTCCAATGATGTTTGGAGTCCACCTGCTCCTGAAGTGGCAGGAGGGTTACAATAGTGCCTATAGAACACTTTGAGAGCCACTAGGGAACAAAGGACACCTTGTGTGTGGCTTAATCTTAATTGGGACTTTCCTCAGTGCCTAGAAGATTGCTGACGTTTAAAAAAGAATGCTACTGTTAAGCTTGTTAATTTTACCCTCTTGGGTCCTGAGCAGCTCATTTAACACCTGACTATTTTTCTAAGTCACAGAGACTAGACTAGAGTTTTTACCGGAAGGAAGCCAATTCTGTTCCCAGACATGCATGGGCCAAAACAGGAAAACTTCTCATTCTTATAAACACGATGGAGCCTCCAGGCCATGTCACACTTTTTTCAGTCTGTGGGAGTCTTTGGAGTCAGTTTAGGTTTGAATTCTGGTTCCACCACTTACATCAAGTGAGTCTGGAATTGTTACTAAATCCTTTGAGCTATTTTTCCCTCCTTTAACAAAGCAGATAATAACAGTTGTTAAGAGGATTAAATGCAAAGTTCTCAGCACATAGCCTGACACATAATAAATGCTCAGAGGTAATTATTGATACACTTATGAGATCTACCATGAAGACAGGCATAGAAAGCTCTGGAAGTGGAATATTGGAAGGGATGACACAGGAAGACCCTAATCTGTTGCCACAATTGGACCTTCTGGGAAGATGTTACCAGTGTGGTGGCATCCAGCTTTCTGGTCAATTAGGAATGCACGTTAGGCTCAGGGCTCAGACACCAACAGGAGGTAGCTTTTCTGCCAAAGGTTTTTATAACAAACTCTATGCTCTTAGCTCTCATGGTGAGACCCCAGGCTCCTGGGCAAGCCCAGTTTTGGAGTATGAACTTGGAATGATGGATCTCCTGTGTTTTGGGGGGCATTATTTTGTCCCAAGCAGAGCACAACATATTGTGGGCACTTATGAATATCTGTGGAAAGGACTGATGGTGGGGAACAGAGCTGAGTGCTATTGCTTTACTATGGGCAACTGTACAGGCATAGGCTAAGATCTTTCTTGATAAAAACTAATGTCCCAGAGCAAAGGCTTCTCAGGATGTGGAAATACAAGATACTGATCCAGAGAACTGCATCTTAGCTACACTGGGTAGGGAAAGAAATTTAGGGTCAAGTTCTATTGCCTAAGAATATCTAATGAGCAACTTTTATTACAGATCACAAACTCAATTTCCATAAATATGATTGTGAGTTTCATAAGATCTTTAATGAAAGACCTCCTCCAGGTACTGACTACCAGAATCAGGTTTTGATACTGTCAATGGGAAAAACTAGGTCTGTTAAAAGATGTAACCTTGTTTGAGTGTGCCAGGTGGTACAAAGGCATTTATTTTTGCCCAGTACTAATTCCATTGTGTTATATATTTTTCTGTATTAAACCATATGCACACTTCTACTTCATTTTATCCTCATTTTATTCTTGAGAGGCTAATAGACAGGATGGTGGCTAGCAATGCTCTTACTTTGTGATTGAGGAGCTCAGGCTAGAGTTTATCTTCATTATGAAGCGGAGGGCTGAGGACTTGGCTGGAAGAACTCAGATTCCCTAGATGCATGGTGCTTTGCTTGCATTATACCAAATTATGGTTTAAACTGTCCCACACAAAGACCTGTGCCTTCTGTCATATCATCTGGCCATACCTCTGTCTTCTATCCCAGGAGGGTGGCTTCTGGGTATGGATGATTGCTGTTGTAAGAAAGGCTCTAGGCAGAAGCTATGGTAAAGACAGGTTCAAATAAAGATGGGGGTATTTAATCCATGTTTACCTGAATTTGTGTAACCAGTGATCCCAACTTCTAGAAGAATTTGCACCAAGGTGCAGGTTTTGGAATGGGGTCTTATGAATAGCATACAGAGAAGCTGAGGCTTGTCCAGTACGCTTGCACAGCCAGATCCAAAGAATCTGGGAATGTGGTGGTGATAGGCCCTGGGCGACTATGATAGCCGTCACATTCTTTGACTTTTATCAAATGACTAGCATGTCCATACTGGGAGATACCTGGCTGTCTGGATCATGTGGTCAGTCCTGGAATGGCTGGCCAGCTGAGTCAGCACAGAGCTGTTGATGAGGCTTCTTCCAGCAGCTCTGGCCAGTGCCGTGAGTCTACTGACAATTAAGAATACATTTCAGGTCTTGTGGCTTCCAGGATGATTATGGAAGGTTTAAACTTGAGTTGGGTGGAGTCAGCAGGGGAATTCCTGCAAGAGCTCTTTGAGAACATGGGGACAAGTCAGGCTGGGTTTCAGTTCACAGTTCAGATTGCTGTGTCATGGTGACATGCAAACGTTTTAAATTGCATGTAAATGTCTTTACTCTGGCAAGTGATAGACATTTGGACCTTGTGTTGCCATCAATGGGCTGAAATGGGGTATAACTGCATCCACAGTCAGTCTGATATTCTTCCCAACACTTGGGGATGGCTGTGTGCAGACACTGGGAGAGTAGAGGCCTGCTGGCTGCTTCATCCATGATATCACTGATCCCATCTGTGACTTCAGGTGGGTTCCCTTCATAATTGTCTACTTATCTCCTCCTCTCTTCTGTCCCTGATGTTAAATCCAGGAGATGAATGGTTATGCCACTCTTTGATTTAGTACCTCTGCAGTAAATCTACTTAAATACTAATAAGTGTGGCAGTTTGTCTGAAGTGGATTTTACCCATTAGGTGAGAGTGGTGGCTGTTTTTGTAAAACAATGATTCAGTTATTTTCTTGAATCCTGAATCCTGGGGGGCTTGTGTGAGAGATGTGGGACACTCCCTTATCTACCCTTTGCCTAGAGCTGTGCCTTAGTAATGTGAACTCAGAACACAGTGACAGAGGCTTCTCTGTGGGCCTCCTTGTGTTGTTATCATAAGTATCAAGGTACAATTTTATTTCTGAAGTAAGATCTCTCAGGAAATCTGGAAGATGTTTATAGTGATTTCTGAAAACATGTACTTCCCTACGCAACCATTCTGGTAGGTTTTCTTGAACATATTATGTATGGACTAGTGGAAAAATGCCTAGCTAGGAGTTATGATTCCTGATTTGAAAGACAATATAGTATAATAAAACAAGTGTGGGCTTTGGACCCAGACAGATCAAGAAGCAAATCTTAGATCTCCAACTGTGACAGGCAAGCTTTAGTTTCTTGGCTAACAAGTAAAGCTAGCAACTTCTTCCTAGGATGGTTGGGATTCAGTGAAGTCATAGTGATACTAATACTTCCTAGATTGGTATCTCTAGTGTCCCTAGTCCAGACCTGTCTCCTGAATTTCTGGCCTGTATTTCCACTTGATGGTCATCTGTCCTTTACATCTAGCATGTCCCAGTCTGTGTTAATCTTTTCTCTCCCTCACCCTCTGAACAATCCCCTTCCTCCTGTGCTTTCCTTTTAATAAAGAGTTTTAACATTCTCCATCATCCAAAGTAAGAGCTTGTATTCACCCTTATATATGCCTTTTCCCTCAACCTGGAAAATTCCTTCAATCACCAAATCCTCAAATTCTGCTCCTCCCATATTATTGTTGTCTGTTTCATCCTCTCCATGAAGGCTACTCTCTGACTCCATTCTCCATTATTTCTTTTCTATATTACTATGATATGTTTCATTTAAAAATTTATACTGCACAAAACCAGAGTGAATTACATGGTATGGAACATTTATCTAAAATCCTCAGCATTTCCTTCAAGAACTTTAAGGGGAAGTTCAATTTCTCTGACCTGGGAAAGCAAGTGTCTTAGTTACCTTTTCATTGCTGGGACAAAATACCCAACACTCACAAATTAAAGGAAGGAAAGGTTTATTTTGGCTCACAGTTTGTAGAGGTTCCATAGTCAGCTGGCTCCAAGGCAGGGCGGTATGACCAAGGGGCATGGCAGAGGAGAAACAGCCTATGGCTTGGCAGGTAGAAAGCAGTGAAGCAGTGAAGCTGCAGCAGCAAGCCTCCCTTTCCCTTTTATTCCATCCAGGCCACAAGCCTTTTGGGTGGTGCCACCCACACATAGGGTGGGGCTTCCCATTATCCACATCCAGAACAATGCTTAACTGATTAGTGACTAATTTAGACATCACACCCTTAAACAACACTCACAGACCCTAGATCCAGCAACCTCTGAAAAGCTTTACCTATGAGCACATGAAGCTTTCCAGGGACATCAAGATACAAGCCATAACAACAAGCTTCCTGTGAGCTGAGTCCCTTCATTCTCTGCAGCTCCATTCCTCACCATGTCTTTTCTGACACTCAACTGAAGTACTCATGTTCTGCAGGACACCCAATCTCTGACTTTCTTCCAGGAATATCTGTTCTCTGCTTGAAATGATTTCATACTCTACATATCTGGCTAACTCCTACCCACCACCCAGAGTCAGCTCCTGTGTCACTTTCTAATGGAAAGGTTTCTTGAACCCCTGAGGCTGAATTAGATTCTTTGTCCCTGTACTATGATTGTGCATTTGTATGCATTTGTGGCCACTATTTTTCTGATCTTCACTTGAAGGCAGAGACGGTTCAATTTGACCACATCTAGCACAGTGCCAAGCATCAGTGGACATACAGAATGTCTTTATAAAATGAATGATTGGAAGGTATTGCAAGAGATTCATAAAGAGCCTTCTTTTTGGCAGAATTTCAGCAAAAAAAGACCTTTTCTATGATTTTGCCATTAAGTAGTCAGATTGGGTAAGGTCTATCATTTTCCTGAGCTTCAAGTTTTTCATGTGAAATGAAATTCATAGGTAATTTCACACACACACACACACACACACACACACACAACTTCAGACATCCAGCTGATGTAAAATTGTAATGGTAAGAAATAAAGTAAATGGAAAGTAATTTATAATAAAGTTACATGTATTCAATAAGTAAATGTATAAAAATATGATGAAGTGGTCAGATGCTTGCACTTGCTTATAATGAATAAAGCTTGTTTTCATAGTGGTAAGACAACTGCTCATTTTGGAACAAAGGCTAAATAAAAAATTTGTCAATTTAAGTGGAATAATAGAGTAGAGCAGCTGAAAGCACTGGCCAATAAAAATATTTTTGTATTGGTGATTCTAATACCACAAGTTGCAATGTTTTTCATGACATAATTTCTAAATGAATATCCAAAATGATTGACAACTCATGGTAAAGTTCCAAGGAAAACATCACAATTGTCTTTTGATTCTCAATATATTTGTGTTCCTGGAATTTTAGTATATAATGCTACAGTGTCGAATGGCTCCAAGCTTGAGCTTTCCACTACTTGAATAGCAAAGTTTGAAAAAAAAAAATCTGCTTGGTAATCATAACTTGGCTTGATAGTTGAACCAAAAATTTGGCTTGAAAAAACCTGTATAGACCTAGACTGAGTCATATGTCATGCCTCACCCCCCGGACACAATGGGGTGACGCTTCAGACTACAGGCTGCTTGCTCCCAGACAACACTTAGCAATAAAACATTCTTTTTGTATCCTTTCTCCATGGAAAAAAATGCACTTTATCTAAATTGTCTAAAACTAATTATTGTAAAATAAATTTATTTCCTGTAATTAAATATTTGTACCATTAGGTGGAAATTCACCAGCTTTCTTTTCGGAAGGAATTAAATGCTAAATGAATATACAAGTATATGCAATTTTATGATCATTGGGATTTGGATTCCATTTTCCTGAATGTTTCTTGTTCTTTTTTGTAATATGTTTTTGAAATTCATCCATTATCCATTATTTTTCATCAGTACTGGGGATTAAACTCAGGACCTTTGTACTGACCTATAATTCTAGCTCATTTTAAGCTATTCTATTTTGAGTTATTGGGTGTTGAACCTTGGGCCTTTACACTAAGCTATATACACAATCTCCCTTATTTCTCACATTGAAACAGGATTTCACTAAGTTGCTCAGTGACACAGGCTGAGTTCAAACTTTCGATCTTCCTGTCACAGCCTCAAGAGTCCTGGGATTATGCAGGATTATGTGAACCACTCACCTGGTTCCATTATTCATTCTGACTTGGTAATAGTTTTCTTGCTTTGCCATTCTCCTGTTTCCATAATTTGTGTTGAGAAATTTGCTCTCATTCTTCTGCATTCTTACTATTTATAATTGCAGTATCACTGGTATCAGTTAAGTTTGGTTTGCTTAGTGATTATTGGTTGTTTGACACACCACTCTAACATGAACCCATTTCTGATTTGGTTTTAAATGTCATCTAGCTAGGATTTTCCTCAAATCTGTTTCCATTCACAGTGAGAACTTCTTTACCAAATTTATTATTGTCTGAATTAAGAGCAGTTGTCATATGTATTCATCTTAATATTTCCAGACTCTATCCCAGTAATCAGCTACAGCAGGTATTTAATAAACATTTGTTGAGTGAATGAATGTGTATAATAATGCAATTTATCCTGCAAGTCTCACAAGTGTAAAATTTGTGGTCCATTAGAAAACAAGTAAATCTTCCAGCTCATCATTTTTCATTACAGTCATACATCTCTTAAAGACAGGGATATGTTCTAAGCAATGTGTCTGTAGGTGATTTTGTCATGTGAATGTCATAGAGTGTGCTTCCGCAACCTACAATGGCTATGACATCACTAGGTGACAGAACTTATAAGACCATTATGATAGATATGGTCCGTCATTGACCAAAACATTGTTATGCATAGCACATATCTATATTTGATGTTCTGTAATATTCAGTTTATTTAAGAGGATCATAAATGCTGGAGTGAGGAAGAAGAGGAGAGTTATTTAATTGGCATAGAGTTTTAAATTTGCAAGATGCAAAGGTTCTGGAGATCTTGTCTTCAACAATGTTGACATACTTACCATTGCTGGTTTGTACACTTTAATGCTAAAATTTGTTACTTCTTACCACATAAAAGAGAGAGGCAAAAGGTCTACATGAATATTTCCTTCTAACTTGGCCTCCCTCTTCTACTGATGGTACCACTATTCTTTTTTTTTTTTTTTTTTTGATACCGGGGATTGAACTCGGGTCCTTGCACCTGCGAGGCAGGTGGCAGAACCACTGAGCTAAATCCCTGGCCCGATGGTACCACTATTCTTTTAGGCTCCCCATTAGGAAATTCTGGAATCTTCTTTGGCTCTTTCTAGTTTATTCTAAGTCACATAGATTAGTCACCAAGTTTTGGCTTACAAATTCTCTCATATCTGCCTCTTCTCCCCCCATTTCTGTTCACATAATTCTCTCATCATACCATGCTTAAATTATAGCAAAAAATTCTGATTGGGGTTCTTGTCTGTAATTTCTTTTCTTCCAAGACTGCTTTTATCATATAGTAGCTGCCATGGCTCTCTCTTGCCTAGAGTCAAGTCCAACCCCTCTAGACCCAGGTCATCTCAGTTTTTCCCATGTCAGATTACACACTCTCATTTTTATCTCTTCCATACTCCCTGCCAGTAGTACACCATGCCCTAAAGTCCATCCCGTAGCTGGGCTCATTTCTTTACTGCTCACCATGCCCTTTCTTGTTTTTGTGACTTCCTCTTCACCTTCTGGCTGGAAACCTTTGCTTTCTTCCCATATATGCTGCTTCTATACCCTTTCAAAATTTAATTCCTCCCTCAACTTCTCTGGAAAATGGCTATCCTGTCTTCTCTCATCCTGGGTTCTTAGTTCATCATGCGAACTCTCTGTTATATAACTGGGCACTTACTTTATCATTTGGTACAACTCTCTGCTTGCTTCATGTGCTCCAGTCTTCTTATATGAACAGGAGGCTCCTGGCCAGGTGTGGTGGTGAATGCCTGTAATCCCAGCACTTGGGAGGCTGAGGCAAGAGGATCTGGATAAATTCAAGGCCAGCCTGGGCTATATAGTGAGTCCCTGCCTCAAAAAACCATAAATAAATAAATAAATAAATAAATAAATAAATACCAGGAGTCTCCTGTCACCAACTAGTGTCCATATTATATATAAATAATACCAAGCTTACCACAATGCTGCCCTGGAAAAATGTGCTCCATAGATAAATTGAAGTCATAAGTATGGCTGTAGTTTGGGTGTTTAAAGTAGGACTCTGCAAACTTTTCCCATAAGGTGCAGATAGTAAATATGTTTGCAAGCCATATGGTGTCTGTTACAACTAGTCAACTCTCTTGTTGTAGTGTTAAAGCAGCTATAGACACTATATACATGAATCAGTATGACTGTGTTCCAATAAAACTTTATTTACAAAAATAAGTTTGGCCAGAGTACTATTTCCTGACCCTTGGCTTAAGGTATAGAGCTAAGGAGACTCATCTCCAGACTCCCCTCTGGGTCTCTATTGGTAAGGTTAGTTACGATACTGAAATTGCTAAACTTGGCCAATAACCTTAAAGGAGAGTACACTGTCACTGTTGGAGAATGGATTCAAGTGCAGGGCTACCAGTTAGGGCCATGCAGATGGTGCATCACATGATCCAATTGTTTTGAAAAGCAGGAACTTTCTAGGATGCCCACTGGTGGTAAAAAACACAATTGCTATCCATTTGAGTATCTGCTGTTTGCTAAGTATGATATGTTTTATGTCACTTCAGTGAATACAATTATCCTTTGAGGTGTGCATGTTACCATTTCCATTTTTAAAATGAAGAGACAAGAAGCTAAATAATTGACTCAAGGTCACAGATGGGACAAGGTGGATCCTGTGCAGGTCTTCTGGCCCTAAGCTTCTGTTCTTTCTACTCCACCATCAATTATCATATTAACTCTGGTTCTGATGTATGAAAAATTAAGCTACATGGAATGTTCCTGGCAAGGCAGATTCATGTAGCAAGTTAGTATTTATGATCTTTTTGAATTTTTAAAGTGAAATTTATTATCTCATCCCTTCTCTTAAATACATTAGAACATGCAAGTGAACAATAATGCATAAACATTATTTAGTGTGACTAAATTGCACAGATCTTACTTTAGATTCACCACCATTTTTATATGATAGTAATTATGATAAAACTGTGGTTTCATGTTGACTGAAATTTAAATCGAAGTTAAAATATTTTTTCTCATTTTTTTAGTGCTCATTCCTGATGTGGTGAACCAATATGAACTGCCTTGTATTATTAAAAAATGGTCATCTTTTAGTCTTCTACACTTGCTGCCATCCTCGGGGTAAAGCCACACTGTCCAGGGAAGGTGTTAGGAAGACTATAGACATATTTAAAATCCCCCTTTACCCAGGGAACTAAAGCTTGAGGGGAGTGGGAAAATGGGAACAAAACATAATCATTTTAAGATTTTTAAAAAAAATTCTTTTATTGGTACATTTTAGGTATACAACACAATTACATTTCTCATTGGGAACTTGTACTTTTACATCACAATTACATTTCTCATTGGGAACTTGTACTTTTACATGAAGCATCTTGGTTCTTATTTTTTCCCCATTCCTAGCCCTCCCTTC
>NW_004624748.1:1063134-1074643 GCF_000247695.1 Heterocephalus glaber | reverse complement strand
GTGTTGTATACCTACAATGTACCAATAAAAGAATTTAATTAAAAAAATAAAAAGAAAAAAAAGAAAATTATTGCTGATGAAAACAACCCAATTGCTTATCAACCAGCGATTGAATAGCACATTGAGGCATATCCATATAACAGAATATTATGTAACAATAAAAAGGGTTGAATTACAATATGTATAATGGAAATTAATCTAAAGATATTTTGCTGAGTGTAAGAAACAGACAGAAGAGTATACACTTTGTGATTTCATGTTCATGAAATTCTAGAAGTGGCCAATCTAAAATAAAAGCCTGGGGCCTGGGCAAGAGACTAACATTGTTGGATTGGTTGTAGATAGGCACCAGGAGGCCTCTGTAGAGATGGAAATTTGTATATTTTGATTTGGGCAGTAGTCAAAAAAGTGTGTAAGCTTGTTCAAAACTCTTTGAATTGAACAGTACTGAAAAATTTTATTTTATACAAATCATACCTCAATTAAGGTTATTTAAAGATAAAATTACAAACAACTCTTTATTAACCTATGTAATAAAGCTAATTTCATCTTTGTGAGCATTTTCACATTCTTATATTTAATTCAAATATAGTTTTGTTGTAGTATAAAAGAAAGATGTTAGAATCTACCCTTTCACCACTGGGAAGTGAAGATGGCTGTGTTTTTGTCTTCCCAGTGTCTCTTTATCCTTTGTCTTGAAAAAAACATTCCCTCTTTTCCTTCCTTTGGTGAATTGCTTCTCCATCATTCTAGCCACATAATTTTGGTGGGTCTGTAATTGTACTGGACTCTTTGCCTCTCTCTGCTCTTGAGTATTCCCACTTCACCCTTTCCATCTCATCCTCTCACTCTGCTAATGGCAGAAAGTGGAGAATGTGGATCCACATAGAAAATAATTCTGCTGAAATGGAGCAAAGTCCTGATAAAAAGAAGGAAGAGAGAGAATGTTGGGAAGCATGAAGTCCTTTGGCTTTAGAAATTGGCCAATCATCCTACAACCTTTCCATTTTATCATTCCTGATTTCTTGAGATAATAAAATAATAAAATTTCCTTTTTATTGAGTAGGTTAAATTTCTTCACAATGAATCCTAACAAATTAGTGTTTTAAAAATTCTATTCATTGTAATCAGACCACCTCATTTAATATCATATATGGAGGGTGGTTTCTCTAAGAACATCCACCAATCTATATAATATTTTCAAGTTGTCAGTGTCCCTTGTTCATTAACTTTTCATCACTGTGGCAAAATAACTGAGATAAACAATTTATGGGGAAGAAAGGTTTACTTTGGCTCATGGTTTGAACCTATTGTTCCTTGGCCCTGTTACCTTTAACCCCATGGCAGTGCAGTACATGACTGAGAATGTGGCAGAGGAGCTGCTCACCTCATTGTAGCCAGAAAGCAAAAAGGAGACACAAAGACACCAAGGTCATAAGATCCCCTTCAAAGTCATACTGCCAGTGACCAAACTCCACCTCCTGAAAGGTCCACCACATCCCAGAAGTGTCACAGGGTAGGAATCAAGCCTTCATCACATTGGTCTCTAGGCAAACATTAAAGATCCAAGCTAAAGTATTCCACTTAATGAATGTCACTCTGTGCTCTCCCATCTCCCAAGATTCCAGATGTAGTCTTGCCTCATATATTGAAAATCTGACCTACTTTCATTTTATTTTCTTCAATTTTAATTAATATGAGATAAAGTTGGGTTCGCCATTTTGGTGAGTTAAAACTAAACTTAGATTTTTTAAATATAGATTGCTATTAAGATAAATCTTCATTTCATGCTTTTGCAAGTGATTGTTTCAAACTCAAAACAAAAATTTGTGGTTTTTTACTTTTGAATTTAATTCTGTAATATTTTTCTCTTTTTGATATTTTAAAATACCATCAAACCTTTATTCTAACAGCAGTACCCATCCCAATTTTGTTTCACTTACTAATTTAATAAGTAATAAGGTAGAAAACGACTTTGAATGTGGATCTATATTGGTCATGGTGTGTTCCCAAAGAGCTCATCAAAATTTGTTCAACATCAGTTTGGGAATTTCCCAGGAAGTCAATGGGAAGCTCACAGATTGGCATATCTCCACATTGCTTTGAATGATCAATTCTCCCTTTTATAACCATCAGGAAACCATTTGCTATCTTTAGCCTTTTGGGATTTCCTCCATTCTCTAGGGTATTGCAAAGACCAGAAATACGGCTCTCTGATCACTTCTTCAATGCTTTTGGTGGTAATTTTTGGGGTCTTATACTCACTATAAGTCATTTAATGTTCTCTAATTGTTTCCTCATTTTCCTGAGGCTTCAGTTTCTTTCAGTTTGAGTTTTATTATCCTTGGTGCAGAAGATAGAAGGGAAATAAAAATACAGTTATTAACTTTCCACATTATCTATATTACTGAAGCCTCTGTGCATTATTTTGCCCCTGTAGGTTTTTTGTATGGAATAAAAAGAGATGAGATGGGCAAAGTGACTGGCATAAGGTAAGATACTCATGAAAAGTCAGGCATAACCCTAGATCTGTGTTCTGTGCTGGGTAATCTCAGCAGGTGGACATCAATCATGGAGAAGTTTTGGCAGGGAGTAAGGGGAATAACAGTGCCTCTTTGAGCAGATGGTATTTCTGTACAGTTGCTTACTGCCCATCCTGTTTTTCCTAAAAATGAATGGTCAAGGGATGAGTGGTTCCTGAGAAAGACTGACATAAAACCTGATTTCTTGATGACTTCATGAATAGGATTCTGACTTGGGCTCCTGGATACCAAAGGGTGTCCCATGAGGACAAGGGAGCTCAAATGCAAGGACACAAGTGGTTAGCAATACAGCTTTGTATCCTTTGCCAGATGGATATGAGAGAGAATTTGTGGGCACTGGAATGGCTTAAGATGAGAACATTGAAATGCTTGGAATGACCCACATCTTCCACACATGCCTTCACCCCTGCCCAATTGGAGATTTGACTAAACCTTAGTCTTATCTTCAGCTCAAAGCCATATTTCTAGCATGAGGATCTCAACCTCCTTAAATGGCTGCCCAAAAAAGCTCTGAGTGCTGCCAAAAGAATTTGCTATCTGTTTCTACCAAAACCTGACTATGGGTTCCTGACATCCTTTTTCTTACAGCATTAATCTTATAAAATTGAAATATAACTTCCTCCTTTCTCCCTCTGTAGAGATATATTTATCTTCTAAACTCAAGAGTGTGATAGTTAATAGTGGTATAAATTTGAATGGATTAAGAAATGCCTATTGAATTAGTGGAACATAGTTCTGGGTGTGTCTGCATAATTGATTTGTAAGCCTAAAACTGAGGACTGAAGATTCACCCTGGATATTGCTGGCACCAACCCATAGGCTTTTAGCTTGGATGGAAGAAAAGGGGAAAGATGAAAGAGGTCTTCCCTTTTTGCTTCTTCAGAGGAAATAGAGTCTCCATCATTGCCCTTAAATGTTTGTCTCCAGTTTCTTCAGGCTTCCAGTGCAGGCTCTTCAGTTTTCCAATACAGATCCTTTGGAACTGGACTTGCACCTGACTCTGCCTCGAGCTCCAGGTCTTCGACATTTGATTGAATCCTCTGGCTCTTCAGTGTGCAGATGACCCTTTTATATTCTTCCAGCCTCGATTCTGTAAGCAGCCACTGCAATCCTACTTTGTAAATACTATCATTCATATATATATATATATATACACACACACACACACACACACACACACATATATATATATAGTCTGTTTCTCTAATGAACTGATATAGTGTCCTTCTCAAGGACCTGGAAGCCAACCCTGCCAGTGTAATCATCAAGGCAGATAGAGTCCTTGCTTCTCAGTCTCTGCGGGAGGACAGAACCAGTTAGACACTCAGACGACCCAATAACATTGGCCAATCTCACCTTTCTTTCAGCACACATTAGGGTTTGAAAGTCCTCTTGCCTTTTATTTCAGCAGAGTTGAGTCACATTTATACTGGAGTCTCTCTTTCAAATTGCAAAAGTCTGAGTAAAACCTATATTATCTTCTATAATATATGTGTCCAGCGAATAATTTCTCTTTGACAAACAATTTAAGTCATTATTGTTCCAATATACTGGGGTGTGGTTAAACTTGGGCATGAGAGGTATAAGTGGATCCAGCTGTGGAGGGAGGGAGTGGTAAAGGGAGGAAGAAGGAGATAGCATTTTGCAGTAATTTTCCTTGAGGAGACAATGAATAGATACCAGCCTGGTGATAATACAGTCTGAGTGTCAGGCCAGTGAGTCGATAACAAAAATATTTCATAAACGAGTGAACCCAATAAGAAGCTTCTAATGGGATTTTAGAAAACCCTACCTTTAGTCTACTATGTTTTATATCAGTAGTTTAGAGACATGTTTAAAATGATCTGATTATAATTCCCAATAATATAAACAGTTTGAATAACAAGCTAAAGTTACCATGATGCATCTGATAGAAATAATGGAGAATCTAATGTTCTAGACAGGATAGGCTACTTGTCTCAGTCCATTCAGACTTTTTAAAGCAAGATATCTTAAATGGGTCATTTCTAAACAACAAAACTTATTGCTTATAGTTCTGGAGGCTGGAAAATTCAAGATCAAGTTGTTGGCTGACTCAGTTTCAAAGAGAGCAGCTTTTATGCATCCTCACATGGAGGAAGAGGCAAATAAGCTTCCTTAGGTCTTTTGTGTAAAGTCTTTTGTGTAAGGCTCTACCTTCACGACCTATTCACCTTCCAAAGGCTCCACCTTTTTATGCCAGCACATTGGGAATTCGATTTCAACATGAGAACTTTAGAGGGACACACATTCAGATCACAATTCTGTGGAACTTGAAGGGTTAGTGTAAAATGAAAATGTGGCAGCCTAGCCAGGGCAGAGAAATTCATCTCCTCTTCACACAGATCCACTTCCCCACTCTACAGCAGTGAGTGATCCTTAGGAACTACAGCCTTCGCTTCAGCGTGTTTTACACTCTTGGGTGGATGAGAGACTGACCATGCTATGACACTGTGAGTTCAGTGCCAGATAGCTTCCATCTTGCCGTGCCCTGAGTCACCATGGGACACATGTCTGAATCCAACTCTTCCCAGCCTGTGCCTAGGCCCCCACTACAGTGAGGGTGTTCACTGGGAGAGGAGTCGGGAGGGACTAGAAATGCCTTTTGAGGAGGCAGCAGGAGGTGGGATTTTGTGTCAGGCTCTGAGCCTCTGGTGTGTGCTCCTTGGTCCTGTGGATGCACAATCACAGGTTCAAAGGAAAACTATTAAGAATTCTGAGATGCAACCTCTTGCTAAACCCCAAGTATAGAAGATGCTGTCTGAAGGCAGGACCCTGGCAACTGCCTAGTTACTAGAGCATGAAGCTGGCCCTGACTTGAGGCTAGGAAACTTTTCAAAAGGGGAAATGAGAGCTTTTAAAAATTATTTTTTAATACAAACCAATCTGAGTAGATAGAAGTGTCTTGGAAGGGGTGATGAGAAATAAACTTTGGAGGTAGGTCAGACACTAACAAGAAGGAACCTTGAAAGCAGGCATAAAGATGCAGGTATTGTTCTAGAGAAGGTTGAGAGCAGGGGAGTGACAAGGTGAACTTGGCATTTTAGAAGGATTAATTTTTACTGAGATATCTTTCAGAAGTTGGTGCCTTTCAACTGTTGCTTTTTGTTGCTAACATACATAAAAACTGAAGGAATACTCTTTTTGGATAAAAGAAGGGCAGCTGCCTGGAAGGCCTCTTTTACTCACTTTTTCCTACTGTTCCATGTACAAAATCTGCTGGAACTTTTGATATTCTGCTCTTTCTTGCCTCTGGATTTTAATGCTAGCAAATTAATGTGTAAGATGTTGCCAGAAAATGACTTTCACAGGACAAAGTGACCTTGCATTTTTGGTCAGAAGAGGAAAGCAGCAGATACACTAATTGCTGAATTATAATGAATCTCTCTACAATCCTTTGAGTCTTTCAGAGGAATCAAAACAAAATAAAATTAGAGTAATAATATCAAGTAACGAGCTTTGTAGGCAGACAACAGGTGGAGATAAAAGCCAAACCCTCAACTTCTCTCAAAGTATCAGAATAAAAAATATCACTTCTGTTCCCAAGGGTTTGGCAATAAATTTCATCTGGGTTCCTCTCATTAGTAATTTATAAAAACAGGCTTTTCCATGGCAAGGATGCATACATATACACAGAGGCACACATGTATGCATGAAGCTATAAAGTCATGCACACAAGTCCAAACACACACACATACATCCACAGATATACTTTGTAATCCCGCCCCCCCCCCCGCCCTGCCTCCTGGTATTGAATTCAGGACCTTGCACTTGCAAGGCAGGCATGGAACCACTGAGCTAAATCCCCAGCCCTACTTTGTAATTTCTTAACTCACTTATCAGTAGTTGAAAGGCCAGAGAACCAGTAATACAGTGTAAACAGGAATTGGTAAAAAAGTCTAATATTGTAAGAAAGCAGATTTTACTGGGGTGCTGTGTGACCAGAATAAGGACTTTTATAATACTAAAAGCAATGAGCATAAAAAGCTGTGGGTCTTACTGGAGACAGAAAAAAAGTGGGTGTGAACTGGGAGTAGAGATTTGCTTTCTCTTTGTTGTTGTCATTTGCATCACTGGCCTTCAGAAGAAAACTTGTTTCCTTATTTGCCATGTCCTCTGGGGATGAAAATGTCCCCAGTTTTCCTATACATTATCAGCTGGCCTCAGCTAAGGAAGGTTGTTCTTCAGTTTGTGACCTCTCTCCTTTGGTTATATGCTCCCTCCATTTCTTGGAGCAGCTCTTAATATTTTTCATGTTTTCGGAAAGCTTCCTGCATAAATACACTATTTTCTTAAGATAGCATCATTCTACTTTCATTAGTGGGTGCTTTTCCTTTGTATAGGTGGGATGGTCTTTCTGAGAAAACATATAGAAAGAGTGAACTGCAGAGCAGGATTGACCAAGGTCCCAATCCTGGCACTGCCTTTTGTTGTCTTGATGACCTCTAATACGTTATGTAGCTTCTGGATCCCTCCTCTGAGAATGATTCCCTCTCACAGCCATGACAGCAAACAAAATCACATATATAAAGCCTGTGAACATAGTAGATTCGTGGGAAATGGAATGAAGCATAACATTAACCTGCTCACTCTCCTGAACTGTAGAATCTCAGGTCATTAACACACACGAGCACAATGTTGAAGGTATAAAGGCTTTGCCTACCTATAACCAGACTTCCCCTTTTGCTTATCAGCAATTCTAAATGACATGTTTGTTTTTCCTTAAGATAGTCAGCATTTTCAATTTGTAAGTGAAAACATCCTAACTTTTACTATTTAGGTTCAGGAAATCTATTCTGTTGTTTCCTTTTTTGGGCTCCAAGTTGAAACGTCAATAGGGCAAGCCTGGAATCTTGTCTGATGACTTCCTTTTAGTAGAGTGCATCTCCTGGCAGAAGTTCAGATTTTTTTTGGTACTCGGGATCAAACTCAGGTCCTCGCCCTTATGAGGCAGGCGATGGAACCATTGAGCTAAATCCCTGGCCCAGAAGTTCAGATTGTTGATGTGTCTGATCACTGCCACAAGCTTCCCTGGGGCTTGAGATTCGTATAGGGAATGGTCACATTTTCTGTAATATAATCCCACAATTTTCATTTTCATAAGTTGTGTAAGACAATGGCAACTGGCCCTGCCATCTAATTATTTTCACAAAGAGTGGCTTCATGTTGTCTATTATAAAACTAATTATTTTTATAGCTATTTCTCAATAGCTTTTGTCAAGTAACATCCATGTACAACAAAACAACACATTCAACTCCTTTGACATCACATTTTTCAGTCCTTTTGTGTGTGTGTAAGTTTCACTAGGAAGTTATATCACTTTAGAGTCAATGGGTGCTTATGTTATAATTTTCTGGCCAAAGCGGGTATTTGGTAACATTTATTTACTTTAAAATTATTATGTTCATGTTCTATAATGTATGAATTCCACCATCCATTTACTTGTATATAATAACAAATATACAGTGAAAGAAAATCAAGATCTTTCTTGGTTCGCTTCCTTTTGGAAACTAGATACATGTTTTTAGTAAACACTGTTCCTGCCCCTGGTTTTCAACAGAGCAGAGCTCCATTACAGGGATTTGTTGTTTGATATAACCTGCTGCTCAATACTTACGAAAAATGTAAATGAGAGAGACAATATTTATGAAGTATTGCTGAGAAGATGTGTGACCCATTCTGTTTGATACACTAAATCTCTTCTTTATTTAAAGATTTGAAGTTCTAGAAGCATTACAGCACCACTCTACTTTGAAGGCCTTTAAAACAAAACAAGTTAGGTATTTGCTGTAACATCGTTTGTTTTACGGCCTCTTATCCTCTTTTGAAGACTTAGGGAAAACTTTTCCTGAGTTACTAGGATAAGTTCCTCCAGTTGGCTTTCCCTTGTATCTTATGGAATTTCTGAATCATTTAAGTTATTTTTCCTTTTTTTGTTGTTGTTTAGACCCCAGAAAGCTCAAAACCAGATTTGGAATCTATCTTTTGTGAGTGTACAGCATCTAAGGTCTGCCTCCGTCCCCGGAGTGGAGAGGGATCCCTAGTGGCCTGCTTGTACTGTCTGTTTCCTATAGATCCCTTGTGTACCATACTCTTTAGTAAAGCCAGAGTTTCTCTCCAATACTCACAACCTGGTTACCATTACCTACCCTAGGATCATCATCAAGATATATGCCTTTTATTATCCTTAAGAGTATTAGTCACCACTGGAAAATGAGAATGCCCAGGTAATTTCTCATTCCTTTCTTCTTACCACATACAGGTCTCTCATTCCCTTTTCTGATACCAACCCCTTTCTTCAACACCTATGTTCTTCTTCTGTGTCCTACAAAGTTTTGGGTCAGTTATGAACAAGACTTCCTACATCCCCAGTTTCAGGAATTCTCTCCATCTTCGTCCTCTCTCTGCTAGCTTTCATCCTACCTCATTGCTCATTTTTCTTGGGTCTCCTTCATTTGAATATCCTCTTCCCTGACTGCTAAGTTTGGAGCACTAAGGGCTAAAACCTTGGGTCTCATTTCTTCTCCATCCGTATTGATCTCTTGTCTCCTGCAATCTGAGGGCTTTAACAACCACTCCATGTGCTCACAATTCCCAATTTTGTATCTTTAGTTTGGCCTTTTTTCTGGGCTCCAGACTTGTACATCTAACTTCCTAAAAAAACCTTTGGATATATATTAAGCACATTAAACTTTTAAAAAATTCAAAACCAAACTTCTGCTAGTTCTATGTCCAAATTTCACATACTCATGGTTTTACCACTCCCAATAAAAACAATTTTATTATTTTAATGCTCAGGTCAACAATTTATAAGTTATTCTTATTTTTGTCCCTCTCTTACCGCCCATTACCAATCCATCAGTAAAACCCATTGCTTCTACCTTAAGAACACTTAGAATCTGGCTAAATCTCATTACCTCCCCTACTAGGACCCTGATCATTGCCATTGCCATTGCCAGGACTCACCTGGATTTATTGCATCAGCCACATTGGTGGTCACTCTGTCTCCATCCTTGTTCCTGTTAGTCTCTTCCCAACACAGCAGCCCTTCCACGCTCAGAACCCTGCAATGCCCAGAGTTCTTACCAACTCCTACAAAACTCTTTCAGACCTGCCCCTCTCCATTGCCTCTCTTAGGACTTCTCTTGCCATCAGACCTTTCCCATCCTGTTCCAGCCACACCTGCTCCTTTGCTTTGTCCCCAATATGCCAGACATGCTCTCATCTCATGCTTTTGTACCTGCTGTTCTTTCTGCCCTTTGCTCAGATGCTACAACTCTTTCTACCTCTGCCCAGATGCTGCCTTCTCACTGGGGCTCCTGTAGCAATCTGTTTTAAATTAGCAATCCTCTACCCTGGTACTCCCTGTTTCCACTCCCTGATTTACTTTTCTTCATAACACTTACTATCTATTGTCATATATTTCGCTTATTTGTCAATTCTCTTTCTCTACTCATAGAAGCAGAGATTTTCATCACTATTACATCCTTATTCTTCATTTTCTTTCACATGCCTCCAATTCTCTGCTTAATGATTCAGAGTATCCTCAGAGGCATATTCTTCTTGATCTGCAATGTGATTCCATTTCCCCTTCCAACAAAACTGTTTATTTTAAACTGAGCATAGGCTCTGCCATTGTATGTGAACCAGAAGCTCCAGACAATCAAGTTTTGAGGGCACAAATGAAGTTGTATTTACCAACCAATTTCCTCATTCATGACTCTTCAGTATCCAATAAAATATGAGGTTATCAGTATTGCTTTGACCCCATTGGTTTTGTATTATCTTGAGTGAATTTTTGGTTATGGCCCATTCTATTGTCTCCTTTCATCCAACACTGATGCCCTCCACCACAATATGTCTTCATTTTCTCTGCTTCTGCCTCTGCCTCCACCACATCTGCTTCATATTTTGTTTGCTTGCTCTCCTGCCAGAGGATTCTGCTGACATTTTGAAATTCTTTACCTTTGAAGCTGGGAAAAAATTGGAGGATGAAGCATGGCACCATTATGGATGGGATAAATCAGTTTTGTATTTTTAAAGATTTGACAACCCAGCTTTCAAAGGCACAACTATAAAATATCACATATTGGAAAATGTCTTGATAGAGACCATAACTTATTCTATCTGCTACCTGACCTATTAATTATTGTCCTCCGGCCTTGAGGATTTGAAAGTGTCTGACAAAGGTGTTAAAAACCAATTCAAGACAGTTTGCATTTACACACAGTTTAAAAGCACATTCAGAATGATATCCACCTTTTAAATGTGTCGGTTATTATTCTACGGTGTGCAACAGCATGGCCAAAGTGACATGGTTAATGCAATAATATGATTCTCCATCACTTTTATGAGACATTTGCATCCTTTTAAGCAACACCTAATTGACAGTTGGCCCACCAGTCCTCCCCAATGGAACCACCTATTAAATGGAATTTATGACAATTGCTTTTTAAGTCAGTTAAATGACACGAAATAAAAATCTATTTCATTTTTATTATTTATTTCCATTTAGTTTATTGGTACATTATAGGCATACAATACAGTTGCATTCATCATTGGGATCTTGTACCTTTACATGATGTATCTTGGTTTTTATTTTTTCCCCATTCCCCTGCCCTCACTTCACCCCCTCCACCCTTCCCTATTTACAAAGACTTTGTTTCCATGTTTTTCCTTTTCTCATATTTTTTATTTTCCTTTCTTTCCTTTCCCCTTCCTCTCCCACTTCCCCTATTCCTTTAAACATTTTCTTCCTATTTCAAAATATCAATTATACATTTTTATTCTTATTTACAGTTTTAGTTTGTCACACCAGAGAAACTATTTGGTATTTACACATGTGTGTCCTATTTATTTCACTTAAGAGTTTGACCTCAATGTGCATCCATTTAGCTATAAATGTCTCTAGTTTCTCATTCTTTATGGCTGAGTAGTACTCCATTTT
>NW_004624748.1:993809-1054328 GCF_000247695.1 Heterocephalus glaber | reverse complement strand
TTCTATCATAAATGTGTGTTGGATTTTGTCAAATGCTTTTTCTGCATCTATTGAGATGATCATATGGTTTTTGTCTTTGGCTCTATTGATATAGTGTATTACATTGATTGATTTGCGTATGTTGAACCATCCCTGCATCCCTGGGGTGAATTCCACTTGGTCAGGTGTATGATCTTTTTGATGATCTTCTGCATTCTATTTGCCAGTGTCTTAGTAAGGATTTTTGCATCTATATTTATTAATGAGATTGGCCTGTAGTTCTCTTTTTAAATCGGGTTTTTCTCTTCTTTGGGGATCAAGGTGATGCTTGCTTCCAGGAATGAATTTCGAAGTATTGCCCCCCTTTCAATTTCATTGAAGAGTTTAAACAGTAGTGGGAATAGTTCTTTTCTAAATGCAGTGAAGCCATCAGGACCTGAGCTTTTCTTAGTTGGTTTTTAATTACGTTTTCAATTTCACTGATTGATATTGGGTTGTTTTGAATTTTTTGTCTTCTTCATTCAACTTTGTTATTTCGTATGTATCTAGGAATCTATCCATTTCTTCTGTGTTTTCCATCTTATTGATGTATAGGTTGTCAAAGTAGGTATTGATGATCTTCTGGATTTCTGCTGGGTCTGTTGTAATTTCACCCTTTTCATTCCTCATTGCATGGATTTGGGCCTTTTCTTTCTTTCTTTCTTTTTTTTTTTTTGAAAAGGTTGGCTAAAGGTTTGTCAATTTTGTTTATTCTTTCAAAGATCCATGTCTTGGCTTCATTGATTTTTTTTTGTATCATTCTCTTAGTCTCCATTGCACTGATTTCTGCTCTGATCTTTATAATTTCCTCCCTTGTATATGCTTTGGGTTTGTCTGGTTCTTCTTTTTCTAGAAAATTGAGGTTCAGCATCAGGTTGTTTACTTGGGCTGGCTCTGTTTTCCTATTATGAGCATTCACTGCTATGAATTTCTCTTGTAAGACTGATTTCATTGTGTCCCATAGGCTCTGATATGTTTTGTTGTCATTGTCATTTAATTGAAGGAAATGTCTGATTTCTTCTTTAATTTCCTCTGTGACCCATTGGTTATTCAGGAGTGTGCTGTTCAATTTCCATGCGTGCATGAAATTTTTGTGGTTCCTTTTACTCTTGATCTCCAATTCCATCATACTATGGTCTGATAATATACAGGGGATAACTTCAATTCCTTTTCACTTACTTAAACATGTGCTATGATTGAGTATATGGTATATTTTGGAAAATGACCCATGTACAGCTGAAAAGAATGTGTATTCTGATTTTGTGGGGTGGAACAGTTTATAAACATCTGTTAAGTTTATTTGTTAAAGAGTTTGATTGAGTTCTAGTATTTTGTTGTTTATTTTTGTCTATTTGATCTCTCTATTTGTGACAGTCAGGTATTGAGTTCCCCCACTAGTATTGTATTCGTGCTCATTTGATTTTTCATGTGTGCTAGCATTTGTTTTGTACAGTTGGGCTCACCAGTGTTTTATGCATATATGTGTATAATAGTCATCTCTTCCTCTTGGATTTTTCCCTTTACAAGGATATAGTGTCCTTCTTTGTCTCTCTTAGTCAGTGTTGGTTTGAAGTGCACTTGATCTGCAAAGAGGAAAGCTACTTCTGCTTTTTTTCAGGTTCCTGTCACATGGAGTATTCTTTTCTACCCTTTAACTTTCAGTCTATGTGGGTTTTTTTTGAATTAAGTGTGTTTCTTGTATGCAGCATATTGTTGGATCTTGCTTCTTGCCCTATTCTGCCAGTCTATTTCTTTTGATTGGTGAATTGAGAGTATTAACATTGATGGTTATAAATGATATGTATTGACTTATCATTGTCATGATTTTTTCTTTTTGTTGGATTCTCTCCCTTTGCATTTAATTTCTTGTCTTGCCTGGTGGATTCATTCTGCTGGGCTTCCTGTTGTTGTGATCCTTGTTGTCTTTTCCTAGGATTTTTGTCTAAAGTTTTTTAGAGTGCTGGTTTGGTATTCATGGAGTTCCTAAGGTCCTCTTTGTCATGAAAGTATCTTATTTCTCCATCCATTTTGAAAGATAGTTTTGCAGGGTACATCAATCTGGGTTGGAGGCTGTTTTCCTTTAGGGCTTGGAATATGTCACTCCAAGCTCTTCTTGCCTTGATGGTTTGTGTTGAGAAGTCTGCTGTGATTCTGATGGCCTTCCCTTTGTATGTGATTTGTTTCTTTTCTCTAACTGCTTGTAGAATTTTGTTCTTCTCTTGGGTTTCTGGGATCTTAACAATTATATGTCTATGTGCCAATTCTTTTTTAATCAAGGCTATTTGGAGTCCTATATGCCTCACTTATCTGTATGTCAAGTTCTTTTCCCCTATTTGGGATGTTTTATGCCATTACTTCTGTGAACAGTTTTTTTATGTCATCTGTACTCTCTCCTGCTTCTTCATTGATTCTAATCAGTCTTATGTTATTCTTGTTTGTATCATGTAGTAGCTGCTGGGTTAATTTCTCATGGTCCCATACTATTTTTAAGAAATATTTCTTTTCCTGGTCATTAATCCTATCTTCTATATTTGAAATTCTGTCCTCCACTTTCTCATTCTGCTGTCAAAATTTTCTTTTCTTTTTTTTTTTTGGTTCCGGGGATCAAACTTGGGTCCTTGAGCTTGGGCAGCAGGCGATGAAACTACTGAGCTAAACCCCAGGCCCTGCTGTGAAAACTTTCAGTGGAGTTTTTAATCTCCTGGAAATCTGTTTGTATCTGTTCTATGAATTCCATTTATTTCCTATATTCGAATTCCATCATGTTCCTCAGCACCTCTGTTTTTTTTATCTTTGTCTGCTCTAGATTTATTAATCATGTCTTGTGCTATGGACACAATCTCTGTTTTTTCTGAGAAATTATTTCTCATTTCATTTTTTCCAGATCCTCTTCTGTTGCCAGTTCAGCATGCCCAGTTGGTTGAGTATCAGATTGTTCCATCTTGTTTCCCTTTAAGGTTGCCTTATGTGATCTGGAAGTCTGGTTTTGAGACTTGTTTATGTGTTTTCTCTTTTCAACAGATGCAGTGTATTGTGCCTTTGTTGAGGGAACTTTTTGCTCACTCGGTTGTCTTCAATTCTCAGCAAGCCACTGGCGCAACCTTTTCTCTGATGTTCACTAGTGTACCAATTCCTATGTTCAGAATGGATGCCTTCTGGGTCCCTGAGCTGACCTGTTTTCTGGGTGGGCTTCAGGCTGGGGCCTGTGCACACTTGGAATGGTATTTAGGTGTGCCTCTGTCTGGGGTCTCCACCCCATTTAGCTCTTATCTGGGAGGGCCTTTGCCTGGGGGCTGTACACCCCAGACCCTGGTGTCTGACCAGGCTTCTGGCTAGGGTATCTATGCACTTACTGATGGCATGGATCAGGCCTGTGGCTGATGCTTGTGTGCCTGTGCAGCTCTTTTCTGGGCAGCCCTTTGGCTTGGGCTTGTGTGCCCATGCCACTGGTGTCCAGGTGGGTCCCTGGCTGGGATCTACTTGCAGCCACACCACTCTGGTCCACACTGCTGCTCTCCAGGATCTCCATGTCTCTTCTTTCTGAGCTCTTTTTAGCCAGTTTACTAGAAATGCTTTCCTAGGGAAGCTTTCCTCTTGTACACTGTCTTGTCCTTCATATTTAGAATTTTTTTAAAAGTCTCAGCAGTTCCCAGTGCTATAGGATTTGTACAAATGAGATGCCCTAAATCTCAACCTTCATCAGCTTCACTGTAAACTTACCTCTGATTATTGGACTTGAGAAGCTGAGATGGTCCTAGAAAAAAGAGGGGTGCGAATGTCTGGAAAAAGAGAGAAGGAAAAGAAACTCCTGACCAAGGTAGCCTAATGGTCTTCTGAGAAAAATGTAGGAATAATTTGGAGCTAAACTAGACTTGAGCCCAGAAATGTGGCTGACACCATCATACTTTGCAGAGTCTTCTTTTGGACTTGTGTCATGGTTATTGCCTTGGCTTGCCTCTTGTGCCCATAGCCAGAAAGCCACCAACACCTTGCTTTTGTGTTGCTAACTAGATTGAATACCAGACAAATCCAGAGCTGAATAAATTCTCATTTTCCATCATTTACTAGTCAGCAACCAATAAGGACAATGTTAAGGTTAATTGTTTTTCTTTCTTTTGTCTTTATTTTCCCCCTTCATTTTATTTTCTGTTTTCTCAAAGAGGTGAGCAGTATATGAATATTTATGTGCTTTGTTCTTCTTCTGAAACCTAGAAAAAAAGTTCTTCAGAGTCATTATTTGGAACATGTGATAATCATTTTTTCCTTTCTCTCCTGAGTCTCTGATTCCTTCATAGATCCTTAAGACTACATTTGCATCACACACTGGATATGGTGAATATTTTCCATAAGATTCCTAAGATATAAAGATCTTTAAATACAGTCACATGGATCAAGTGAATTTAGGAAATGTATATGGAATCTATAAAGCATTTAACAAGGAGTTAGGATAGACATGGAGCTTTCTAGGGAGCGTATGCTAATGAGAGGTCAGATAAAGAACAACAAATGTACCACATACCTGTAAGTCAAGGTGGGTTTCTGTGATGTTTCATAAGTAAAGTTAGAAAAGCATGGAGGAAAGTTATAAGAATCCAAGGAAGAGAAAGAGCACATTGCGTTCTATATTCTTTATGAAGGGACTATTATATTCTACAGAACTTCAAAGGGAAATATGACTTTGACATAGATGGATGGGTTAGATGATTAGGAGAAACATTCTACTGTACTTCCTCAAAAATAAAACTGGGTCTTAGATTAATTTCTGTTCCAAAAAACAGAATGTGGCTTATTTTCATGGAGTGTCTTATTTTTTTCATGTACAACAATCTACATTTATACATTTATTCATGTACAAAATCTACTTTTATTTATATTCACTCATGTCTTCTTCTTCTGGAACATCTTCATAACTCTTCACACCTCTAATTCTGGCCTTAATTTCTTTTGATTCCATTTCTTGTACAACTATTGGCTCAGTCTCTCATGTCCTCATGTCTAGTAGTAGAGGTCTCCTTAAATGAGCACTTCTTGTCCATATAGCCTGCTTGTAGTACACTGGCAACACAGCTGTCAGTGATTTTATCCCATGAATTCTTCACCCAAGTCATGACCTCTTGCAGGCTAGGCTTCACAAAGTTTCAACTACATCAAGTATTAATTGAAGAATTACAAGACAAGAGTGGCAACAAAAATGATGACAGTTGAGAATGGTGGTTCACATAAAAATTGAAGACAAAAAATTGTAGGCACCAAAATTCAGAAAATGTTTCTTTATTTCCAACAAATGCGTTAAGTATGTGCATGACAACACATAATGTATTGAATTATAAAGATTCATATTAGACACAACCATGTCCATTCGTTATCAAGTGTGCACATTGTGTGTTGTGTTTGTGCTCCTATTGGTCTGATTTGTCATTTAGTTTCAAGTTCATCTGTCTACATGGGCATTTATTTCTCATCCAAAGGCAGCTGCTTGGGTATTTACAAATACTTAATTATAATTTATATTATCATTTAAGTACTAATATTAATAACATTATTTATATTTTATTATATGTTAATATTATTATTTATAATTCAATACATCTGTCAAGTGTTGCAATGATTACTGGATGCATCCATCTGGTTGACAATCTTAACTGGGGCTTATTTTTGTGGTAGGGCTTACATTATAAGCATCCTGAAAAATAATGCTAGGGAATATTTTCTGGCTAGGTTTTATTTTGGGGGAAATATCATAAGTTATCAAGATTGTAGGAGAAAAAGAGAGAATTCAGGAAAGGGTGGTACATGTTCAAGGAAAAGTGAACATAGAGCTTTGTGGTAATATGGGGGAATATGCTGGATAATACTTTTTTTAAAGATGAGAAAAGATAAATTAGGTAAAAATTATGGATGTCCTTAAATATCGGGCTTGATAGTTGATATGAGTGTGGTATGTTGAAGAAATAAAAGTTGGAGTGAGAAGTTGGGTTATCATTTTATGATTTACTAGCTGACTAACTCTGGGCAAATCATTAAGCACTTGGCAGCTCCCCAGTGGAATGGTGGGGTAATGTCTGAACTAGTGGTCATAAGATTATTGTAAGGCTCAAAATAAAGGAAATAGTGCTTGTCATAAATTCTTGCAAGAAACACTAATCCAGTGCACATTCTAGGGTTATTAAGAGAGCCAGGCATATGGGCTCTGTTCTCCAAGAGTTGACATGTTAGGGCAGAGAGCTGTTAACACATGTACAGACCAGCTCAGAGGAAATGAGATAATTTCAGATAGTGTTAATTCCCATGAAGGGGAAGAGCAGACAACTGGGCAAAGAGTAATGAGGCTAGAGTAGGACAGCTGGGATTTGGTATCTTAGATATGGCAGTGAGAAAAGGCTTCAAGGAGGAGTGGATAAATGATGGAAATGTGAAGATCTGGGGGAGAGGTGTGGAAGAGCCAACAGCAAGTCCATATTGAGGATGGGTGGTAAGGCCAGTGTGGGTGCAGAGCAGAAGGAGAACGAGGAGACACATTTCTTAAAATAGTCAGGATGGCTCATTTAAGACCTTGCAATCTAGGGAAAGGAGTTTGATTTTGATTCCTAGGGAAATGGGAAGCAATGACTGATTTAAACTAGGGGAAGAACATGATCCAGTTTCTTTTGTGAGAAGAGAATTGTAATGTGACAAGAATGCAAAGGAGAAACTGTATAGGACATGTTGTGGCGATTTAGGTAAGGAAAGGTTATGGCTTAAATAGGCTGGTTGTTGGGAGACAGAAATACATGTGCTGGTAAATTGTGTCCAGTTGACTAGGGTAAAACATTATTTCTGTGTGTGTCTTTGGGGATGTTTCTGGAGGATATTAGCATTTGAGTAAGTACACTGAGTAAAAGAGATTGATTTTTTTCAACGTGGGTGGGCCCACACAATCTGAAGAGGGCCTGAAGGAAATAAAAGGGTAAAAGAATGATGAATTCTCTCTTTTTGAGCTGGGTCATCAATGTTCTCATGCATGCCTGGGACTTCATCACGATTACACTATTGGATTCCCCTGGTTCTTAGGTCTTTCAGACACACCATGAATTACACCATGAGCTTTCCTGATTCCCCAGTTTGCAATGGTAGATAATAAGACTTCATGGCTTGCATAATAGTGTAAGTCAATTCCTATAATAAATCTTTCTTTTTGTCCCTCTTTCTATCTGTACCTATATCTATATTACCTACCTATCTATATCCATTTTCTCTATAATTCCTATAGTTCTGGAGATATTTGAGGTATCACCATAAAATTGTTGATAGATTACATATGACCTCAGACAAAATGCTAAATGAAAATGAATTGTCATTTGAAAATTATATGTATATATAATTTCACATATGTATAATTTCATATATACATATATATGAAGTAGTAACATTGCTTGGTCTGCTAGGTGCTAGAGAAGGTTGGAAATTTTGAGCTTGAGAGTATTAAGAGGTAGCACTTCAGCAAGCTCACCAGGTCCCACCAGTAAGCAGGTGGAGAGTGGGCAGAGCCTGGAGGGGAACTTCAATCAGCCCAGGGCTTCTCAACTTGAATGTGCATGGGACTCACCCAAGATCTTATTAAAATGCAGATTCTGATTCTGTAGGTCTTGTAGAGTCTTGTAGGAACCTAAGATTCTGTGTTTTTAACAAACTCTCTGCCCAAACTATTGCCCTACAGGCCACCCTTCTGGTAGCAAAAAATTCAGGGAAATAATTCAGGAAGAAAATTAAGGGATTTGTCCTGAGCTAGGAGTGTGGGAACAGAAAAGAGAGATTTTTTTCCTTTCTTACTGGAGATACAGAGTGAGAAACAAAGGCGAATTATGAAAATATGAAGTTTTGAGTCAAAGTGAGCAAGAAATAGTAGACTCAGTAATATAGACACTGTTATGGTTTAATATGTAGATATTCCTCCCAACGCTTCATGCATTCATAGGTAGGGCTTTTGGGGAAGGGTGACTGTATCATGGGGGTGTGATAGTCATCACTGGATTAGTTCATAGATGCGTTTATAGCTAATAGGATGTTAGGAGGTGAGATCTAGTCAGACAAAGGAGATCACTGGGGTTGTGGCTTGATCTCCTCCCTATTCATCTTTTCACTCTCTCTGTTTCCTCTCTACCATGCTATGAGCAACCCTCTTCTGCCATGCTGCCCTGACTTGGAGTCAATCAGCTATGAACTGAAACCTCTACAAACTGTGAGCCAAAATAAACCTCATCTCTTTTAAGTTGTGGGTGTAAGATATTATGTCCTAGCAATGAGGAAAGTAGTTAAGACAAATACTGAAATCAGGATGAAGTTTAAGGAAGGGATTTTCTAGTGCCAATTATTTTTTCTTGTTCTGCAGCTTGGGATCTGATGTGGATCCTTAGGGTGGAAAATTCCCGTGACCTGGTCAATTTTATCTGAAGGGATGAAGGGTCGATATTTCCATCTTCTACTCCTGTGTCTGCTGAATGTTGGAACACTGCATGTGTTTAAAGAGCCCCAAAGGGAAGGCAGAAGACTGAGAGTTTCATTCTAAGCAATGTGGATGGACATGAAACCAATAAATCATCTTGAAAGTCAAGAAGGACCATGTTTTCTTGAACTATGGTGTGTTAGTCCATGTGTGTGTCCTTTTGGGCCAATCCTTACTCTTGCCTCCTGTATATTATGTGCTTCTAGCTTCAGATATTAATACCATAAAGTCTGAGGACTAATACCAGTACATCTGTGATGCGAATAGTAACAACAGTCAATCATTTTTGAGAATTTATATGCCATGTACTGTGAAGACATATTATGGATTATTTTATTTAAAACTCACAATTCCCCATCCCAAATACCATCTGCCCCACTTTTATAGCCAAAGGACATGAAATTTTTGCAAAGTTCAGTGGTTTGCCAAGGCCCCATGGTAGGGTGGCAGAACTGGATTCAGAGAATTCAATCACTGAATTCTTTCCACTAGGAGCCCAGAAAGTCTTGTTCCAGTATCCTCTCTCTTAACCTTTTGTAAAATGGCTCCCCAACTGCATGCTAACAAGGATCACATACTTTTGCTTCCTTGGACTTGGAGCTAAAGCAGAGCACCTGGCCCAGCAGGTGTAACTGGGTATAACTGGGCTGCTCTAATGATCTTAATCAAAGTTCTTGGCCTCAAATATTCATATCTATGAAAAAAGGGGCTGGATGAAAGTAAGTAATGATTTCTCAGCCTCTACTGGCACTAGAATCATAGGAATGGAGGGGATTTTACCAAATACTGATGCTGATTCCCTTTCCCCTAAGAGAGTCTAGTTCACAGTTTAGTAAGACCTTGGTATCTCCTGCCCCTGTACAGAGAATTGAACCCAGGGTCTTTGCACTGAGCTACACATCCAGCCCTTTTTAAAAATGTTTATTTTGAGATAAGGTTAAGTTGCCCAGGCTGAACTTGAATTTACGATCTTCCCAGAGTACTGAAATTAAAGGTATGTGTCACCACACAGGGCTAGAGGTATTAAAGGTTTTTAAATCTTCCAAGGGATTCTGGTGGGCAGTCAGAAGTGAATCCTTGATGGTTGGTCAGTCCTGAAGGAAAGTCTGTATCTTTCACTGGCTTCTACAACTTAATTATGTGAACATCTGAATGATATGGTGTCTGACTCTCCTGACCACCAAAATTACTTTTGTGGTGCTTTTTATTCTGGACACAAACACTAGTGGGGTCTGTGGTCAGAAATGTTAGACATTAAGGAGGTCTGATTTGGTCATAAAAAGTCTAGATTATACAGGTGAAAAGTATAAATTAGGAAAGTGGAATTATTTTTTAAAAAATAAAAGAAACTGCTTCTGCAGAATGGCTCTCTGAGGATCCCCAAGCAACCTCAGTACTTTGTGTGCTGGGAGATAACTGGAGTTGAGAAATGTACTCTAGTACAGCAGCACCCGCCTCAATTTGGCTGAGAAAGTGCAGTCACTGAATGTCTGAGATATGATGTAGTGACTTGAAAGCAAGGCACGAGCGGTACATGGAAATTATTTCATCCCTAACTTTGGGTGTCAAATATTGTCCTGGGCCTCAGGGAACTGGTGCTCCTATAGGGTGTGTGTAACAGCAGCTGGAACCCCATAAAATCCCACTTCATGGTGGTAGTATTGAGACCAGAAACTTTTGCCCAAGGATTTTGCAGCTGGATGGCCCTTTCATCTGATGAGCCCACAAACTCTGCCAGTGCATGTCTATTTTAAGATCATTTGGTTATGAGAATCAGTGTGTGACTCTCAGCTGCCCGGAAGAGTCAAGCCTGGGTGTACTCCCTCGTGGTCCCCACCTTCTCTCACTTCTGGTCCTGAACTGCTGAACCTAAAGATGTTTGCCTTGTGTGGCAGGATGACATCAGCGAGGAGGCAGTTCCTCAGCCAAGAGAGCCAAGTCCTCAGACACCATCTCGGAAGTAGGACAAGTACATTTTGTTTCTGCGATTCAACCCAGAGAACTGCGTGGTCCCTGAAACATGTGCCAAATGTGTTTGCACAACCTTGGCGGCAGTGGCTTCCAAAATGCCATTCAAAAATTTGCCAAGGCTTTCATTTCACTGGGGAATGAACGTACATGGGTGGCATGACTGGAATTGGCTGGATATGTGAATCAGGGGGTGAAACTTCAAAAGGGCTCAGGGTCCCAGGAGACAGGGTCCCAGTTCCCTGGGTAGGCTACACATGAGACATGGCCTCAGTCCTGACCCCAGCAAGGACACAGCCATGGAGAACATTGAGATCAGGCTGGCCAGGGCATGATGCCATCTTGTCTTGGCCAAGAGCATGCTCTGGCAGTGGAGAGGAGCAAGAAAAGCTACCAATTTGGCTGCTGCTCCCAAACATTGCTCTGCATTCTTGACTCCTTCTGGTTAAAGTCCCTCCACCCCAGGCAATGGGACAAGAACACACACACACTGCACATGCAAACACACATAGACTCAGGGCAATTGAAACCTTCATAGGTTATAAAACTCAGCTAATGCATGCGTAGCCACATACATAGGCTCCTGTTAGGAGTAACCAAGGGCTATAAACATGTCTGTGCACGTGTAAGTGACCAGTATTGTAAAGGCTAATAATGTTGAAATCTTTCAAAGGCCAATCTGATGATAAACTTTCCGACTTTGTAGTGCTTTACAGCTTACAGGATATCACGTCTCATCTGATCAGCCTGACCACGCTGTGAAGTATGCATTAGTTTCCCATCTATTTTAACTCCTGAGAACTCAGAGAGGTTAAGGGACTTGCTCAAGATTCCATAGCAATTGAATTCCAGAATCGTATAAAAAAGTGGGTCATTGAATCCAACCTCCCTACCACGCTCACTCTCTAATCTTGATGTTAGTAAGACTAAAGGTTATAGGTGTGCAACTCATCGATAGACCAACTCGACAAGCCTGGTGCTTCACAGTGTAGTCCAGGACCAGCAGCCACATCTGTTTCTCTTGAGACTTTTTCAGAAATGCAGAATCTGTGGCCCACCCCTGACCTTTGAATCACAATGTACACTTTAACAGGAATCTCATTAGGTGATTGATGTGCTCAGTCAAGTTTAGGACACTCTGGAGAAGGGGATAAGGGTTTCAGTCTCATTTCTGTCACACTCAAGAGGCCCTGAGCACCAAAATTGCATAATCTGGGGAACTGAAAAAGAAAAAAAAAAAATCTTCCTGTCAAGATCCCACGCCTGTGCTTCTATCTCTGGGCTGAGAGCCAGATCAAGACTTAAAAATTTCCCAGGTGGTTCTCATATGCAGCCAGGTTGGAGAGTCACTGGAACTGATTGTTTTAAGATTTCTTGACACCTTTTCTGAGTCTGAAGCCTTGTCTGTAGGGAGAGGCCCTAGGGGCGCTTTACCTCCGCTAGTGCTTGATGGTTATTTTAGGATTCATAGAACATTCTGTATTGAATCCACCTTCTTCCTTCTGCCCAGAGACTTGATTTTAATAAGCACCTCTGAGTGTGCCAAATGCTCTAGGTGGTAACTGTACCAAGGGGATGGTGTATTTTATTCCCTTCCTCTTCCTCTGGAAAAGGAGTCAAATGTTGAGAAAGAGGCCTCAGGGCCCCCACTTTTATCTGATGAGCTGTGAGCTGTGTAAAGCCTTAAGCAGTTGAAGCCCTTGGGTTAGGAAGAATGGCCCACACAGCCCACTCGCACTTCAGCAAAAACTCTCAGATGTCCCTTGGGATGGGCAGGGCAGCCAGACTTCAACAAATGCCATCCAGAAAACCAGGATACCAGGAGAGCAAGGCCTGGGTCCCAGGATTTCTGATAAGACATTGAAAGCCCTGAAGACAGGATTGTGTTTATTGCACTTTTTAAAAAAAGGCAAAACCCACCTTTTCCTGTGTATACAGTAATGCTGCAAGATTTGAGACTGTGCTTACTCTCTTGTGGAGCCATCTGTTTGAGATATCAAGAGAAAATTCATGAGGGAGAGATTAGGCCAGGTCAGGAGAGGACAGCTGTGCAGCTGAGGCCACCAAGCCAACCCATGTGTGCAGGAGCTTGTAATTCTAGATGTCCCATATTTCACTGCTTCTTAGATATGCAGGGATAATGCCAGGCAGCAGGACCACAGTTATTTACTGGGGTTTGCACAACAGTCCAGAAATTGCTGGGGGTTTCTTGCAGAGCCCTGCCCTGTCAGTGTGAAGACAAACCCAAGAGCTCATATTTTCATCTGACATTTGTGCTTATCAGGCTTCACACTGGACATGTGAGGACATGTGCTTAAACTGGGTGCCACACAAAGAAAATGGGCAGCTGTTGCTGCTCCTGGGTGCTGGACTTGTGCCTGGTCACATCCCATGTTGCTAACTGTCTTTCCTCTCCCTTTCACTCTCCATTACATGGCTTAACAGTTGCATGGCTAATTATTTTACTTTCCTCTCCCCAAACTCCTTGGATTCCTCTCCTCACCTCCCTTCTGTCTCTTCCTGGGCCATATACTCAGGGCATAATGTTATTCCACAGTGAAATATCTCATTCTTCCTTCCAAACTCAGGATCCTAGGAGAGTGGGAAGAATGGGGGTGAACTTCTCTTTGATCTTGGGCTAGACACAGAAAATATCTGGGCTCTTGGCACTTGGAGTCATCAATGCTCACATCCTGTGCCACGAATCACTATCCTGTGACCACCCATCCACACGTCAGAATTGTGAACAGCCACTTGGCAGAGAGGCCAAGGCAGGGAAGAGTCCTGGTTCTCCTCAGGTTGGTGAACAGCTGGATATGGGAAGGGTGGCAAGGGACCCCCAGATTACAAAATCCAGTGGTTTCCAATCCTGCTATGTCTTAGAATTCTTCAGGGTATTCTTTTCTTTTTTAAAAGTGAATTTAATTAATTTGATTTTATTTTTCATTGACAAGTAATCATTGTTTATGTTTATGGGGTTCAATGATATTTTATACACGTGTACTTTACTGAATGACCAAATCAGAGTAAATAGCATATCCTTCACCTCAAATATTGATCAAGTTTGCCTCTGAACCCCGATTCTGACCTACCCAGGCCCAGAGTGTTGCCCAGGTGCAGGTTTTTTTACACAAGCTGTGAGCTCCATTGAGAGGTGCTCCTCTTCTACCTTCCTTGGGTAGGTAGGGTTTTAAACAGTGTGAAATCACCACATTCACTTTTGCAAGGTGGCAGGAATTGTATTTCCCAAATTCGAATCCTTGCAAAAGACAAAAAGGCAATCTCTTGCTTGCTGATCCAGTAGAGAAGTCCAGTGCAACTGAAAGTGTTAGGAAAAATGCAATTTTGCTGCTGCCTGGCACATGTAGGGGCTTATTAACTGCTAACGAAGTGTTGCCTCATAGTTCTCCCAGAGGGGCTGGCTGTAATGAATAAGATGGAGGGATCTGGGCTTATTTGTAATTACACATTAGCACCACTAAAGTGCTGCTCATACTACTGCTCCCCTTCCTGAAGTCTAGAGGCCAGCCTCTGTGCCAGGGGGCAAACTTTCCAGTTGCTTATTCAATTATGTTATGTCCATAGCTAATCACTTTTAGATTCCCCTAATTCTTTTGTGGTGGAGCATCTCTGGAATGGATGCTGTGGCCTATCTGCCTTAATTACCCTTTGCTAGGAAGAAGATGAGAACGGCCACTCTCTATTGGCTGCAGCTGGGCTGATCAGGTTGCTGGGAAAGTTGGAGCCCAGGCTCCTGTCTGTGCTGGGAAGCTGTGGATTCACAAAACTGCAGCTTCCAGCTGCCCCCACCCAGCTGATTTAGAAGACAAATCTGTACACCTGCTTTTGGTTCAAAGATGTGCCCCTAGCATCCTCTCCAGCTACTGCAAGAGGTGAGGCAGGAAAGATTTTTTTTTGAAGAGACATTTTTATAATAACTGCAATCCCTGCTGGTGGTTTGGAGCTCTGATGAGGGACTGGTGTCTTCTAACCTGGGGCCATATACTCAAATTTATGCAGCCCTGTCTAATGAAACTTACTGTGATGGAATTTTTCTGTATCTTTGATGTCCAGATTAGTTGCCATGAGGGGCATGTGGCTATTGAGTACTGAAAATTTCCTAGTTTGACTGAATCTTGAAGTTTATTTAATTTTAATTAATTTTGATTTAAATTTAAACCACCCATGTGGGTAGGAGCTACTGGATTGGACATCACAGTCTTTGGATTCAGGCAAGACAGTGACTGGGCCCAGATAAGCCCCTTGAACAGGACTCTGGTCCTGTCTAAGGAATGAGTATGCTTCACTCCAATGAATAATCACCATGTGGGAATGCTAGGGGTTCAAGAAAAGGTAAGAGTCTAAGTTTTTGTTTGAAATCTAAATTTAAAACGTTGGACACTATTCAAAAATTTTAAATCTTTTATGGCTTTTCTTCTAGTATAACTTCTTCATTTTAGTGATGAGCAAACTAAAACGTGGGGAAATACCATGTCTTTCCCAAGGCTATGAAGCAAAGGGGTAATCCATGCTTCCTTGGTCTAGCATTCTCCACCTACTCTCTCATCTCTTAATTACTGTCCATGTTGATTCTGTATACAAATGCTCCTCCACTTACTGCATAATGGGGTTTCATCCTGATAAACCTATTGTAAATTTAAAATATTGTAGATCAAAAATGCATTTAGTCCTTCTAAACTACTGACATCCTAGCTTATCAGGACAATGCACTGTAGTGTATTGGATGTGTATTGTGATCTAGTGGCTGGATGGGATCTGGGCTTATTGCCACTGCCCAGCATCTCCAAAGAAGAGTGGACTGACTGCATGTGGCTAGCTTGGGAAAAGATAAAAATTCAAAATTGGAAGTACAATTTCTACTGAATGTGCACTATTTTATACAATCATAAAGTTAAAAAAATCATCAATAGGAAACCATCTGCATGCTTATTCTGTTTTATCCTCTAGACGCTTTCATTCTGCCAGACTGACATGGGAATTTGTTTTCTCCTCTTATTCTTCCAAGCAGCAATAATCTCTCCCAAGTATCTCAGATACCCCTGTGGGAGAAAAGAGGGAATTTGTCTCTTGGATTTAGAGAACTGGAAGGAGCCTGTCTAGATGTCTAAACTGTCTTTGAAGTTTCATATTTTATCTTAGAAAAACTGCATGTAAACTTGGCAGTTTATTCTCTAATATATGTATGCTTATTTAATATTAAGACAAAATCCCCTTCAAATTTTCTAGTAAAATTGAAGCGTTAAAGAGAACAAACAGTTTTCTCTTGTGAGTTCATGAATCATCTGGCCATAACTCTTGTTGATGTACCCAGGTACATCATCCTCCAGGTAGAGAAGTGCTGACACATGGAAAATGATTTAAATAGTTCATTTAAATTTCTCTGCTATCCTGACTCACCATCATTTAACAGGTAGAGAGGATAATTTTTGTTTGAAAACACTGAAATTTCTAGTCTTTCCCAGGAAGATATGAGTGGGTTGTTTCATTATCCTTAAATTTAATATATTTTGAGGGCATAAATATAAAGACAGGATATAGGTAGAGCAAATAACCAGGAGCAAAGAGAAATAAATCCAAGGTCACTTCCTGTAAGAAATGCCATTGTCTTCTTGGCTGCTTTTGTCTTCAAAGGGAATGACACATGAAATGTCTTGGAAGTTACAAAAAGGAACTCATAATATAAGGAGATAGTAGAAATGTTCTCATTTTAGCCTTCTGTAGCATCTTCTTTCAGCAAGTTAATACGGGGTAGAATGATGTAGATAGTCCAATAATAGATATATACCTTCAAGAGAGAGCACAGGATAAAAGTGCAGCTCTCACAAACAGAAGCCAGAGACTTTCATCCTGGGTGGATGTTGTGGCTCTGTGTCTTCTTGTTGTATCAACTTGTTTTCTGGGTATTTTTATAGTATTCCTTCCTCATCTCAAAGACTTCCAGTCAATTATAGGATGTAAAGGAAAGTTCAAGGCTTCTGAGAGTAAGTTTGTAGGTAGTCATGGCTTAGAGGAGTTAAGGGTAGAAGAGCATTGGAAATGTAACATTTTTTACTTGAGCAATGCATTGTGGGCTCCCTTGGATGGGACTGATCTTCCAGTGAACTTTAGTTGTTCTGGACAAATCTTTGGGTTCCTTTGTTCTCTTCCCTACATTTGCTTTTGCTTAAAATCTTGAATTTACTAGATGACATCCACAACCTCACCCATCACTCTACCAAATTTTTATCTCACCAAAATGTCATTGCCATATTTTGAATTATCTAATAGATGTCATCTTCCCTACTCAGATACTATGAGCATCTCAAGCTAAACAGAATTTATCTATTTTCCCCCCAGACCTGCTCTATAATCCTACATTTTTCCTTTTAGATAGCAGTGATATGGTGTACTCAGTTTCTCAAATTAAATAACTCTCTATTATCTTTGATTTCTCTTCTTTCTCTTGTACCACATTCAATTAGTCGTTTTCCTTGTCGCATTTCTTTTCATGTATTTGGCAGCATTCCCAGTGCTCTGATTTGATTCACATCATTATCATGACTTGTCTAGACTACTGCAATGGCCTTTCTCCTGACCTTTAGTCTCTTTCATTTCTGAAGTAACTTTAACACTACCTTCTTCAAATCATTTTTTTAAAAATTGGATATAGCCATCTCCAGCTTCAAATTTCCTATTGACCCTTACTGTTCCAGGGTAAGGCTTAAATTCTTTGTAAAGGTTTTAAGATTTGTCCCAAACTGACTCCAGTCTAATTATTCAGGCTAAGATTTCATCATTGTTCACTTACTGCTCAAGAGTCAAGCCACACAACTGTTCACAATTCCTCAAACCTGGCACAGGCTTTTATGGCTCCGGGCTTATATACACTAGCTCCTGTCTGGGATGCTCTCTCTTCTTATTTCTAACTCAGATGTCAAGTTCAGTTTCACATGTCAACTCCTTTTCAAATTTTCTACAGCTCCTCCTGTTAGGATTATCTATTCTATCTCTTGTAGCTTCTAGCTTTGTTCATGGCTCTTTTATGGTGATGCTTTGTAATTGGCTTTTTTTTTTTTTTTTGGTACTGGGGATCGAACTTGGGTTCTTGGCTTCCAAGGCAGGTGACGGAACCACTGAGCTAAATCCCCGGCCCATGTGTAATTGGCTTTTGACTTGTCTACATTCTCTCTATGTGGGGAGATAAAAATATATAATCCATTCATCTCTGTGTCCCTAGGACCAAGTACAGTGTCTACCTCAGGGAGATGACTGACAACCTCTGTCCAAACATGTCTAGTCACACCAGCCAGGTTTGAACTCCTTCAGATATTTTCACAGTTCCAGTGCCCAATAAATACTAAATGCTTTCTACACATTCATCAACTCAATGAACCAGAAATTCCCAGAAATTAAATAAGGTAATAGTGAACTATCTCTCTCTTCCCCTCAGTTTTGTGGTCTTGGAAAGTTGTAAATGAAAGTGGGAACCAATCCTTAAGAAGTCACAGTTCATCATGGTGACCATGCTTTTGGTGTTCATTTAAATTTTACCCAGAAATTATATGAAGAACAGTGATAGCTACTGTTACCGAGGGTCTTCTGTGTGTCAAGTTTTGCATTAAAATTACCTCATCCAATTAGCATTTCTTTAAAGGTAGCCTTGACTGAATTGAGAACTATCATCAGAAAAGGCCTGGAATTTATTTAAAATTACCTTGTGCACATCTGAAAGACTCAAATTATTGTTTAAGCTCCTCAGACATTACACCACTAATCCTTCTCTAATGATCTCATCTTAAGAAACAGCATCAGCAGGAGGACTGTTGAGCCTCCCCCCTAACGACATAATAAGCAGATTTGGGTATTTACATAATAACTTAGAATGATTTCAGGGCATTTTAGACAAAATATACAACCACTTAGGCTGCTGTCATTGCAGTTATCTCATCACTCTGAGAAACTAAATGGAGACGAAATGGAAAAATGAAAAATCTGGGAGTTTGGGGATGTGTTGCCCTTGGTTTAGCTATTTAAATGCTGCAGGAGTGTAGCAGAGTGCCACAATTAGGAAATTTGGTTCATAGAAAATGCAAGCAATGAAGCTTTGCACAAGACATCAACAACTGACCTGAGGTAGAAGCAAGTAGATTCCAGAAATGCTTTTGAAAATGGCTGCTATTTAGCACTTAACACGGCCCCTGTGCTTCCGGCATTGACATAACCTGCCCTACTATCCATTTAGGACTTCTATACTATTTTTGTTTAATCTTGCGCTTCTCTTTTCTTTGACAACACAAGTTGGACATTGTATTTATTATTTTCTACCTTAAAATGTGTACACTCATGCTTATTATTTTCTTTATTGTACATTTCCTCATTTTATTTCCTTCGGAGATCATTTTCTTCTTTGTAAACTTCATCCTTTAGGAGTTTCTTTACTGAGTGTTTATTGGTAATAATCTCTATCATGTTCTTTTTTACTTAAACCTGTGTTCATTTCACCCTCACATTTGAAAGATAGTTTCACATCTTTATGACTCAGCTCTGAGCTGATCTTTTAGGTTATCTGCCTTTTCCTCTGAGTACTTCCTCTTTGTCTTTGGTGATTCTGTAGGTTCACTTTGAGTCCGAGTGGCGATTTCTCTGAGAATGTGGGTGTTCATGGCCTCCATGAATCAAGAGATTGCAGTTATGAATCAGCCTTGGAAAGAACTTATCCATTATCTCTTGGAATATTCCCCACTTCCTTTGTTATCTTCCCTTGGTGCTCCAATTGCAGCATTTTCCTTTGGACTCACCTTACCTCTTAACCTTTCCTTCATGTTTTTTCATCTCTTTACCATTCATTCCTGCATTTTTGGTTACCTCTTTAGCTTGATCTTTATGTTTACTAATTTTCTCTGCAGTTATGGCTAGTTACTTTAGCTGTTGTTTCTTGAATTTCTAACTGATCTTTGTATTAAAAATATGCCTGGTTATATTTGACAGTCTTTTATTTCTATGCCAGTTTTTTTGGCACAACCTTTCACTTTAATATTGTGGTAAAAATACATAACATGAAATCTATCTTTTTAGCAAATTTTTAAATGTACAGTATATCCTTGTTAACTCTAGCACAGTGGTACACAATGTTGTACGGAAGATCTTTGGAATTTTTTCATCTTGTCACTTTTTAGTTTTAAAATATGTCAACTATACATATTTCATGTTCATATCTGATAATTTCATTGTATGTTCTTTTATGGTCTGTATTGTATGGCAGCTTATTTTCCTTAGTGTTTCAGAATCTCAATTTTTCTCTCTCTCTTTTACTCTCACTCTCTTTCTCCCTCTCTTTCTTTCTCTCTCTCTCGGAACTTTATTAAAGGAATTCTCTGAGACTAGCTCCCTATCCTTTTAAGTCCAGCTCCAATCCTTTTAAGTTTATAGTTATTTATTCTATGAGATTTTAACCCTTTCCATCAAGAGCCAAAGACAAGACAGACTTATTCCAAACTCTCTCTTAGGTAGATTTTATTTTTTGAAGTTGTTTCTGTCCTAAGATGTGCATGCGTGCATGTGTGTGTGTGTGTGTGTGTGTGTGTGTGTGTGTGTGTGTGTACATGTATATGCACTGAGGGAGTAGCTGGCATGGAGTGTGTATGTGGGGAGCTGACTGCCCCTTCGGGAGAGGAAGGCCAGAAAAAGTAATCTTTACAAAGATAAATCTGTCCAGTGTCATGTTTGGCAGGAAAGGTACAGATAGACTTAGATATCAAATTATGCCCAGGAAATGGAAGGTAATAATTAATCTCACTTCTGGTTCCACCCAAGATGTTCTGAGATGGACTCCTGCAGGGGTCTACAATATGTGCAATCTTATTGGAATTCTGGCTAATGATCTGGAGGAGGTGTTGCCAGTCCACTAATGACTTTGAATCATATTAATTTAGAGGGCTTAAATCATCAGCATGGACTGAAAGAAGAATGCACACTGTATGAAATTTCTATTGGTTCTGAAACACATTACAAAAATGTAGGGATTTAAAACAGTATGACTTGATTAACTTAGAGTTCTATAGATTAGAAGTCTGACAAGGGTCTTCTGGGCTGTTGTCGAGGTGTGTGTTAGGAGGTAGTCCAGGCTTTCCAGACCTCCCTCAGTTCTTGCGCATAGCCCACTGCACTTCAGAACCAGCAGTGGGGTATCACTTCCTTCATACACTGCCGTCCCTCTCGGTTTGCTGCAGCGGGGAAAACTCCTTTGAAACATCCAGACCCTGGGTCCACCCAAGCAATGTAAGACACTGTGTCTTTTTCAAAGTCTTCATCCTAAGTCAATCTGCAAATCCCCTTTTGGCGTGTAGGTGCCATATTTATAGGTTTTAGGCATTAGGATGAGGATGTCTTTGCAGGGTTATGGCACTATTCTGCTTACCACACACTCACAGAGGCTAGAAACCAGAGTCAGGTAATTTCATCCCCTAGCTGGAAATGGGCAGGAAAGGCTGCATGGCAGGTCTGAGCTGAGGTGATTCAGCGGGCAAGGAGCAGTGGGACCTGGAGACATGCTAGGTGCAGAAAGCAGAGGTGGAGACTCACTTTGACTGTGAGTGGGAAGCCTCTCCTTTCTGGGTAAGTGGCTTCGTGGGCTCTGCCTAGATAACCTATTTTGGAGAAAAGTAGATGCCAGGTCACTGCTTTGAGAGTCTATAGATGTTCATTTTAGTGTGCATTTTTAGTTCAAAATCAGAGTCAGACTAATGTGTTTTAAATAATAAATAATTTCTTTGGAAGAATGTCAGGAATAGAGATGGCAAGGGAGACAAATATGCACCCTCGTGCATAAGAGGAAACCAGGGATGGGGTATGGCAGTGCAGGGCTATAATCGCAACTGCTTGGGATGCTGAGGCAGGAGGACAATTTAGTGAGACCCTATCTCAAAAATTAAAAAATGAAAAGAGCTCAGAGTGTAGCTCAATGGTAAAGCCTAGGATGCATGGGGCCCTGGTTTTGATACTCAGTACCAAAAAGAAAGAAGGAGGGGGAAGAGGAGGAAGAGGAGGAAGAAAAGGTGAAGGAGGAGGAGGAAGAGGAGGAGGAGGAGGGGAAGAAACCATCACCAAGGGAGGCCTAAGAATAATTTATAAAAATCATGTTGGTGAACACACCTCAAAGCATAAAAAGTCTAATGAGAAATAATAGGCTAAAATAAAGTTGATCAGTTTCAATCAGATATAAAAAGTTGAAAATTATCAGACTTAGATCATAGAAGACAGACTAATAGACCCTCAAAGAGACCCAAGTTTTAATCCCCAGCACCAGAGAGTATATCACTGCCTATGCCACACACAGTGAAATGGACTTTGCGGATGTGGTTGAGGATGTTTAGATGGGGAGATCATCCTGGTCAATCCAAGTAGGTCTGACAAGTGGGAGGAGGGAGGGAGAAGAGTGCAGACAGGAAGGGTGGCAGCATGAGATTGTTTTGGGCTGCTGTTGCTGGTTTTGGATACAGAGGAAGGGCGTGAGCCAAGGGTTCCAGGCTCCTCTAGAGTCTGGAAAGGCAAGGAGGTGGGGTCTGCCCTAAAGCCTCCAGGGGGAACGCAGTCCTGCCCACACTTTCATCTGCACTCTCACACACACAGTTTGGACTTTCCCCCTGAACTGAAAGATAATAAATTTGTGCCATTAAGATTCCAAGTGTCTGGTAGTTTGTTACAGCAACAACAGGCACTGACTGAGGGAAGATTTGTCTAGATGGATCTGCATCCTGATGCTGAATGAACATCCCCTCGCAGTTCCATCAAAAAAATGAATGAAAAGTAAATGAATAGGTAAGTGATGGGACAATTTTCCCTTCCCAGAACACTAGGAACAATGAATATTACTTCTTTGCTATTTGTGTTTATTTTCCTCTTTCCTTATCTTGTTTTGATTACAGCATGGAGATGAGAAGAACACACCAAGTGCTTCCAAGAATGCACAGGTGCACATGTGAACAGAAGCAGCTATGCACTGTGGAAGGACAGGATAAGGCCCTTCCTCACCCCTCTCTGTGTTCCTAGGTTAAACTGGGGTTGAGCAAACGAAATGCTCTCTGGTTTAGGGCCCACAGTAGTCTGGTAGGGTGATCCATAGATGGTTAATATTACAACTCAGACTGTGAAACTTTCTGACCAGATGATCTTAAACTCTTGGTTCAAGCTAATTAAGCCTTTTCTGATTGAACAGAATGTTCTGGTTTGCAGCAGCCACTGTGTAACTGTTTAAACTGTACACCTTTGCTCCAGGGAGCTAGTTGCATTCCTTCTGTTTCTCTGTTGTTTTTCTATGAAGCATTCAGGCCTAGTGGGTTGTCTCATTTTAAATGAATCGGAATGCAATGTGCTTGGTGCTCTCATGGGATGTTAAGGGCTATCAAGGGACTATTTTGGAGGTGTCCTGCCACCCAGTGAATCTTTGTGCCTAATGACCTCTGTCCTCTCCTGCTAGGAAACCCTCTTTAGCACACTGTCCAGTGTGTTTTGGCAAGGAGCCTGCTGAGATGAAACTTGGAAGGGAGAGCCAGGGAGAGGGCACTGAAAGTCACTGGGAGAAATGTGGGGCTAATGAGTTTGTGTCCCTTGAGTTAGTGTGGGAGGGAAAGGAGCTAGCTATGTACATAATTAGCTGTCCCCATCCTGGTTTGAGTCTAATGATGGGCCTTCAAGGTTTGAGTGTGAATCCTCTGTGGGGCTGGGTGAATCAGGGCTCTCAGTCTCAGTGAGTTTACACATTTTTCATGGTTTTTGAGTTGGCTTGAACTAATTTTTAAAAATAACTCTAGAGTTTTCCAGTGGTATTGAAGCTGTTTCAATTTCAGATTGTGATTTATCTAAAGTGGTGGAGGTCTGAGGAAAGAGTATCACTTTCATTTTGGGCAAGTTACTTTCTTTATCTTTAAAGTAGAATGATAACACCAAGCACAAAAAGTTGTCATGAAGGTTCAATGCATGGTACATGTAAAGTGCTCAGGGTGGTGCTTCCCTCAGGGTACATACTCTCTATAAAAATTGACTTCTCTTGTCATTAGCAAATGCTCATGAAGTATGATTAGATTTCAGGCACAAGGACAAAGATGACTAAGACAGAGTCCCATCTGGGGAATGTTATAGTTTCTTAAAGGGAAGGATATAAATAAATGAGATCAAAATTAAGCATTATGAATGCTGCTAAAATTATAAGGAGAGTATATTAAAGGGGCACCATGCCCAGGAAGATTTAGGGATCATCAGGAAGAGCTTCGGGATCAGAACAGCTCAAGGGCTAAGAGTTAGAGTACAGTGGGTATTCATCAGGCAAACAAGCAGGGGGACATTCCAGACAGGTCACCATCTCCTTCCCCTCCGCTCAACTGAGTCTTCAGAGGGGCCTGGTTTTGAAGCCTGGTAGCACAGACATGGAATGTTGTTTGCATGTCCCTAAACAGGCTATTTGCTCAAGCCATTTCCTCAAGTTTGGTGTGCTGAAGGTAGAGGAATAATGTGATGCAGATGCATATGAGGGAGGAGAGAAGTCATCCAAATAATTCTATGTCTATAGTCACAGGGCTTGCAGGGAATGCAGGGCAGGCTCAGCAGCCCAGCTCAGCTTCTTTAGGGGCTCTTCTACATGAAAACTTTAACTCTTTGCAAAGTGAATGGACTTCTGCCCATCTTTGCCTTGCTTGCCCCAATGTGAGGGGTGTAGGGAGGAGGAAACTCTGGGAAAGTGGTCTCCTAGTGCAGGTACAGGAGAAAGAAGTGTTTAATTCTTCCATTTTTCTTACTGGCACAAGTAAGGATTCTAGAAAGCACAAGAGACTCCAGTCATGGTGACACACCAATTTTCCATGTTCTCTCTTGCCAGGGGTGCAAGGAATTAGCACTGTTTTGTACATAGCCAGTGCTCAGTAAGTGCTAGATGGTCTACAAAGAGGTTTCTTGAATGAATGGAAGCTTTTCTCAGAATTTATTGGGACTGAATGTTACCTGAAGGCAGCACCCACCCTTGACTTGCTCACCTGAAAATTCCCAAGACGGGCACAAGACTTGGCTAGTGATCAGGGGTCAATTGTGTGCTGAATGTATTTTTCATTGTGTTAGTCACTTTGTTGTTGCTGGAACAAAATACTCAACACCCACAATTTAAAGGAGGAGAGATTTGTTTGGGCTCATTATTATCAGTGGGTTCAGTCCATGGTTGGTTGACTCCAAGGGAGAAATATCATGGCAGAATGGCATGGCATAGGAAAGCTGTTCACCCCATGGCAGCAGGAAGCAGAGAAAAAAGTGAGGAACTAGGGGTGAGAAATGGTATGGTGAAAAGGCCTGGCAGAGGAAATTAATTTGTTTCAGGAAGCATAGAGAGAGAGGAGGAGCCGGGACACACCCAGTGTGACCCGCTTCCAACCATACTCCACCTTCTGCCAGCACATTCAGCAACTGAACTAATCAATGGATGAATCCACTGATGAGTATAGCGCCCCGGGGATCCCATCACCTTCCCAACGCATGAGACTTTGCGGGAACATTTTAGATCTAAGCCATTGTTAACACAAAAGTGGAGGTATCATCTCTAACTACTTTGCCCCATTATTAATGAGAAATTGGGCTTTGTAGATTGTGCCTGTAAATATTCTCAAATTGTGTCCTTTACATTCTGACTGCTAATTTAATTCATACCCTCATTTTTATTTATCTATGCTGGTATGAAAATTTTACCCTGTCCTCCTGTGTCCATTGTTACCCTTGTCCTTTCTACTCCATTAAAAAAATATATCTTGGTCACATCTCACCCTATCACCTTTGTTTTTCTGTGTTCCTTTGCCTCAAAATAAGGACCTTCACCATATATTCTGGATCCAATTCTCAAGACATGATCTTCTGCCATATGCTACAGTCAAGTGGTACCACTTGCCATTCCATTCATTGTCCAGGAATTTCTATTATTGTGAGCTCACTTGTACTATTTCCTCCTCCCAGAATGTAATACCATATTGTTCTGTGATCAGTCTGAAGGGTGCCTTGCCTTGCTCTGAGGCAGAGGAGTTGAAGTGTCAGAGGTGAAAGAGCTGTTGGAATCTTCCATTTCTGCTTCTTCAATGTATATGTGGGGAAACTAAAGCATGGGAAAGGTTATGAGGCTATGTTAGATCAATATTAAACCCAGGACTAAAGGAAGGTCTCCTGGCCTTCAATTCCCTACTCTCTTCATGTGGCAATGCCCTTTATTCACCTTCAATAACTCTTAGAATGATTTTTGCATTCCATTTGCTTTATGATTTATTTGAATTGTGTGAATCTGTAGCTCTAAGGGCAAGGACCATGTCTCGATCATCTTGGTATATCCCATACCACTCAGCATGGGACTTGCACATGATAGGAGCTTAGTATATATACTGTGCTTAGTATGTGTACTAATGGATAGGGCAGGTGAGTAGATGGATACATGAATAGTTAGATGAATGAGTGGGTGAGTGAATGGGTGAATGGATAGATGGATAGATGGATGGGTGAGAAGGTAAATAGATGAGTGGAAGAATAAATAGATGGATGGGTAGATGGATGGGGAAAATAATTACATGCAAATGAATCAGTGGGTAATTATTGATGTAGCAGTTTTCCATGGATGTGTTCACCTGTTCTAATACTCCCACAGCAGACTTTACCTACAAAGGTGAGTATCGAAGAGCAGAGCTAAACATACAGCTGCAGGTGTGACTTTCTCATTTTCTCATTTTCCAATTGGGTGAGGACAAGTTTATGAGGGGAGGGGCTGAGTAAGGAATATACCCTTCTAGGTGTGCATGATAAGCATAACAGCCCTTTTATTTGTTCCAGATTCTGTGTGAAGTACTTTGTTTATATTATCATATTTAATCCTCACTGCAACTTCGTGAAACAAAAGTGTTCTTATTATTGCCAATTTGTAGGCACTTAATAAAGTTGAATGATTTCTCAGGAAATTGAAGAGCTAGGACTTGACTACAGGGTGTGCTGATTCAGAGCCCAGGGCAGTCCCTATTTTACAGAGCAGTAAATTCTAGGGTGCAGTTGGCTGCAGGGCCTCAGAAATCTGAGCTGCCGTATTTGAACCTAGCAAGGCCGCCAACTTTGTGAGTGGGCAAATCACTTAATTTGGCTTCTCGGATTGACTCTATGGTTTAATAGAACCTTCTTAGCAGGAGTGCTATGAAAATTAATGACTGCATAGGAAGTGCTGTAAGATAAAGATTCTCAGATCAAAGGAGCTGGAGGGAAGGAGTGCTATTGGGAAAGAGCAAGGAACTTCAGCTTATTCTGCCTCCCTGACAGGTTTGTGAGTGGACTATATATCTGGAAAAATTCAGCTTCAAATCAATTTTCATTGATGAGGAGTTCTAGGGAGGGAGCAGAACCTGGTAAATAAATTTTAGATTCAATTTTCACATATTTATGAAATATTATTTTTAGAGATATGTTATTTTAAAAGAGAACTACTGTTAAGCATTAATAATGATGGTAATTAAATACCACTAGGGAGCCAGGAGAAAAAGCACACCATAGGCTTGATCTCTGAGTTAGCCTGGCCTCACTTTTGACAAACTCAGCGTGGCCTATTACTTTTCTCAGTGGCATGAATGTGGCTCTAGATATGGGCAGGGGATGGAAAAAGAGAAGCTCTTCATGTCTTTTCATCTCTTCTTTCCTTTTATCCAGATAGGAGTGACTTGGTGTGATTTTTCAGAAAAAATTTTTAACTGATATATAACAACATAAAAGTGCATATTTGTGGGGTACAATGTGATTATTTGGTGGGATTTTTATAGTTAGAATTCTTGTTCTTGCCTTTTTTCTTCTTTTCTTCCCTCCCCTCCTCTTCCTTCTCCTCTCCTTTTTTTCCCTTTCTTTTCCTTTTTTCTTCAGTACGGGGGATTGAAATAGTGGCATAGTGCATACTAGGCAAGTGCTGTATACTCACCACATTCCCAGCCCTTTTCATTCATTTAGGGTTTATTTTTATTTTGAAACAGGGTCTTGCTAAACTGTTCCACCTAGCCTCAAATTTGAGACCCTCTTGCCTCAGCCTCCATAGCACCTGGGATTACAGGGGCGGGTCACCATGCCCAGCTATGTTTTATTCCTCAGCCTTGTCTATCCCAGGCCCTCACTACCATAGATTCACACATACTTTTTCATCTATTCTTTCATTCATCAAATATCTGTGGCATCAGCGTTGTGCCAGGAGCTGTTCTAACAGTGAGCCCTGCCTTGTGGAGAGACACACCATGAAATAATTATACCACTAAGTAATTAAACTATGATAAAGAATAACAAAAGCAAGGACAAAAAGTGAAGGGAAGTGGGAGACACATCACCCAAAGAGATTTTCAGGTAGGGTAAAGTCAAAGAACATACCTGGAGGAGGTGATTTTGAGCCAAGGTCTGAAATTTAAGCAGGAGTGAGCAGGGTTCTGATGCAGATGACTAATATAAAACAGTGCAGCCCTGACCTCGAGTGTGCCCACTTTAGTCAGGGGCATGGAGAAACACACTGACAGTGACAGTAAAGAGCAGCAGGTATGGGTAGATAAAGGTGTGCATGAGGAGGAGGAGAGGGTGGGCAGCTCTTTCCTGGCAAGTCTCCAGCGAAGTGGAACTGCCTGGGAAGTCTGCTCCAGGTTCCTGTGGAAAGAGAGATGCCCCGCAAGGGTGGGGAGGAGGGCCTGTTAGGGTGTGGGGACATCTCGTGGGGAGATTCCGATTGCTGGAAGCATCCCCTTGATAAAGCTCAAGTGGCTTTTCAAATCGGCAGTGTAGGGACACTCTTGGGAGTAGTGGGTCAGGTTAGGAATGGCCTTGTGAGCAATGATGACGAAAGTGACTAGGATCCTCTGTTCTGTGGAGAGTTGCGGAGGATTTTCAACCAGGGAACAAGGTGATAAGAGTTACAGCAAGGAGACCTCCCCTGGCAGGAGTGGGTTAAACGTGAGCTGGGCAGGAGCTTGGGAGCCACCTCAGGAGCTAACTAGGAGTACAGATAGGATAGAGGGAGAACTCGGGAGTGACTCCTGGAAGTGGGTGGTGGACTGGACCTGAGTGAGGAGATCCAGGAGAGCATTCAAGGAGAAGGTTATTTACCCTGCTTACTGGCAGGCACTCTCTGCAATCTTCTTTCCATAGTGAACTTTTTGGCCAACTATTTTTCTCGCCCCTTGACTTCTCTTGGAGCCTCACCTCACGAAGTGTCATTGGGAAGAATCTAGCAACAAAGATTCCTGATGAATTGGCTTAGGCTCCCCAGATATTTTGATCATGGTACCATTCCTTTCTTTTATATCAGCAGTTCTCAATCTTTTTGGCACCAGGGACTGGTTTCACTGCAGACAATTTTCCATGGACCAGAGTGGGTGATGGTTTCAGGATGATATGAATATATTACATTTATTGTTCATTTTATTTCTACTATTACAACATTATAATAGATGATGAAATAATTATACAACTCCCCCTATGGCAGAATCAGCAGGAGACCTAAGCATTTTTTTTCCTGCAAATAGGTGGCCCTGTCTTGGGGTGGTGAGAGATATGACACCCAAAGTGTGTTGAGTATGCCCAGTTTACTCTGTAATCTTGGTTTTGTTTCTGTCATTGTAGAAGACTGTGTCTCACAAAGGTAAGATGTTGAAAATGGAGTCAGGCTTTTGGGTGCCTTTGTGGCAGTCTCAATATTCTGCCTTGTCTTTAATCCAAAAAGTATAGAGATTTGAAGTTGTCTTAAATGTACCTTTAAAGCCACTGTCATTTGCAGTCTCAAGCAGTTGATCCTTTTATAGTATGGACCAAGTCAGTTCACCTGGCTTATTCACAAATGGGTTACAGATTCATTCCTTCCCAGTTTAGGGATCTTTTGTAGTTAGGAAGTAATGCCCAAACTCTTTTAGAAGTTGAGGTAGACGATCACATCACCAGCTGGACGAAAAAAGGGGCATGGTTCAGTCTCTTCTAAAATCTCTGCTAATGTTTAAAACTTGTCAAAAATCCTAATGTTCCCCATAATTTCATTGTCCCCATAATTTCAGTTTGGCTTTGAATGCAGCATTTTATCTACTGACTGGAACACAGTTGCTGTTCTCCCCTGAAGCACAGATTGAGTATGTTAAACAAGTTGAGTATGTCACACAAGAAAGCAACTTTTGTGACACATTCTACATCACTGAAATGCACTGCCAGTGGTGACTGTTTTTCTAAAAGAAATTTCTGGAGCACCTCTCCAGATCACTCCAGCCAGTGATCTCCCTTTGGAAAGCCATCTTATTGTATAAAAGAAGATATGTGTGTTCTATGTCCATCTCCTCACAGAACTGCCCAAATAGATGTGAATTAAGGGCATGTACTTTAGTGTAGTTGATAATTTTAACCACATACTGCAAAATGTTGTTAAATTCAGGTGACATTTTTTGGGTTTCCAACATTTCTTTATGGATGACACAGTGCATAGATATACATTCAAAAGTGACCTCTTTGATTTAAGTAATGAAACCAGAAAGCCATTCAGTCATGGCAGCCATTCTGTCCATGCATATAGTGACACAAAATAACCAATTCACTTTTCCCAATATGTAATCATTCAAAGATTTGAATACTTATTCAGCTACGTTATAGTTGACAATAAAAGTGCATATAACAAGGGCCGGGGGTTTAGCTCAGTGGTTCCGCTGCTTGCCTTACAAGTGCAAGGATCCAGTACCAAAAAAAAAAGTGCATATAACATATCCTTGTGTACATCTTCTTGAAAAATGTAATACACAAAAACAAGGATTGTTGCTTTGTTGTCAACTTTGGTAGACTTATCAACCTAGATTGGGTACCATGGTGACTCTTTTATAATCTCTAACAATTGTGCCTCAATATCATTTGCTGTTTCATCAATTCATCTAGTTATGGTGCTAGCCAAAGAGGAATACGTGGTACCTTTTGAACTTTAGCCTCTTCAAAAAGTTTATGACAGATGTTCTCAGCAGCAGGCAGGATCAACTCTTCACCAATATTAAAGGGCTTCTTAGCTTTAGCAATACAGTTAGACACTAAGAATAGTGATCTCAATGCAGACACTTTTGATGAAGTGGTGGCCTTCACGAATAGTTCTGTTTTCTGTTTACATTCTTTTTTTTATTTGAAAAACTCCAAAGGCTTGTCTTTAATGCAGGGTACTTGGTTTCTATGTGGCAAAGCAGTTTAGAAGTTTTCATGTCTTTGTTGGATAGTTAATCACCACATAGAGTGGTACCTTGGCTCATAAACACTTTTTTTTTTACAGGACATGAACACTTTTATTTGTGAACAGTTTGGTTTGGCAAAATTGTGTTTTTGTTTGCAAACTCTGCATCAAGTGATGAACATGACTACAACCATCTTTTTTGCATGAAGAGAAAAATGGCCATTTCCTCCAGAATTGAGGAACAAATTAAGTTCCTGAACTGAGGCATCACTGTATTACACAAAGTGGACTTGAAGAATGTGAATCATCTGTTGCAACACTCCTGTAATTTAAATAAAATTCTTGGTATTTTCTTTTAAATTGATTTTTCTTTTTGTAGGCTGTTTTTTGAGTCTTCTGTTGTCACATCATTGAATCTCCCCCTCCCCTCAAAGAAGCTCTCCAGGGACATTTGTTTTTAATCATTTTGTCTAGGGTTAGTTTGTGGGCTTACCAAAGTTGTGACTGAGACAAGTATGCAGTGCAGAAAAGAGGCTTAAACAGAAATGGTGAATAAAATTATGGATGGGCCAGGCACGGACTGAAATAAGTGTTGGACTCTGACTTAAGTCTGCCACCAGATGCAACTGTACAGTTGAAGTACATCAATTCACCACTGTAAAGCTTGCCACCAGATGCAGTTTACTTGTCATTTGCCATTCATTGATAAAGTTTTATTATGAGTCAGCAGTTGATTTATGATGGTCTTTGTGTGGTCAAACCTCTCTGCTACTGTTAATCTGTATTTGCAGCTGCTCCCCAGAGTGCACATCACTGCCTTAGTTCCAGTTTAGACATTAGACATTAGATTCTCATAAGGAGTGTACAACATGGATCCCAGGTGTGCACAGTTCATGGTAGGGCTCATGTTCCTAAGAGAAGCTAGTACCACTGCTGATCTGACAGGAGGTGGAGCTCAGGCAATAATATAAAAGATAAGGAGCAGGCATAATGAAGCTTTTCTTGTCTGCTGCTCACCTCCTACTATGGTGCCTGGTTCCTAACAGACCATGGATCAGTACTCTATTTGCAGCTGGACCAGGGGTTGGGAACCTCTGTTTTATATGACATCTATTAACATCCAGGGTGATCCTCCTAAAATTTAAAGATGAGCATATTAGTCCCTGCTTAACATCCTTCAGGGATTTGTGATGAAGGTCACTTTCCTTGCTTTTCACCTTGAGGCCTTTCTTGAAGTAGTGTTTGGCAGAGCCCATTTTGGGAGAAGGGCTCCAGGATGACTCTGTATGTAGTTTTCCATTTAATGATTTTTCAAGTCTTTTGCCCATTATGTTTTGCTGGTTTTCCTTTTCTTTTATTTGGTTTGGTTTTATTGAGTTAAGGGGTTCTTTACATATTATGTTGAGTCAGTGTGTACAAAATACTTTTAATTTGTGTCATGAGGTTGCAGGAGTATTTGAAGGTGAATAGAGAAAGAAGGTGAATAAATTTTGGATAGTTTAAGTTAGAATGCCAGAGAGAATTCAAGAGCAGACCTCACTGAGACCATATTGGCTAAATTTCTATATTATCTTTAGGGGATAATATACTGCTTATTGTTAAAACTTATAAATCTGTGTCTTAATTGTGTACTATTTTCTATATTTCAGGTATAGATAATGAAACTAATTTTACTATTAAATCCTATGATGAATTTGACTTTGAGAAAGAATATATAAAAAGATATTTATGAATAATTTGTATCAAATACTTTTTTTATAAAGCTATTAAAATCTTCACTTGCATCAAGCAATACTATCAAACAGTTGCATGTTAAGGTTGTGGAGTTTTGGACTCTAAAACATTACTTTTGTTGGGTTACACTCTAGTGTAATATCTCAGCTTTATAGAAGATTGTTAGCCACCTGTTATTGATTCTAGGCAGTTATGGAATTGAGGACTTCCTCCAAAACATTACAAAAGCAGGTTCCCACGAGAGTTTTCTTTTAAGACTTAGAAGAAAAAAGGATGTGCTTCTCTGAGAGATTTGGTTTGCTTTTATCTTATACATTGGTGAATCTGCAAACTCTCACATTTCTCCTTTTAAATGACTGATTTAAAGCTTAGAGATAACTCAATTGTATAGGGTTATATAGATTGGTATTTCTGATTTTATAATTTTTCCTACCTGTGTTCCCATTGATATTCAAATTCTCTATCAAACATATTCTTTGTGACCAGTCTTAGTCATCTGTAGAGCAAGGTGATGCATAAATACTTAAAGATCACTCAGTGAAATCAGCCTGGAGCAGATTAGATAGCTGGAGTGCAATGAGGAGTTCTCATTTAGAAACATGGATTTGGAAGTCAATGGATATACATAATAGTTGATGCTCTGGAGGTAGACAAAGTCCACATGAGATAGCAACAAAGGCAAGAAGCAGAACTGGGGACAATATATAAGGAACAAAAGAAACAGAGGAAACTCAAAGTAGGTTGGGAAAAATACTCATGGAGATTGATAGGGAAAGCAGGTTGGTTTAACACTGGTAGAGAGTGTTGTCACTAAAGATGAGGGAGAGGGATCAAAACAGAAGGGAGAGGTCCATGATGTCAGCATCTGTAGAGTTCAAGAAAAATAAAGACACTGGATATGAGAATCTGAAATTCATGTGTAGCTTTAGCAAGTGAAATATGTAATTTGAGGAATGAACTCAAGTAGTGAAGAAGAAGTTGAAAATACTGCAATGAAAGGGGAAATTTAGTAAAGAAAGAAATTTGAGCAGATGAGAAGAGATGACATCCAAAACAGAGGTGGAAGTTTTGGTCTTGGGCAGGAAGAGGGGGATCTTTTCTGTTAAACATGAGGAAAGTAGGAGTGGAAGGCATATTAGAGGCTGGGCAGCTGTTCCCCATCCATTTTCCTCTCTTCCTCATATGCAGCCAGGCAACATTCCTAGTCCCCTTTGGTTTTAGGCAGTACCACACAATTGAGTGCCAGCCACTGGAACATGAATGGAAATGGTGTGTGCTGATCATAAAAATTTCCATGCATGTCTCTCTAGCTGCTCTTGCCTCCATAGATGGGGATGGCAACTTCAAGGACCCTTTGGAGACCACATGGTAAAGGCTACAGAATGTCCTCCAGCTTGGGAGCCTGAAAGACTGTATTGAGCTCCTTCCTACACTTCTGACACTTTACTACAACTTGGAACCACTCTGGACTATTGTAAGAGTAAGATATAAACTTCTCTTATGGAGGTCATTAAGTAATGACAACTGTTTTCTCTCACAAAGTTTATGTTATCATGGGCCTGAAATGCAGTATAACATCTACAAGGAGAAGTGGAAGCGTATTTTTGAAGAATGACAATTAGGTAGAATCATGAGGACTAGAAGCCAGCTGTGTAAAGATCAAGGAAGAGAGTTCTAGGCAAGGTAAAGAGCAAGCAGAAGGTCTTTGTAGGGGAAAGACAGCTCTGCATGTGCTGGAATTGTCATCAGAATTCTAGTGTGACTGTCACAGTGTGTGTTTGCTTGGGGCAGGAGTGACCAGGGGAGCTGGAGAGTTTGGCATGGCCTAAATGGTCTAATTCAAGTTTATGGCCAGATGTTTGAATTATTTTTAAATACAGTAGGAAGACCTGAAAGGTACTAGGTAGAGAAACAACGTATTTAGTCATTTGCTGTAAAAGCTCATGGTGGGTGCTATGTGGAGATCAGACAGGAAAGGGAATGGAGGCAGAATGTGGAGTCCAATAAGGAATTTCATTTTGTGGTCTTAGTGAGAGATGATGGTAGTTTGTGTTGCAGAGTTGGTGGTAGAAACAGAGAGAAATTGATTGATTCATTGTAAATTTGATAGACCCAACATGATTGGCAATTGATCAATTTTGGGGGCTGAAGAAAAGGGAAGGAGGGATAAGGGATGACACTCAGATTGTTATCTTAATCATTTATGCAGATGGTTAACCAGTTGAGGAACACTAAAGAAGAGTAGATTTCAGGGGATGTCAGAACATGTGAAATTTGGCATGCATATGAAATATCTAAATGAACATATAGGCAGGAAAGTGGGTATAGGAGCCTACAGCTCAGGAGACAGAGCAGGGAGGTTTGGAATTCATGAAAGATATTCAGATTCGTAAATCTGGGAGGAATCACCAGGAAAGAGGGGAGACAGGAGCCCTAAAGAATGCTAATAGTGTATTCTGACATGTGGAAGAGGAGGGAGTAAAGAGGCTGAGAACAGGTAGCTGTGAGGTGGGAGGAGAGCCAGGAGAGGGTGATTTCCCAGATCTAACAGAGGAAAGAATCAAACAAGGCCATGGGCCGCTGTGTGGAAAGGTGGTGAGAGATCAAGGAAGAAGTTGTTCTTTGAAACAGAATGGTCTTTACAGAGGGCTTCATTTCTCTTTTTGGAGGTGGAAAGCTGGTGAAGAAGTTGACGTAAATGGAGGCTCAAAGACAGAGATGAAAGTTCTGCTCACAATTGTGGAAAATGAGAGGGAATGTGTGATAGACAGAGAAAAAACACTGGGCAGCCTGGAGAGAGACAATGGCTTTGCAATAACTCCCACATTCTTCCTCACTTTGGCATAGATTTTCTCAAAACAGAAGGGCAGAAAGGTAGAATAATGGAGTTGAGGTGATTTCAGAGAGAATGAAATGGAAGATAAGGAGAATGAAGGTTAGAGCTAAGGGCAAAAGGATAACCAGTATATGCTAGGGGGGTGAGATGGACCAGAGATTGGAGAGTTCTTCTACTTACATTGCACAGCTCTGGAACATGGATGAATGGGTATGCAGAGGGAACATGGGGCCAAGTCACATGACAGAACCACAGAGAAGTAGCGGATGGGAATGTGAGAGATAGCAGAGTCCTAGAGGCTTGAATTTGGGGTAGAGAGTGGCAGAAGTAAAGAGGGCAGCAATGAGCATTTGTTGGCATCAAGTATCTGTTTCCTGAGGATGCTTCTGAGCAGATATGGATTATGGCCTTCTAAGAGGTACTTTCCTCCAATATTCCTCCAGAGCTCATTCCCTCCCTCCCTCCCTTATTATTTCCCTCATTCCCTTTTCTGGAATCAGCCTCTGCCAATCTTGACCTCAGTGCTGGTCAAACAGGGGTCAGCCCAGGCCTTTTTCACACTAACTCTTCCACCATCATGAGGTATCTTGAGGTCCAGGATCAAGTTTCTCTGCCTTTATCATTTTATCTATCAAATTGGTGATAATAGGACTAGCTTGTTGTCCTTCAAAGGGCTACCGTGAAGCTAAACAAGATAAAACAGATGAAAGGACTTTGAAAAAGCAAAAAAGCCATGTATACTACATTGAAACGGTGCATTTTCCTGACCACTCCCAGAAGGTGAAGACCTGGCACACCTTTTAGCTTCACACCTGTCTTATTCCCTTTCTTTACTTCTCCCTGGCTTGCCTTATGCACCTGCAAATTACTAACATCTTTCTGTTTTCTACTTATCACTCAGACATTTGTACCTGGGTATTATATGTTCAAAAGAGACACCTGGATAGGATACAATGTGCAAGTATTTTAGCCCTATAATTGCTTGTATATTAGTCAATATCTTCACTTACCCAACAAGTATTTATGGCTTATAACAATATTCCAGACATGGTGCTAGTAATAGACTATATTCAGTCCTTTTCCTCATGGCCCCATCTTTGGTGGCAGCCAGACAAATAGATAATCATTGTAATGCAGTTCACAAATGGGTTCTAGCAATATCGAAGAGAGGCACATGAGCCAGAATTGTGACATCAAAGAAACTGCCTAAAGGAACCACTTTTTGGAAGAAGAAGAAAGAAACCTACTTCACAATCTGATTGTTACCCATACAAACCTCCGGGAGAGGAAGCAGGAATTCATGAAACCCACATCTCACCTTGCCCTTTTCAATCTCCCTTTCAAATCATTTTTTCAGAGTTGGTTGGTGGAAGGTTGAAAGGTTTTATTTTCTTCTTTCTAGCCCTTTGTTGAAGGTGATAATGAAAGATTCAAAAATTTGCTGATAATAAGCAGAGAGAAGAGCCTGGGGACTTCCCTAATTTGAGCTTCAGCCTTCAAGGAGTTGACCACTGACAAAACTACCTTTATCAATGGCCACTTCCAAGCTGGTCCCAAGCCAGTGATAGAGATTCATCAAGATAAGACCCTTCCAGTTAGCCACTAGCTTCATGCCACCTTCTTGCACTGGGAGAAGAGGCAGGGAACCTGGATCTTCCAGCCATAATCATCCTCTCCATCAGGTGGATGGTTCCTCAGGACACAAGCAGCCCTAAAAAGGCCATCCAGAGCAAATTCTGAGCTCCCACTATTTGCACAGAACTGCTGGGTACTGTCCCCTCTGCCCTCGGCTGAGCAGCTTGGAACACTGAGCAAAGAGCTATTTGTACCCTGAGTAAGAGTTCAGTTGAAAGGGTCTGTATAGGCTTTTTGTTCCCAAGCTCATGTGGTACCCTGGGCACACTCCCAGATGTGAGGGGCTTGTTGCCTAGATGTTTCACTGGACATCTCTAAGCAGCACGGGCGTGTGCTGACTTTCCCCAGAGTCTGCCCCACACAAAACATTTGTTGTCAGTCTACTGTCACCTGTTGCACAGAGCCAGTGGCTCCCTCAAATCAATGCTGTAGGCCAAGATATTTGAGGAAAAATGTCAACTAAGAACTTAATGAGAACCTAGGAAATTCACATTTTTCATTCTCTGTGTGTCTCCACTCACTGTTGCTGTGGTGACTTCTGGTTGGAGTATGAGGTTTTAATAACGCATTTTAGACGAATATGCCCCTAGCTGACATGTAGAAAATCCTCCTCTCTTTAATGGAAACATAACCTGTAATGCAGCTATTAACTGGTGGGTTTTTCTTTTAACCTCCTGTGCTGTTTAGAATAACAAAAAATAAAAATTTTCCCCTGAGGGAATATGGAATTTAGGTTTCACTAAATTCAAGTGATGCTAAATCATCCCCTGCAGACATGTTTTATCATTGGTCAAGGCCTTGGTATAGCACCTGCTACATAGTAGGGACACTGTGAAGGTTGGGTGCCCCCTGGCTCCCCAAGTTCACTGGTTTAATAGAACCAACAGAGTATGAGAAAGGAAGTCCTGTATTGTCTTGTGTTGGAAGACATGACCCACTGTGTAACTGTTTCTCCACGCAGATGGTATTAGCTGAGACCCAGTGGTGGTAGCCTTCATGTTGCAGGTGTGAGATTTGCTGCTTTCTTTTTCTTGTAGAAATTGGAAAGGAAACTTCTCCCCTGTATGTCAGAGCTCCCCATGGCCTGAGCCCTGCTTATGGCACCCAACACAACCCAGAAGCCATTTCCTTGGCCCTGAAGATCTCACTTCAGTGGGCTTCAGAATCACCTGGGGCCTGTGTCAAACTGCAGATCCCATGTGTCACCCCATGGCTCTGACTTGGACTATAAGGATTCCATATGTCAAGAAATACTGTACTCAAGTCAATGACTGCATGTTCCTAAGAAAAAGAAAGGCCTGTGATGGGGGCAAAAAGAGTTAGTGCATCTTCCTCTCACTGCTGTGCTTTGGCTGTGTATTAGCACTCTGGGTGCCAAACATGCTAAGGGAAATTTGTTTCTTTAATGCCTACTAGATGCCAATCCCTAAGTTCTGGTAATTCAGGAAAGAGTGAGATACATGAAATTACAATGTGTGGGGCCAAATAGTCAAAAACAAACCAACTCTAATGTGTAGAAGTAAACTGGGCAATGATGTTGCATGAAGTCAGTCTGAGGTGGTTAACTTATGTGCAGCCATGATATAAACATATTACAAGACTTTGGCTGAGCATGTGCTATGGCCTGGCTTTTGTCTCACATACATTAAGTACATTTATCACAATAACTCAGAAAGCAGGTAAGTAAACAGGCTTAGATTGTTGTAGTAGCTGGCACAGGCCACCCAGTTAATAAACAGTAAAGTGGAAATATAGCTAAAGGCAATGTTCTTAATAGCTATATCATAAAATCTTTCTAGAGAGAAGGGATCTATTACTCCCGGTATGCCTACTATGTGTGGGGCTCACTAATTAGAATATTTATAGCATTTCCAAGAGTGACCAGGACAGGAAGGAAGAGTACTACAAGCCCTTGTAGACTAGGTACATCTATTTGGATGCCACCATTACATCTCTTAGCCAGAGCTTGGTTGGAAGACAGATATGGAGCAGGGAATAGATGCTTTTGGTTTTCCTGTTGGTGGGGCACAGCCCACTCCCTTCAGCTGTAGCTCCCTCATCAGTTTACCCAGTGTGATGATATAGAGCACATAGACTCCTGGTCTTTTTTGTCTTTCTTCCATAAGCACTGAATGCTACAGGATGGCTATAGTTGCCACCTATAAGTGTGACTGGGGATTGCAGAGTGCATCTCCATCCTCTGGCCACTTTTGAATTTGAGCAAGGTTCCCTGCCCAGTTCTTTAAATCCAGAGAAAGAGATGGGCAGGTCAGTGTTTGGACAGAGGGCCAGCTGCTGCAACAGGAGCTAGAGCTCCTTGGGGCCTCACGGTTCATTTATCACCCACTAACTTTGCACACACCCTTCTTTATTTCCTCTCTTAAAAATGGTCATGGCTTGGTCTTAAGAAGCATGGCTGCTCTAGCACCAGCTACATGTCATGGGTAGTCCCTGACACCTCAACTTGGAGATGGGCTGAAGTGACAGGTCCTTCATCAATGCACAGTTTCCATTTGCTATGCTATATGTTACTAACTGGGGTCAATTATAAATTTTAACAAGCACTTTCCTTTTACTAGGTTCATTAAAAACAGGAAGTCAGGGCCGGGGATTTAGGTCAGTGGCACCTCACCTGCCCTGCAAGCGAAAGGTCCTGAGTTTGATCCCCGGTACTGAAAAAAACAGAACAAAACAAAAAAACAGGAAGTCAAAGGTATGAATATCCTTCCTGTGAATCAACTTTCTGCTCTGAGCCCATGAATATGCAGCCCAGGGCTGTTAAGTTGGAGCTGCTACAGGGAGGGGTGTTGCACATTACACACTGGGGTGAGCAGGCAGGAATGGGATGTGAGCACTGTCTCTGATGATGATACAGAGCTAAGCCTGGGAGGTCCTAAAAAAGAGGAGGGCAAGCTGGAGTGGCAGATGTGGAAGCCAGTACAGGGACAAGCTTCATTTCAGGGTGTTATGAATAAGGTGACAGGTGAGTGATGACTGGCAGATAATTCACCATGCACTTCAGTAACAGGCAGGCTGGAATGACCATCCTAGGCCTTCTGTGGGGCCAGTGAGAGGAGTAGCTGGAGGAGGGTTTGGGGTGGGCACATTTCAAAACCTTGTACTGGATCAAAACACATACATGATTGTTCCCTGGATCTGTTTGGCCTCACTGATTCAGTCCACTCCTGAGTCACAGGTTACTAATTGTGATAAGTAATACATATATTTCAGTATCATCAGTGAATCACAAGTATCAAAGAAAAGAAGCCAATGCATACAATAAATACAATACAGTTTCATATAATCTCATGATGTCACTGGGGTTGAAAGACAGTTCTTTCCTGCTGTTATGTGGCCACTGGCCAACAAGGAGTCATTTGGCACGCACTTATCGAAGCAGGCTGGTATGCCTTCAGTAGCTGCCACCTGCCTGCTTGTCCGTGGGGAAGAGGTAGGATGAGTGAGATCTTGTGCAAAGAATATTTGAAGACCTGGAAACAAAAGCCCCTCTATATAGAACTATTCTGCCACTATCCCCTGGCCAAAATAAACAGCTTTTCTGTGGCTTTTCCTGGGTGCTGAGAAAGCACTGTAGCAGCTGTGCCCACATTTGCCCAAGCCTTCTCAGCTTGCCAGTGCCTGGCTGGAACCCATGCTCACACTAGGCTCCTTTGTGGACAGTGCTCATTTTCCTATTTACACACTGCATTTGCTGTTTGTAAAAGTCAGCTTATGTACCCCATAAGGGAAACTTATGCTCTGAACCAACTCTCTGGAGTGGCTCAGGAAGGCCTGTTCTCCTCTGCCAATGTGTCCATGGCTTTTGGCCGAGTTCATCTCTATATATTCTCATCATAATGGCATGTGAGCACCTATGGCAGGCCACGTGCTGTGTTGTGGGATGAGTTGGGGACATGGGAAGAAAATCAATGATCCATGTCTTCATGTGGCATCAAGTCCAGGGGAAAAATCAAATCAATGTCTGCAACAGATAAACATGACAAATGGCAAACATGACTAGAGGTGGTATCTCCTACTGCAGGAGAACTTGCCTATGTAGCTTGCTTTCTGTTTGCTGCTAGACTAAATGGACACACTGAAGTCAACTCTCCCTTTCTGTAACTTTCAGTTGTTTATCCTGGCCTCTCCCTTTGGAGCCACAAAGAGCTAATGCATCTCCTCTTCCAGAATGATGGCCCTTTGGACATATGAACAAGACCATTGTCTCTCCCACCAGCTTCTCTTCCAACGTTAATCATCTGATGCTGTAACCTGTTACACCCATGCCATGAGGTCCAGACCTGTCCTATTTTAACTGTTCTCTTCTGGATGTATTCCACTTTCCTAATATTTTTTATTGAGGTGGGAAAGCCAGAATCCAAGACAATATTCTGGATTTACTGGAGAGAAAAAGTCAGAAAGACAAATATATGAGAAATAAAGCAGTATGAAAAGGAACCTGGCAGTGTATATGTGTGTGTGTGCACGCACACACACATGTGTACATGCCTACACATACATGTGTGCACACCTACACATGTGTAGCACATGTTTAGAGAGACAGAACATATTTTTATGTTCACAAACTGACTTTATAACACAAAGTCAATTCAAAGTATCTCAGTGTAGCATAACTGATTTTAACTTTCTTAGATCTTACTGTATGACATTGCCATTCTCTGGTGTTTTCATGCCAGACTCTAATTAAGAAAGCTTGATGAAAATATCTTCCTGACTTCTCTGGGCAGATATTAAGGCTATCAGCACCTCACTCCAAATCTGCCTTGGCATTTATTCCAACTATGTGTCTCCCAGAATCTCTTGCAGCTAGGGTTGTGGATGCAAAGCATGTTTCTAAAGTAGATGCAAGGTTTGAAGAGGAAGTGTGACAAAGATCAGAGTTCTGCAGCTTGGGGTACTGTTGCAAGCAAGCAAGGTCTTGAAAATACTGTATTTTTTTGGTAACAAGAATCTATTTTGTGTCTGGCTTCCTATGGGTAGAGAAGCAATTGTGGCAGCATGCTGGCACTCCCAGTCTTCACAGCTCTGGAGCTGTGTGTTGGAGCTGTGTTCTGGAGCTCAGTGTTTCCTGAAGCAGCCTCATGTTTTAATTGGGGGTAGGAAAGCAGCTCCTTTAAAAGCCAGTTCAGGACAGTAGGGCTGGAAGTCATACCTGGAGGGCTCAGCTACAGCTTACCTTTTAGCCCCTCAGCAATTTTGTAAGTACTAGATTCCTTGTGTTAAAAATCTCTATTAAAAATAGCCAGCAAAATTTCTATTTCCTGAAAACGAGCCCTGATAGATATAGCTGTTAAGGGTAGTGTAGGAAAGATGATTTCAACTTTTATCTTAATTAAAAAGTGTCTTGTGATTGTTGCAATAACTCACAGTGTAAAGAGCACTGCACTAGAACTTGAGTTCTAATCCTGCATCTGCTACTGATACATCTGTACCCGTGACCTTGAAAAAACACCACTTCAGCTCTCAAAGTCCTTTTCTTTCTCTATAAGTTAGGCACATAATTCTTGCTTACGTAAGTGTGGACAGTGTATGTGAACATGGATTTTGAGCAGTGAAATGTGAGTGCAATTTTTTTTTCTCCTTGGTATAATATACATTTACCCCATAAAACCTAATATTTCTCTTTAACAGGGTATCAGTTAGAAAATGTCTATTCACAACAAAGTGAGAAAAATAAAATGTCCTGCCCCACTTTTTGTTTTGGATTCTTTAGGGCTATTTTCAAACCAATGTTCTGAGACTCTCTTAGAGAGACAGTTGACAAACATGTAGACATTTCTAACTGAAGAAATGGAAAATTGGTGAGAGTAAGGTACCTTTCAAAGTCAGACCACTACCAAGATAGACATTAATATTATCTAGCATGTCAATTCCATGCTTACAAAAAAGTCCCATGGAAGAAGGAGTCAGTTTATAACATCAAATAATACCACACTGAGGGCAGGCTGTTCAACTCTGTATCTATTATCTGTTGAATAGCTGCCATGTGCAAGGCTTTCTGCTGGACTTTGGGGCCCTACGCTAGTTGTTAAAATAACTGTATTAGGGAAACTGTTACTATAAGTAAATTAGATCTTAGTCAATCTGAATAATTGAAAAAAAGGCACAGATATAAATACAGTGATATTTACTCATTTTTCATTCCTAACAAAACCTCTTTGCTGTGTGTAACAGACCCACTTCCCAGGACACTATAATTCTTGCTCTTTGTCTCACCTAGGCTTCCCTTTGTGCCACTGTTACTCCTTGTGGGAATCCCTTCCTTGCCCATCTATCTACCCATTTCTCAGCTTCTTTAGGGCCCTGGTCAAAGGCCAAGAGCTCTGAGAAAATTTTCTTGATTCTTTGATCCTAAATTAATCTCTCTCTTTGGTGTCATAGCCTCTCACTCATGTAGGTACCATTTTTCTGTCTCATGTGAATTTCTTACTTTATTATATTACTTTTCAGATTTTATTGCTCAAAGTGCATTTTTCACATATATCTTCTCAATTGATGCTTGCATGTGCAAAGCAGGTATCGTTTGGTTAATTTTGTAGATAAGAAAAATGACTCTGAGAGCTGAAATTATTTAGATAAATATAAAATAATTATTCTATTTATTTATTTAGGCACTAGGGATTGAACCCAGGGCTTTGCTCATGCCAAGCCCATGCTCTATAACTGAGCTACACCTTCAGTCTAATTATTTATATTAATTAACAATTTTAGATAATAGAACCTGACATATTGTAGCAGTAGGTTGTGAATAAAGTTTGTGAAATCCAATTTTGAATGGATCCATTATCCTTTCTACTGTTCTAAATAGTTAAAGGAAGATAGCAGCAAAGTAAGTTTTGGTGAGGCACAGTGAGAAACAACACTCTAAACTTTCATATTTTTGTTCCTTTTCCTAATCTCTGCCTGCCCAGCTCTCCACCTGAGCCAATGAACATCCATTCTGTTAAATACTTATGATATATCATAGTAGGCAAAGGGTATTAGAACAATAGGAAATTACATCAACTTTCTGGCTTTAAGTCTAATTGTATATAGTGCCAGGTACATAATATGTCAGGGAGGGAAAAAATGTATAACTAATTCAAGTCCTGGTTAAAATGTGCAAGTGAGGTGCATGGATGTATTCTGAAAGCAGTTACTCTTTGCACAGTAATGAATTACTATTTAATCTGAAGCGATGTATGCACCTCTTTGATTTAAGGAAGAGGGTCAAAACAGCAGGATAGGAACAAGAATCATTTACCAGACAGGAGGAGATTTGCAACTGTTTGCCTGAAGAAATGAAGTCTAAGAAGTAATTTTAAAAAAACTATTAATGAAAATACTATGTACATTTTAATAAAATCTTTAGTTGTATAATTTTTGACATGTATTCTCTCATTAGTACTTCATAGTGACCTTGTGATGGTACTATTATCTCAAGTTTGTATACAAAGAGATGGATTTAGTTCAGTGATACATCTCTTTGGATTAAGCTAATTTCATTATAAAGGATTTAGAGAAATATACCCATCTGAAAAATTTACCATCTGCCATTTTATTCCTAGATGTCAGACTATACTCGTAGTTTACAAGTTAGGATTAACATCAGTCAGTGTTACCCTGGTCTAGATAGAAAAACAAGATGATTTTCTTTGAAACAAAAACTTTGGTCATTTGGGTGATCATGTTGGCATGGCTCTGGGCTGGAAGTCCAGAGTATTAAGCTCAAAGTCTGCATGCAGCAAAAGATGCTAAAATGTGGATTCCAGGTGTTCCTTTCTCTCTCTTCCTTATAGAATGAATTTGAGTCAAAGGGACATGGAACACAAAAAAAGAGAGGGTATGCTCTGAAATGTCTAGATTGGTTTCAGGTGGGTGAAGATCAAATCCTGTCTACTTTCAGCTGTCTGTCCAGCTGGTACATCACCAACTAGAAATCATCCAAAGTCTGAGCCATGGCATCATATGAAAAATCAGGAAACACTCTCTTCTGTTTCAAATAGAGACTTGAAACTTAGAAAAGTATTAAAAAATATAGCAGCATTTTATGAAGTTAGATATGCATGTGATTAGCTAGGAAGATGTCACTGTACTATATACACTGGGGACACACTGTTAGAAATGGCACAGTTCTCATTCTTGAGGAACCCCAATCTAGTAGGGCAGATGACAGGCAAAAGAAAAGAAAGCAATGAGAATGTTTACAAGAGGGTGGAGGTAGGGGTTACAATGTGTTTGAAAGATGGGGAGGGCTTTTGTGGAGATGATGGTCGATGGTACACAAAATAGTTTCAATCAGTGGAGAAAGGGAACCATTCCAGGTGAAAGAAATAATGTAGGAAAAATCTTAGGGACAAGATCTGGGTGGTTTGTTAAAATGGGCAGTGCTCATAAAATATGTGAAAAATCCAAACTAACATAGAGAAAAGCACACATAAAAATAAAGAGAATTTCTAGTAAGATGTTACTGTACTCAAAAGGTTGCCTTACATGTCTCACTCCAAAGAGCACAGCTCTGGAGCAATGTGTCTCAAACTTTAATGTGCATTGAATTTGAATAGGAATCTCATTAAAATGCAGAGTCTGATTAAGTGGATCTGGGTTGGACCTGATATTTTGTATTTCTAACATGCTCCTAGGAGATGCTGGTGTGCTGGCCTGCAGACCATTCTGTGAATGTGAATAGCAGGTGAGAGAAGGGTAGCTGATGAGCTTAGCTACTGCTTAGAAGCTAGTGGGAAGTGTGTGTGTGCATGTGTGTGTGCCTGTGTGCCCCCACATGTGTGTGTCTGGGTGTGTAGGGTATTTGTGTGGGCCAGATTTGATGCTATTAAGCATGGGCAGCAATCAGTGTCTTTAAACAGTGATGGCAAGTTCATATCTGTGTCTGGTGACAATGTGGAGAACAACACTAAGGGAGTGGACAGGACACAAGGGCAGGAGGCTGCTGCCAAAATCTAAGGACTAGTATTGGACATTACCAGTGGCAGCAGGAATAGAGAGGAGAGAGTGGATTCAAGATATATTCAAGAGGTAAAAAAGACAGGATGTGATGGTCTGGGGTGGGGGATGTGAGGCAGACACAGAAGGAGGAGGAGAGAATGATAACTAAGGACCAGGCACAGGAGAGCAAGGCTTGGGGCTGCTGTGATGAGGTCTGTGACAGACAGGAGCCTATAGGTAGGTCATCTATGTGGAGGTCAGAATGCAGTTGCAATTCAGAATCATGGTCCTAGAGAGCTGGACAAAGAGCTAAGATGTGCAGGTGAAGCCATATCATGTAGAGAAAGGAGAAGAAAGCAGAGAAAATTAATACATGATTCTATAAGGAATGGTCCACAGGATAGGAGGCAATCAGTGGGCAGTATCCCAACAAGTAGAAGCCACATGCTTCAAAAATGTGGTCATGTCAATGTCGAACATTGCAGAATGATCACATAAGGATGAGGATAGATTAAGCATTTAGGTATGCCAGATGACTTTAGTGGAGGTAATTTCAGAAACATTGTAGATACAGGACCAGTTATTAAGGTATTAAGAAAAGTGTGGTAGGCAAGATAATGCCCTCCCCTAAAGATATGCCTGGGGTCTGTCCTGGTACATGCCAAGAAACTATGTAGTTGTAACTAAGGGTACTAACCTTGAGATGGGGAGAATATACTGATTATCTGGATGACTCAGTGTAACCACACAGGCCCTTACAAATCCAAGAAGATTCAGGAAAAAGTAGAAAGGCAATATGGTGTGATGGCTCCAGCTGTGCTGACTCTGGAGATGGAAGGAGAGGGCTGTAGGTCAGGCAATATGGTAGCTGAGAAGCTGACAATAGTTCTAAGTTTATAGCCAAGAAGAAAATGGGGTTCTACCATTGCAAGGAATTCTTCCAGTCATATGGATGAGTAGGACTAGATTCTCTTCTAGGGCCTTCAAGATGGAACACAGCTGCCAGCCCTTGACTAGTTAGCAGAGACCCATATCTGACTTCTGACTTACAAAATGTTAAAATAATACATGGATGTTTTAGCCACTAAGGTTGCGGTAATTTTGTATAGCAGTAATAGGATATGAACGCAGACTTAAAAACAATCACTAAAATGAAAAAGTCAACTATTCTTTCACAGTGTTTGATGTTTAAAAATATAAGATTTTGAAACTTAGAAATTTATAAACAGGAAAAATTTTGGAGTCCCTTTCTTTGGAGAAAGGGTTGGGATGTTTGATTCGGAGTTTAATCCACGTGTTTAATGCTATATCCTTTTAGCTCTCGACCTGGATGAAGCAGATTGGTAAGTAGGATCATAACATTTATTGCAGGTACTATAATCCAGCCCTTCTCCTCAACTCCTCCTCACTTTTGAAAGTATTGATTGACTTTATTTTTTAGAGCGACTTTAGGTTCAGAGCTAAACGGAGCACAAGGTGCAGAGATAGGCCACATATCTTTTCCCCTCCTACACCACCTCATTCATCATTGAGGGTTCTGCACCAGAGTGGCACCTCCATGACAACCAAACCTACGTAGATACATCATTATCATCCAAACTGCCATCTACTTTAGATTTCACTTTTGGTGTGAGACCTAAAAATAGAGAGATCCCTCCAGCAATATTGCATCGTTTAATCTACTTTTATACTGATTTCCTTGCTGTGATCACTGTATAGCCAGCACCATAGCTTGGTGGGCAAGTTCACATGCAGTCCAAGGCATCCTTAATGCTTGCTTGTGGCCCTGTCTCCTTCCACAGCCCTGGCTCAACAGTTCTGCTATTACTATAAGTGCTTAATGTGTGCTCTCGCGTTGTCTGGTATCATTTATATGACTGCATGCTGGGCTGACACGGGGCAGAGGCAGCAAGTGCATTATAGGCTCATCCTTATCAAATTCATCCAGTGGGATGGTGGTAAGCCTCAGAGATTCCACGGAGACACAGTGCTCTTCAAGCTCTCTTCTCATCCTCTCCCTTTGCCTCATGCTCTGCCCTTTATAAAGCTGTTCCCTGCTTGATTCACACAAATGTAGAGTCTGGTTGCTTTTACAGTCCTGCCATCCCCTAGGAACATAGAAAGAAAAAAAATCGATGAAGACATTGTTCACTTTCAAATGAGAGAAGGTTCAGGGTGCTGTAGTAATGAGTCGAATGCATTTTTAGACAATAAAAAATTTGTTTTCATTTCAATGGTTTTTAAAATTTCTACAGATATGGCAATTGTTCCAACTATACTCTTGATTTTGAAAGAAAGTTGTAAAAAGAAAGACCTACATATATTTAATGTATATCAAGTATACCCTAAGTTTTAAGTAGACCATCAATTTCTTAACACTGATAACAATCTATAAATCTAAGCAGGTCCTTCCTTTGCTTTCCCTTCATCCATCAATTTCCCTTCCATCCAGCTCACTATTATTATATATGTTTATAGTCATGAGCCAATCAAATTATTAGACACATCACAGAGAGGTACCACTGGGCTATTAACAGTAATAATTCTGATTATGATGATGATAATCATTGATTCATTTGTCTCTCTCAGGTGTATGGGGGCCTCTGCAGGTATCCATGGATATATGCATAGTTTTATGGGACACATGTGTGTTCTCCCTCCCACAGAAAGGCACAGAGCTCATTCTGTAATTTTAGCTCCTGAAGAATTCCCTTTATCTCAAAGGGGTACAATTATGAAAGAAAAAGTGTTGGAAGAGGTCACATTCTATGAGCAGCTTATGTACCTACGTATAATTTGTTGTGTGTCCTGAGTCCCATCATCCTAGGCAGTAGCTAGCCCAGTCTTACTCATCATGCATATCTGACAATATGGGCACTGGACAGTACAGACAAACTCGTAACACATTTCTTCCCTGCATTTGCTAGAAATCTTTTTGACCAAATCCTAATTACTCATGATCCCTTGAAATTGTCTTCCTACTAGCAATATTAGCATATCACCTGGTTTCTCTTTGCCTTCTTGGAATTCCCTGATGGCTTTCTGATGTTTGATGCCTGGAAAAATTTATTCATGCATTGATTCAGCAGTTAGTATTTATTAACTAGTGTGAAATGAGAATTTGACATGCAATAAAGATAGTCAGTTGAGTAACACACTGTTTCTGAGCTCAAGAAGTCTACCATCTGTGACTTATTTTTAACTCATGTTTCCCTGAGATTGGGGCATTTGGCTGATATGCACTGCTGCAGTTTGAGTCTTAAAATGTCCCTCAAAGGTCTGTGTAGTAAAGGCTTGGCTCCTTGTTTGGCACTACTGAGAGGTGATAGAAACTTTTAAGAGGTGGAGTCAAATGAGGTCTTTGGGTCCTTGGAAGGACACCCTTGGAGGAAATACTAGGACCTTAGCCCTTTCTACTCACTTTCACTTCTCATCTATGGGATGAGTGGCTTTGCTCTGCCATGTGCTCCCCACCCCTGCTATCCAGCACTCCCACCAGAGAACTAAAAGCAATGGGTCTACCTGACCATGAGCTGGAAACTCAGAAACTGTGTGCAAATAAACCCTTTCTTTTTATAAGCTGATTATCTCAAGTATTGGTTAGAGTAGCAGAAAGCTGACAGAAATACCCACATAGTGTCTTTTTGGATGATCCATCCTGGGGGAGTGGCTGATGCCATCAAGAGTAAAGGTATCTGGGCTGAAGTCTACCTTCTTCAGGGCATCAGAAGATTTCCTAGAGCTAGGCGTGGTGGTACATGCCTGTAATCTCAGAACTCTAGGAAGCTTAGGCAGTAGTATGACCAGTTCAAGCCTAGCATGACTAACTTGGCAACTTAGCAAAATGCTGTTTCAAAAAATTAAAATAGAGCTGGGAATGTAGCTCAGTGAGAAGGCCCTAGGTTAAATCCTCAGTATGGCTAAATAAATAGATAAATGAATGGAACCTGCTTTGGATGCACTTAGAATCTGCAGCAGGAGGAATGCCCTCCTGCATGCCTTCTCTTGACCTGTAGCACTATACTGACCTTGGTGAGGGGTAAGGGGATGTGGCTCCTCAGCAGATCTGAAAGACACCAGAGTTTCAGAGAAGGTGTGACCTTGTGACACTGCTGTGATGGTCAGGTAGAGTCACACTTTGAAACATACCCTTCAGTGGCAAATTTGAATATTTTCAAGGTTAAAATACTACACGTTTGCTTTGTATTCCATTTGTACATAGCAGTCATACTCTCCCCTTATCCTTGGGTTCACTTTCTGAAGTTTCAGTTATCTGCAGCTAACTTTGGTCTGAACATACGAAATAGAAAATTCCAACAATAAATAACTCATATGTTTGAATGAATGTTTATTATGGTCTTTTGTCATCATTGCTCTATTTTATGATTAGTTATTGTTGTTAAACTCCTAAAGTGCATATTTTATGAATTAAACTTTATGACAGGTAGTGTGTGTAGGGAAAAACATAGTAATATATAGAGTTGGGCACTCTGTGAGGCTTTGGGTGTCTACTGGGGATCCTAGAACATAGGCCCAGTGGTTAGTGGGGGACAACTATAGGACCTAATTCAATACTAGCAATTGCTAACTCAGATAATTAACCTAAATAATTCCTCTTAATCACATATACACAGCCACAGGACCTGTGTTAAGTTAATGTAAAACTGCACATATATAACATTAATGCACATATGTTAACATCTCTATATATCCCATATATACATCCCATACATTCATGCATTGAAAGAACTCTCCCATCTGTAAACATAATGGATGAATTGTGGGACATCAGCCCTTAGAAAAGGCAGAAAAGGGCGTGGTCACTGGTGGGCCAGTTCTCTGCCTATGAGCAGGTGAGTAGTTGGTAGTATAATTGGTGCTGAGATGGAAAAGGGAACTGGCAGTCTAAGTGGCAGAAGTCAGATATCCGAGGTGACTGAGCAGATTGCTTGGGCTGGGATTTGGGGAATCAAGGGTGAATGCTGAGAGCTGACACCAGTGCATGGGCACAATCACTGCCTGGAATGGATCTAGATGAGTTGCCAGGGCAAGGAAATGTGAGACGTCTTGTCTTTATGGAGCTTCACTCTATACAAAGGAGTGGTTCTCAATTTTCATTCTGCTTCCACTCACTCAGAAATGGGGGGTTATTTTATACCCATTTGCTTTCTTTCCCCCCTTTTTTATTAGAACATGTCTGTGATACATAGTACATATATGCATCATGAGGAATACATACATATATATATATATATATATATATTCCTGATATTTTTACTTCCCTTTCCCCTTTTTCTCCCCTCCCTCTCACTTCCCCCATCCTCAGATCCTGTTCCATCTCTACAAAGCCTCTCCCTCTGTTTCTTATCATCTGCCTCTTATTTTGCTCTTTATATTATTTATACTTTGTGTTTCTCACATAAGATGAACCAATGACATTTTACATTCTGTGTCTGATTTCATTCACTTAGCGTTACGGTCTCAAGGTGATGGGGGTTCAACCCAGTGGCAGAGTACTTGTCTTATATGTAGGAGGGCCTGGGTTCCATCCCCAACACCAAACCAAACAAAATGGAAAGTTACTGTATACCATTTTGCTTCACAAGGTAACCACTCCCCTTTAGCCCCAGGGCAGCCCACCAGATCGCTGTAAGCTCGTGGGCAGGAGTTCTCTTCTTCCACATCCCATAGACGCAGACCATTTCAGCCATGGAGAGCGTAATGACTTCCTTCTGGATCTGAGAGCTTCCTGGGTTTGCTGACATCACCCTTCCTTGCATGGAGGAGGATGGCTGGCTGCTGAAGCACACATGCAATTGAATGAGTTCTGCTGAGAAAGATGAAAGCAGCCCCCCCCCGCCCCGCCCTCCACCTCAGCTAACTCATCCAGACATAGCTTCAGTGGCCATTGTTCAACACCGAGAGTGTGTGACTCTGTACCCTGGTGGGAAGGGAAGAAGTGACCCTGAGAGGCGTTTCCTAAGCAGAGATTAAACAGAGCCTGGGGAGATGGGAAGTGGTCAAGAGGAAGTGGAGAGCAGTGCTCTCCCTCCAAATAGGGTGATTTGGAGGGAAAGGTGTAATGAAAGGAGCTCAAATGGTATGGAATTGCAGCACAAACAAAACGCCATTATCAGTACCTAAATGGCCAGAGGCTTCTGTGGAACTGAAAGCTCCACCTCTCACCACACATCAAATACCCAGACACATTCCAGCTTTAGCAGTGTTTCAGCATCCTCTTCCAGTGTCACATTCCAGAGCCCAGCATTCCTGTCTGGAAGGCCTTTTTCACATCTAGCCTGAAGCTCTCATCTTGCAGCCCAAGTTCATTTCTTCCTCCTCTGTTCTAATGACTGTGGAAAGATCTTTTCACCCTTTCTTCCTTAAGAATCCTTCAGATACTTGATGGCTTCAAAAGAAACCTTTTTCCCTTGGTCATTCAGAACACTCTGAATTGGAAACTTCTGGAGGAACTTTATGCTCAGGGAAACTGCAAAATAGAGGCACAGCCACAGGACCCATGTTACGGTTTGTCAAGCAAAGCCCTCTGCCTGGGTCTCTCCCCATCCACACAGAATGCGGCACCCTGTCGAAAGGGCATTTTGTTTTCCTTCTCTGGAACCCATTGTGTGTTACGTCAAGGACAATGAGCCCTTCATCCAGCTGCAGTTGTTCACGTACTCAGCTTCCATGTGGGCTGTGTTTGCTCTCAGAAAGAGTAAAACTGCCTGAGCAGGGTGCATGTGGCTGGGTGTGTCTGCATGTAAGTACAGATGGGTAGCCAGGGCACCCGGGCTACCCTGCCCTGTTTCCAGCTTGAAGCATTTACAGCCTCTTTCTTCCTGGCCCGGAGGCTGTCCCCACTTCGACACTCACACTGTGGAACTGAATAATCATTGGCAAGGTCTGGGGGACAGTAAGCCAGATTGGGCAGGGAGAGCATTCCATTATTATAACACAATGCCATAATAGGATACAAAATTCCTTTCATATTAATTCTTATACAAGAGGAACCTTCAAAGTTGACTTTCACATTGGAAAGGAGGTAAAATGCAGCCAGCCCTTTGTTGTGATTTTGCAACCAAAGTTACCTTATTCATCTTGCTGAGGAGCAGTGTGAGCTTGCACTCTGACTGGCTCTTGAGTCTCCTGGATCTGGCAACTGCTGCTGCTCTGGGGAAGTTGGCCCTTCTGGAAGGTGGAGCCCATTCTTCCTTCTCTCATCCCTGAGTGGTTAGATTGTGCTGCCACTATAGAGCAGTCTCCTTGGAGGACTGGGCACACTGGGCCTCTCAAGCTGGTGCGCCACCCATTGGCCTCTGAGTGCAGTGCTCCCCTCCCCGCCCCCAGCCACCTGGCCCTGGTGTGACACTGCCAGCTCTGGGGAGCATAGGTTGCTCTTTTAACTGGGCTCTCCTTCCTGAGTTGAACGCAAGCCTCTGTGTCCCTTGTCAACATTGTTGACAGGCTGCCTCACAGACCAGGCATGGATGCTGGGTCTCAGAAACCTAGATGCTACTTCTAACTTGGCCAAGGTCCCTGGGATTTGGGTTTTAACCACAGTGCCTGAGTGGAGAAGTCATTGAGCTGGGGCTCAGTGAGGAGGGGGACATGGGGTGGATACCAGGAGATGTGGGACTTTTTCTTCATAGAAAACATAGAAAATGAATTTAGCTGTCTTCATGACCTGGTCCATCCTAGCGCAATCTGACTTTGGCAATAGTAGAGACAGAAATACATTCAAAGTAATCCCCATGAATCCTGTAGCATTCTAATATACCTTTGATAGCAATTTAAGCTCTCATCCTTAATTCATTCTTGTACTTCCTCATGGAGCAGACATTTATTTAGACTATATAATGAGAGCCCTTCTGAAAATCTCTATAAACTTTAAGTGCAAATCAGCCACATTTTTTCCAGCCTCAAATTCCCCACGAGATCTATTCTTTTTCAAGCATTCTGAAAATAGAGGCTGCCTGGCCACTATTCAGGCTATTTTGTGGGGAAAATGATGACACATTTTCTTCTTTTCCATTAGGTTTCTATCTGTTTTCTGAATGAATGAGACCCTATATATAAATGTGATGATTCTTCTCTGAATTTCTTCTATGCAGGTTGAGTATCAGAATTTCCTATTTTGTTTATATGGGATTCAGGGGCCTGAGGTTCAATAGTGAATATCAACAAAGTAAAGCAATAAAATCCATGAAAAATTAACACTGCAAAAGAGGACCATGGGTCCCCAGGGCTATGGCTCTAAGGGTCACCAGTAAGTGACTATGATTTAATGAAGTGGCTCTCCCTCTGATTAGGAAGAAATGGACCTGGCATCTTCTGCAGTACAAATACCCTGTTTCTGAGCATGCCAAGCCCAGGCTTTCAGAAGCTGAATGTTCTCCCAGCCCGAGTGAGCTGGCAGTGGACAGCAGAGGACATTCCTCTGAAATTGGGCCACAGGGAGCTGAAGACAAAGGCAGCTGATTCAAGTGCACCAAATTGGAGTTTCTCTAATCAAATATATTAAATTCACCATCATTCTTGATTGTTTGAATGGGAAGAAAGGCAGCCGTGCCCTTTATTTTCAAAGCATTTTATTTAGTGCCTGGGGTTGGAGGAAGAGGAGGGAAGGAAAGTAGAGTGGGAAAGGAAGAGGGGCAGAGATGGAGAAGAAAGCTACAGGAAGCTAATGTCTTTTGTCTTAAAAGTAAAATGATTTTGCATGCCATTCAGATACACACGGAGCGTTCCCAGAACTGTCAGTCACCAAGAAAGACCCAAGATAAGCAGTTTATAAAGCCCTCCTACATGGGAGTGGGGAAGCAGCCTATAAACAGACTGGGGGCTTGGGAGACTCAGGCAAAGAAACCCTGGTGACTAGTATTAAATGGCTTTGATTCACTGGCTACATGGAAGCCTGCTCAGTAGAGCATTTTTCTCCCCTGAATATTTGTGTTTTGTACAACAGGATCTAAATTTCTAGACACTTGGGGGAACTCATTTTCACTCCTTTTGTAATGTTCCAGGCTAAGAACAGAATTCAAAAAGGCCTTTTTCACCTTGTAAACAATGGTGAAACTGCTGGTCCAGCCTATATTTTTTTTAAATAGTTTAACAGATGGTCCAAGCACGATGCTTCCTGCCTCTAGTGAACACTACATATGATGCTTTGGTATATACCTCCAGCTTCAAAGGAGGGCTTGGGTGCATGATGTCACTTCCTAGTCTGCTGAGTTGATAACAGGATGAACCTGAACGAGATAGGAACCAGACACTCCACTGTGAAATTAATTATTCTGTCCCGTGGTCAGACAGGGGGCTCATGTAGACACTGTGAGTACTTGGTGTTTGGCACACACAAATGCCCTTCACAGAGGGAACAGAGTTCTCAGAGTGGCCAAGTGGAGCTTGCAGGCTCATACAGGCTAACTTGAGTCATCTGGAGAAAGGGGTTTGGAAACTGGTGCCTGTTACAGCCTGAAGCCAGCCTGTTTCTGAGCTGGAATGTGAAGGCAGCTGGCTGTGTCAAAGAGGCAGAGAATAAAGCCACAGTGTAAAATGAAGACACAATTCAGCAGAGAGAAGATGTTATTAAAATGGGTTCTGCGGCTGCAGCCGATTCTTTTGCAGGGCCTGCTTTTGGAAACAAACGATTCTGTTCTTCTTCTAAAAAAAAAAAAAAAAAAAAAGAGGGGGGATTGGCGTGGGAGTGAGGGTTCTTTCAGAGAAATGTTATTAGACTCTTTAAATGTACCCATTTAAGGAGAATTAAAGGGAATATCCTAAGGCAGGGTCCATACACTCAGGGGCATTTTATCAGGAGATACAATGCAGGCAAAAGTAAGCATCTCTAGCCTGCTGTTTCCAGCCTCTTCAAGGAAGTTTCTTGCTTTGCCATGAGACAGCTGGGTGAGGCCAGAGGGAGAGGACAGGGTTGCCAGTGCATTCCTCACCATACTCCCTCCCTCCTTAGCTCAGTCACAATGTCCTTTTGTCCCTGGCCCCTCATCCCTTGGGACATGGCCTGAGCTGGCATGGAGGGCATTGCCAAGGAGTTGCTTAGTTCCAGGGCTGCTGAAGGGTGTGAGCCTCTTTCTCCGCCTGGGGGTTGCATCTTGAGCAGGCAGGCTCTGGGTAGGTGTCCACTGTTCTCAGTTTGGACCGGGCTGGTGCTTCTTCATGGCTATCTTCCCTATTATGGCTCACATCTGGAAGCAGGAAGGAGGTACAGAGAAGAACATGAAAGGCAATGAGGGTGGCAGAGACAGCACAGGGACAGGAGCTGAGCAACTGAGAGGCAGTCCTGCCAGATTTACCAAGCAGGCCTTGGGCAAGTCACCTAAGGTCACCATAGCTCACTCTTCTCTGCGCAATCAGAAGCTGGGGTTGTGGTGACAGGGTGGGGGCGGGGGGAAGACAGCCAAGGTCTCTGTGGAGCCTGATGCTCTGAAACTCTCCATAATAGCTGAAGAGGTAGAACAGGAAACACAGAGGGCTTCTGAGTCAGATGGCCTCTGCTGAATCTTGCCTTTACCACCATGTGGTTTTGTTCAAGTTACTAGGACTCTGCTTCTCTTCTGAAAAAAAATATTGTGTTAACTCCTATCTGCCTATCTCAAAATACAAAAGTATTTTGAGTTTAATGATCCAAGTTAGAAGTAAGAATCTGGGGTGATGCCAGCACATTATATATTCTGAACATCAGCCTTCCTTGTAACCTGTTTAATGTTGAGAGTCAAAAGCTGAAACTGCCTAATGAAAATTCACATTAGTCCAAGATTCTTGAAATTTAAAAAGAAATTACATCATGCTTCCATGTCATAGATCCTAAAAATTTCAATTTCAGAGACAAGTTGAAAAAAATTTAATCAGAATTGGTTTCAAGGTAAGATTGTCATTTTTTGTGGTAAGGGCTAAGTATGTTTGTCAATACACAAATCTCATCTTCTCTCATTATAATTTAAAAAATGTAAAGGCCACGATGCCTCATTAATCTTTATTGGGAAAAGATACTTGTCCTGATTAAACTGGCATGTACAGGTCACACTGTATTTTTAATTATACATAAAATGTATATGAGCATTATCTTTCCCTTTCCTTCTATTTCTAATTTATTATGGGTGTGTGAGTTTTCCCTATTCTGCCACCCATATAGGTACTGGTCTTAGGAAACAATCTTAAGGAATACAGTGAGCTTATTAGTGTGCACTTTTGTGTGTTTGTATGAATAAGTCTCTGCCATTGTACTTCTTTTCCCTTTTAACTTTAATCTCCCTATTCTGTGTATGTAGCACATACATATTTGTCATTTATGAGGCCTTGGCCCATCCTGTCTACACTGAACTTGCTAGCAATGAGAAAGATGCTTTGAAAGCACACATTTTGATTCTGTATGCTTCCTTGCTCCCACTTGAAGGATATAGAAAGTGCCTTCTTCATCCTTTCTAAAAACATGGAGTAGGAGAGTGGCCCCTCCTGCCATAGGCCTCCCAGGCATTTTATGGTGCCTGACCACACTGACCCTTCTGCTCATAGTACATCCTCCACAGAAAGCAGAGGAGACCTCTTGCTTTCCCTCTGTGGACTTATGTCATGTGGGGCACCTTAGGGACCTAGTGAGCTTCTCCAGACCTCAGCTACAACTTCACCTGTCCTGGCCCAACCCTAGGAAGGAAGGAAGGACATTCGAGTTTGTTTGTCCCCTTGCTCCTGTCCCTCCTGGCAGGAGAGGGCAGGAGTTTTCTCCATAATCATTGCTTCTCCAAGAGGCTGCTTTCATCAACTGTTATCCCACCCATTGCCCCCAGTGTGAGTCAGGGCCAGTTGGTCAGAAGTGGATAGGAAACTGGATGGTTCTCTACCTCCTACTGATCTCAGTTCTCATACTGTGGCCCCATGTGTTGTGAATTATAGAAATGCCAGGCACATCCACAGCTAAATACATGCACCAAAAGGTTCTTGAATGCCAAGAGTGACTTTGAAACGCTTTCCCATTTGCACTGTTGCTATGTGGCTTGCAACCCTTATAGCCAACCTAATGGAGTATCCATGAGCTGAGCTTGCTGCCCACTATACTGGGTTATTTCTTGTGCTTTTCTTTAACTTTCTGGCAAAAGCAAATAGGGTTGTGCTGGGATCACATTTTCCCTGCAAGGAGCAGTGACTCTTCTCATAGACATATTTAGTCTCCATGGGAGGTCTCTCCATGGTCAGAAAGGAATACACAGAAAATCCATTAGGCCTCGGATCAAATCTCTTCTGGGGTGATAGATGTCAGTGCCTCTTGCTGAGATCTGAGTCAGAAATCTGCAGCCTCTTGGAGCCGAGAGTGTGGCTGACCTCAGTGGTGCAGCTGGCTGGCCCCACAGACATTAAGCACTGTGCCACCTCCCTGCTCATCTGGACCTGGGTCCCTCAATGTGCACATGGCTGCAATGCCAGAGGACTGCTACTCCCTGCCTGGCCCTCTGCTACTTAGTGGAGCCTCATTCTGGCACTGTGAGTGGAAGAAGCCAGCAAGGAAGTGGGGTGGGGTGCACCTCTAAGCTCGGCTTTATCTTTTTTTGGGCTTGTGAGTCTCTTTTGAAGTGATTTAGACTGTCAAGAACAACGGTGCTTGTTTTTCATCTGGCAAGTCTCAGTTCTGCTGAGAAGCTTCTTAAGTGTTAAGAGCCTTGCTGAGGTTGGCATGCTCTTTCTTCATGTGGTTCAAAGTTCTCATGTTTTACTTACTTTTGATGTGGTGGTTGCAGCCAATGAAAGCCACCCCACCCCCAGCCCCAGTTCAAAATTATAAACCCAGAGTTTTTGGTTTCTGTCTTCCACATTTCTTCTCAGTGATGTCTCTTTAAGGCTGAGAATATTATTTCCTCAGTTACTTAGATGAGCTGCAGCACTCAGGACCTCCTTTGTCATTAACATGGGGCAGTAGGATACAGAGAAGCTGAGAGAGAGGGGTATGGGGTCATCTGCCTGGTCAGGCATTCCTGAGTCCAGATAAGGATGCAGAAACTGGTACAGGAGCTGACTGTTCCTCTATAAAGACAATCCCAGCAGATATCACACCTTGGGTGTCCCTATCCTATCTTGGAACTGGGATTCCACCATCCTTTCTTGAAGGTCACCAACAACCTCTTCATTGTCAAATACTAAGTCTGTTTTCTATTCTCTGACTCCTCACTTCCCTCAGTTTTATTTCTTGTTAACCATCCCATCCTTAGGAATTGATTCAGTGGATACTGATGAAGTGGCTAATGTGTGTGCTGTGGCTTGTGGTACCACATTTCTGGTTAGAGACAGGTTCTGGTGTCACAGCACCTATTTACTTTCATCCATAGTTTGTCTTATCTTTATGACCCTGGTCAGTCATGCTTTTCTCAGGGGTTCAGTTGGCCCTTTCATTAAGTGGAGTCATATGTCTGGAAGTCCAGAGGGGAAATAATTCTGCTCAGGCCATCAGAGACAGAATCTTTAAGGTCAGCCACTGAGCTTAAAGAATAAGCTGCTAGAAGGTGGAAGGGGCTTGCTGCATGAAGGGCATTCCTCTTGAGAGGTAGAGGAAAGTGACTGAAGCAATACATAGATTTAAGCAACCCTGTGGCAAGTCCAGGCTCTGATGCTGGTGATGGGCATTCAGTGGTCATGGAGGGGCTGTGATGGGAGAGATAGGCTGAAGTACGCAGGAGAAGGTGTGAAGGCTGTCAAGGAGTTTGTAGCTAACCACATTTTTGAGCTGAAAATACATTTTCCTAAGATGGCTTGAGGAATCCATCAGGAGCATCCTAGTTCATAAGGAAAAGATAGATTTAACAAAAGAGAGATTTCCAAGATTAAGGAAATAAAACTGAGTTGAATCATATGAGCAACTATACCTTCTTTGTTTCTGCTGGGAAAAGACTATCAATGAATGAATAGTCACAGCACCATGGCTGCAGCTATCAGAATATAATTGTCAACTAGAAACTTCATTAAAGTTTTTAATTAATTTTTTTAGACAGGGTCTCACTATGTAGTTCAGGGTAGCCTTGAACTCACAGTAATCCTCCTGATTCAGCTTTCCTAGTACTGGAATTACAGGTGTGGCCACCATGCCTGGTCCAAGTTTTTTTTTTTCCTTTAAAAAAGAATGTGGAGCCACAACCACAGATCTTTTGGTGTTGTTGAGCATTTGAGTCTAGCTATGTGCACTGATCACCTCAACACCATGTAATCTGTCTTCTGCACAAACCACAAACTTTCAGTGGCTCATTACCTAGTGCACAATTTTCAAACTAATCAGTATGATTTACATCATACATCATCACTTCAGCTTCTTCCCTTGTGCTCTAGGCCAAATATTGTGCCCACCTTCTCTTTGGGAAGTGATTAAGTCATGAGAGAGGAGTCCCAATAAATTGGATAAATTTCCTTATAAAAGAGGCCAGAGAGGCCGCTGATCCACTGCTTCCAGTCCAGAGGTAGGGGCTTCCAGGCTGCCATTCCACTGCTCCCAGCCCAGAGGTAGGGGCTTCCAGGCCACCGTTCCACTGCTCCCAGCTCAGACGCGGTGAGCCACGCAGGTGCCAACAGCACCCCCACCCCATCGAAATGAGAAGACACATAAACAAGTCTCAAAACCAAACTTCCAGATCACCTACAGCAACCCCAAAGGGAAATGAGATGGAACACTCTGATACTCAACCACCTGGACTCCCTGAACTG
>NW_004624748.1:876110-991204 GCF_000247695.1 Heterocephalus glaber | reverse complement strand
AAAAGAATAAACAAAATTGACAAACCCTTAGCCAACCTTATCAGAAAAAGGAAAGAAAAGGCCCAAATCCATGCAATTAGAAATGAAAAGGGTAAAATTACAATGGACCCAGCAGAAATCCAGAGGATCATCAATACCTTTCAATGTCCAAGTAGCATCATGTGACATTCAGAAATTCTTGGCTCTGCTCCTTGATCTATAATTTTTTTTGAAAAATCACAGAGAGAAGGAAACGCCAGAGAAATTTAATTTGGAAGTCAAGTTGCTTTCCTCTCATAGGCTGCATAGCATATAGTTACTCCAGTAGTGTGAGTCTTGCTGAAAATTCTTGAACCATAAGCACTGTGCACTGTTCCCTCTCAATCTCTCTTTCCATCCTACACCTACTAATTTCACACTGATTGGAGACTTTGCCAGAGTCAAAGGTTCTTAAGGCTTAAGACTAGTCAGAATTACCAAGAGAATATGTTAATAATGCTGATTTCCAGGTCTCATCCTCCAGGCACTTAATTTGGGAGATATAAAATGGGGTTGCAAAATCTGAATTTTTAGGTAAAGATCAGTTGGTTCTGAACAGGAAGTCTAAGACACATTTGCTTACTGGCCTAGGTCAAGCTGACACTTTCTGAATCCTGAAGAGGGTCTTGCCTTTTTTAGCATCAGCAGGTGGATTTTTTCTTTTCTTTCATACCAAATGCTCAAGATTAAATGCTGTCTCCGAGCATTTAAAACATCCTAATGCCTTGTTGAAGCAAACAATATGTTCTGAGTTTGAAAAATTACTTTTCTTCAATTCAGTAACAATTTTATTTTCCATATTATATACCTAAAGATATAAGGGTGCAAGAAGCTCTTGCCTGCCCTCAGGAGCTCGAAACAAGGGCCATCCATAGACATGAGCAGTTGGACAGCTTGATTGGAGAGTGAATGTAATTAGAAAAGGTGCCACTGCTGAGGGGTTAGGGAAGATCTCTGCCTCTCAATTTGTAAACAGAAATAAATAGACCACTCTGTGGAAACCTGAGAAGTCAGGTCTCCTGGGATTTGGCCTCCTTCTGGTTCCCAAAAGTGAACCATAAATTGACAGAAATGAACTCAAGCAGAGATTTCCATCATATCGTGGACTCCCCTCAGGTTGGAGATGATAGGGAAGGACTTTGAAGTTGTAGTGGCTTCCATGTCACTCAAGTGTTACAGGAGACCAAAGCCTTCAATTGAAAATTTGAGTCGGAGAGGGTTAAGGACATCCAGCTGGGCTTTCTTGTTCTTTCTTGGGCTGTATGAGGGGATTGACCTGTTCCTAGCCTTGTTCCCCCAGCCCATTTTCCTCCTGGGGATGGACTGTGGTTGAGTTATTGTGGAGATGGAAAAGTCTTGACCCTGAGAGAGTGACAGGTGAGAGAGTGACAGGTAAGATAGAGGTAGATCATTGTTCTCCATTGGATGGCTTGGGTGGTTCAGATGCCATGACTTCACCATCTGGGGATAAAACATAGAGGTGAACACTGTTTCAGATAATGGTCTAACTGCAAGACAAGATGTCAACACATAATTGAAGCTGGGCTTTAGAGAGTCCCTTCGCTTTTGAAACTAAAGACAGAAACATAACTGAATATATGTTACCATATGGCTAAAGGGAAGATTAAGGGATGTATTTCTGATGAATGAGGAGCTGTGATCTATTTTCTTATTATATTTATTTTTTACTTTAAAAATTTTATTATGAGATAGAAAAACTTTAAAGATTAAATTGACTTAGAAACAAAAGGAGATTTATTGTAGCTGATTTTCTAGTCATTTTCCCCAACACCAAGGATCAAGGAGACAATTTTTTGTTTTCTTCTTTTAAATATATATACATGCCTTAAATTTAGTCCTTGAAAATGAGATGGCTTTAGCTAACACAGGATTCTACTCACATTTAAGAATATAGTAATGAAACTGTAACCTTTGACAATGTCAAATCTGCAAGATGTGGCAAGATGCAGTGATTAATACTTACTGTGTAGGTACTTTCAAACTCAGTTGCCCTGAAATAACCCTAGAGAAATCACTATATGAAATTCTTACTTATCTTGTAACACTTTTAAAGTTTTACTAATACAATCTAGAATTAAAAAATAGGCAAACATCTCTCATAAAAATAGACAAAAATCTCTTAAGTCTTAAACTTCATGTGTGTCTATCAAATTATAATCATCATTTAGCAAAAAACTCCAGAAAAACAAAAACTAGGGGTGATTATTTTTACTGAAATTGATTTTACAGATTTGCTACTGGGTTGCTTTAATCATATATGCATCATGGTTTAATTTTTATTTTCAGCACACAATTTTAGAGATACATGAAACAAATCCAAGTACATATTATCTATGTGTGATTCAATATACCTTTTATAACCTGATTTGAATAAACAGATGCTTCTTTTCCAGCTATTCCCTAAAATAAATAAACATTGACCTCAGACAGGTCTTCATGACCCTACAGGACTGAAAATCAAGGACTGTTGTGGTGTTTATACTTCTTGGATTGGTAGAGCTCAGCTACCTGTGTAAGCAGCATGATGTGTCTATGAGTGACTTTGGAACATAACCTATGACTTGGCTTTGCTAAGGATGGAAATGCTTCATAAGCCTGTGGCCACACAGACCCCTGCTCACCACACATAGACAAGTTCTGCTTACCTCAAAACTATGCTCCAATGTTTGTTATTGATAGGGCATATAGGTTCCTGTTGTATTTCTGGTTGACCATGACTGAGTCACCAGGTCATGCTGATACATCACATGACTTTTCTACTGTGGTACTACTATGGATTGAATTGTCCTACCCTCCTCAATCTATGTGCAAAAGCTGTAATTCCCAGTGTGATCCTCTCTAGAGATACAGTCTGTAAGAAATAATTAAATTTGAGTGAGGTCTTAAATGTTGGGCCTTAATCTGAAACAACTACAGTCTTATAAGAAGAAGAAAGAGATTTCTTTCTTTTCATCATGTGAGGACACAGCAAGAAGGTGCTATTTGTGAGCCAGAAAGATGCCCTCACTAGAACCTGGTCAAGCTGGCACCCTGTTCCTCGACCTCCAACTTCCAGAATTGGGAAAGAATAAATTTTCATTCTGCAAACTGACCAGTGTATGGTATTTTGTTATAGCAGCGTGAACAGGCTGATATGGACATGAAACTTGGTAACAAGGGTTGCTGAGAGGACAATTTATTCTAACTGAAAGGATCTTGTCCTTCTTAGTCCACCCTTGGAAATTTTATTTCTGTCCCTTCTTTCTTTGGTCTTACTATTATTCATACAAACACCAACCCTCATTCTGACACTAACATGTAACATTTATGGAGCTCTCATTATGGGCCAGACACTACCTAAAGTTTATATAGTGCTTGTTATACAATAAGGTGCTGGTCTAAATTATTTAAAAATGTTAAACTTTAATAAAACTCAGAGAGATTGTTAATATTATCATCCCTATTTTACACCGGGAAAACTTATGTTCAACAAAAAAAGTTAATTAAGTTTCCAAGGTTGTGTAATAAGCATGTAGTGGGGGTCAGATTTGAACTCAAGCAAGTCTAGCTTCAGAGCCTCTGCTGTTAACCACTGTGCTGTGCAGCCTATGAAAATTTTAGGCAGTGTGTGGTGATACACACCTACAATCCCAGCACCCTGGAAGGGTGAGGCAAAAATATTTCAAGTTTGAGCACAGCCTGGACAATTTTGCAACTTGGTGAGACCCTGTCTCAAAATAAAAAATAAAAAACAGCTGGGGATGTAGCTCAGTGTGAAGGCTTTGGGTTCAAACCCCAGTACTAGAAAGGAAAGAAGGAAAGAAGGAAAGAAAGAAAAGAAAAGAAAGAAAGAAAGAAAGAAAGAAAGAGAGAAAGAGAGAAAGAAAGAAAGAAAGAAAGAAAGAAAGAAAGAAAGAAAGAAAGAAAGGCTAGTGGAGGAACTGAGGCCAAGAATGCCTGCATCAAACATTCAAATCTAACCCATCCAGTTCCAGGGACTTCTAGACTTTCCTCCCACATGAGTCTCCTGAAGATGACAGTGCTGGAGGCTGCTTTCCCTCTACAGAGAGTATTGAAGAAGAACCCCCATGTGAATGGCTGAAGTAGTCAATGGATCGTGAAGGTTGATGTGCGTGCAAGCTTGCAGAAGCAGGCAGAAATCTGTAGGTATGGGATGCACTGCCTACTTCGAACCATATACTTTCCCTGGGGACTTCCATCTCAGAGGTGGTGAGGGGATTCAAGTCTCTGGGGCCTGACTCAGACAGATTCCAAGTGTTTGGGAGTCAACTCTGCCTGAAGCTGGAACAACTTCTCTAGTTTGAAGTCTGCCTTGCACCTGCAGATTTTCCATTAAACTGCCTGCTGAATCAGGAATAATGATTCTCAGGAGGAAAAGATATTATTTGCATTTGAATTAATGTTGAGTTCAGAGTCACAGATTCCTCATCAAGAAGGATTTAGAGCAATTGCTGATATCCTGGGGATCTGTGACCAGCTCATTATTTTCATCTCACAGGGTAGTACTAGAATTTTTAATTTTTTTCCAGTCTTCTTTCAAAAGTTTGGCTCTTGTTATCCCCATGATCATAATTATAATAATTTTGAAACATCAGTCTGCTCAGATATCAAGGTGTTGAATAGATAATTTCACTTTAATGAATTTGTCTCATATGGGCTTATTTTCCACATCTGTCCTAAGCTGAATAGCTAACTGGTTAATATGAGAACTGTTCCGTTTCATTAGCTTCTCCCTGTTGATTTCCTTGAGGTGGAACTGATGTATTGCCAGTTGCAGGCCCTGTCAACTCTTTCCTTTTCAGCAAAGCATAGATCCAAATTCTATTCTATGACACTGATGCTGATGAAGAAGAATAAAAAATGAAATAGTCTGATCACCCAGATAAAATGCAGCATTCTATAGCCTTGGTAGCTTCTGAGAGATTGGCAAGTGCTTATTATGGATGTCACAAACAACTGTACCTGAGGCAGTCTTGGGCAGGCTGTTCAAGGAAGGCCAGCCAGGGATGGTGAGGCAGAGGCATGGAGGGGAAAGAGGTTTGGCCAGAGAACTCACAAAGAGGGAGCAGATGGAAAAATAGAAAGCATTGTGCATGGAAGGGGAACCAGGAGTCTTTGGTGAAGTTCTTGAATTTGGGAATAAAAATGTCCAGCCTTTTAGGAAGGTCTCTTGATTGTTATGGTGAATAAGGAAGCCATTTTGGGAAGTATAAGATAAAAGAAATGGTGGATGACAGCCTCCTGGAAAGAGAAAGAGTGTGCCTCCTTAATGAGGCCCTAAGTGGAGTAAAGATGGAAAAGTGACAGGTTAGGGTGCTCCAGGCTCTGAGAGAAAATCTGACCAACGCAAGATGTAGATGTATCATCTCTCACAGCAAGAAGGCAGAGAGTTCTTCAGGACTAGATTGTTCCATGATTCCATGTTATCCAGGACCTAAGTTGTTTCTGTCTTTCTGCTCTGATGTTCTTCTGGCATTGGTTTCTTTCTTAAGCTTTGTCTTCTCAAGGTTGTGTGATAATAATAAAAAATTGAGGCCCCATGCTTCCTTGCTCCAATTCAGGGAAAGGGGAGATTCTGTCTTCATTTGTTTAATTAATTAGTTTGCTTGTTCACATTTGGTTTTTTGAGACAGGGTCTCACTTTGTAGTGCAAGCTGGGCTTGAGGTCACTATGTAGCCTAGGCTGGATTTGAACTTCTGGTGATCCTGCTGCCTCAGCCTCCTGAGTGCTAGGATTATAGGCATGCACCACCATGCCCGGCCCTCTCTTCATTTATGAAAGAAAAGTTCTTCACCTAGAGTCTGGTTGGACCAATTTAGGTCTTGTCCCACCTCAGAGCCAATAACTAATAGCTGGGAAATGTCATGAATTGTCATTTTAATCCTGAGCTGGAGAAACAATCACTTCCAAGAGGCATGAATGATCCCTATCTCACTGCACAGAACAATGCCCAGACCCGGGCTGGAGATGGGGTTATTGTTCTGAGTGACATGTGGATGTGCCCAAATGAAGTGGCAACTGGAAGAATGAAGAAGAAAGGCCTAGAGTGTGTTAGTCAGCTTTCTGTTACTATGGCAAAATATCTGAAGTAATCAATCTAAGAGGAGGAAAGGTTTATTCAGCTCATGGTTTCAGAGTTTCCGTCCATGGTTACTTGGCTCTGTCACTTAGGGCCTGTAATACACAACACATCACAATGGGAGAGTATGACAAAAGAGGTCTGTTTATCTTATGGCAGCTGGAAAGCAAAAAAGAGAGAGAAGTATGAATGGGCTGGAGTCCCAATATCTCCATCATAGACACACGTATAATAACCTAACTCCCTTCCACTGTGTTCCAACTACTAGGTGCCCCATTACCTTCCTGTCATGCAATTGGCTTGGGTCCAAGCCTTTAACCACATGAGTCACTGAGGGATAGTCAAGACCTAAGCTATAATATGAAGTAACAGTGTCCACTAGGTTAATCTCTACAAGACAGAGTTGCCGATCTTGCTATGAACAATAAGGATTTTAGCTGATATCTACAGACCCCAGAAGTAGACAAGAGTAGACTGGTCTCCTGAGAATTTGAGATCAGGTGCTTTTGCTCAGTTGTATATGAATTCTACAAACAAGAAAAAATGGAAATGAAACCAGAAAATGGAAAGCAACATTGAGAACTCAAGCAATTAGAAGGAGTTGGTGTGTGGGTAGGAGGCTCTACACATAGGGTATATTGGGTGTGTGATGTAACCCATATCCCATCAGTTTTTAGGCGGATGAAGCCAGGACCCAGGTGTACTTTGTGACACTCCAGTACCCTGCGGACCTTAAATATTCAATGAAAAGAAAGAATGAAGACTGATCCTCAGTCTCTATGGCTTATATGAAGAGCCTTCTTGTATGGTAAAGCTACCTTTACAGCATAAAACTCCTTTGTGCACTTTGTTAATTTTTATACTCTTCATTTCAAGTGTGCTCTTTGTTTCTCTTAATTACTCAGGAATGTTTCTTAATTGCCTTTTTTATGTTCTTTTCAGTTTACCTTTTGGGATTAATAAATGAGGATTCTTTTTTTCTTTTTTTTTTTTTTTTTTTTTTTAGCTAAAGCTTTGGTATGCATGAGAAAAGAGTCACCTTTTCCCAGATTATGACCCACTGGATTACCAGGGTAAAATTATAAGTAGCTGTGAAATGGATGACAGCTACCCTAGGAGTTTCTGGATGTGGGCAGAATCTCGAGGTAAGTTTCACTGGGATAAGCCCGTGGCAGCACCTGTCCAGTAAGTGCTGAGACCTGGGTCTTATGAGAACCAAAGCTTTACATTTGGGCTCAGAGAAAGCAGTGGCAGCAGGAGAGAGCCATCAGTGTCAGAAGAGGAAAGAACTTACTGTCTTGAGCCAGGTTTGCGGGCTGGCTGAAGAAGAAATGATCTAGAAGACGAGGACAGGTGCTCAGATCCCTGAGAACAGCAAAGAGAGAGGAGGACAGTGCCATACTTTGACTTTTATGTCTCCCCAGAGGCCCATGTGTTCGAGGGTTGGCCCCAGGGCAGTGTTTTGGGGATGTGGTGGAACCTTTAAAGATGGATTGTGGGACCCTGGCCTCCCCTTCACTCTCTTTCTGTTCCTAGCTGTGAACTGAGTGGTTTTGCTCTGTCACAGGCTTGTAAGGATGTGCTTGCTGCCTCACCACTGGGTCAAAAGAAGTGAATTGGTCTCAGTCATGGATTGAGACCTCTTCAAGTGAGCCAAAATTAGTATTTTCTCTTTATACGTTGGTTAGTTGGGTATTTCTTATGCTAATGAAAAGCTGACTAATACAGACAGACTCAAGGATATACACAGTCTTGTGGCCTGAATCCTTGTACATCTTCCTGCCTCTAAAGTGGCAGCCTTGGTACGGGCTGTAGGAACATGCCTATGTGGCTATCCCTGGGCCCACCAAGTCCTATTAGTCATGCAATAAACAAAGGTGACACTGTGACCAGCAAGAAATGAGCAGCCAGGCCAGTCCAGAAAGAACGAAACTCCTTCTGGGGAATAAAAGAGGGAATTTGGAGGACCCTGGTGAAGGGAAATGGAAGATTGAGAGGAATGGAAGGTACTGAGCTAGTTAGTGGTGAAGAGGCTGCTAAGTTGGATAGCATTCTACCTTCAATCCAGTTGCTGTGTAAGAGGGGTCTTGGTTGTGTGACACCCTCCAGATCCTGCCAGTTTGTAGGGGGATGAAGCCAGGACTCTGATGTGCTCTGTGATACTCCAGTACACTGTGGACCTTAAATATCCAATGAGAAGAAAGAATGAAGACTGAGCCCCAGGTCTCATGAAGAGCTCTCTTGCTTAATAAAACTACCTCTTGGCATAATGTGAGAGCTGTCTAATCTCTCCTTCTCCGTCCTTTGGGACCAGACAAGACTATCCTTCCTGAGGGCTGTCCTGGACATTGTGATATTATAAGATGTTTAGCAGCCTCTCCAGAATCTACTAGATGCTCTTCACTAGTATCTTTCCTCCCCTACTTGTGACAACCAAAAGTATCTCCAGAGCAACCAATTCTCCCTTGTGAGACTTGCATACTCAGTTGAGAACAACTGCTCTAGAGTGAAGCTGGAGTCATGTGGTCAGGAATTGTGGGGTTTGTCAGATGTGATGAGCAGCTTCATCCTGAGAGGCTAAGAGACTGGCAGAGGCAGCCATGGTTTAGAACCAAGAAGCTATCCAGATGGAAACTTTAGCCATGGCCACTTTATGGAAAAAAGAACAGAGAGAACCATTGAGAACCAAATTGTATATAACTAAATATATGAAGGTGAACAAAATCCTTAGGCTAAAAAGCAAAGCAAAAACAAAAAATTCTGATAATAAAACTGATAATGGGACCACAAATAGTTATGTACCTGGGAAGGGCTAGGAAGTGTGGTAAACACCACTGATAAGCACCTTATAATCCTACAAACATCTTGCAGGGGAGGATTGCTTTCATCCTATAAATGATGACTGTGAAGGTCAGAGTGGTCCTGTGACTTCCCAAGGTCCTGCCATTATTTGTGGCAGAGGCCAACTAAACTCAGGTCTGTCTGACTCCACAGCTCGTGCTGTTTTCCCCACAACACATTACATATGATCAGAACGTAGAATGTGTGGGGAGTGTACGTGTGTGTTCCACAAACACTACGTGAGATCTTAATTATCATGTGACACCGTGTGTTATATACACACGTATTATGTATATGTACAGGCAGAAACCTTAACTATAAGATCACATAGCAGTTCAAAAAACACACAAGGTGGCTAGTATTCACTACCAGGACCTCTGACCCCTTCATAAGGTGGGGTTCCTGAGGCCTGAGACTTCTTGAGCTCCTTTTCATTAGAGGGAGGAGGAGAATGAGTGCCCATAGCTGACCAATTGCTGTGGTAGAGAAGGGTCTGTGGACAGGAAGGGGTTGGAGGTGGAAGGAGTCCTGGCTTTCTAGGGACCTGAGATGAAAGTTTTCTGAAGCAGGTTCTTGAACTTTCACATGTAGAGATATCACTCCTGTCCTTATTAAAATGCAGGTTCTGATTAAGAGCCCAGAACGGAGCACTGCTGCTGCTGCTGCTGGCAAGGCATCCTCGGGATAGCCAGTCTAGCAGTATCAGAGAGGAAAAAGTTCATTCCTCTGAAAGTGTCTTTGTGAAGCAAGCCCATAGAAAGGACCCTAGCAGACCAAGGAAACAGTGCTGGATGACAGGTGCAGAGGCAGGGAGCAAAGGATAAGTAAGACCTTCCTCACAGGGAGACAGATGATCAGAAAGGGTGGGGAGGGGGCCCAGTGTGTCTTGAAGTGTTAGCACACAAGAGAAGAGTATTGGAGAAGTTTGTAAAATTACAACTCCACACAGCAGGTAATAAACTTATGGAACTGTAGTAATTACCTGTAAACTTTAGTAAAGATAGAACATATAAAATGCTGTAAATAAAATAGTAAATTGTATACTTGAAGTAGGTTGCTGAGAAAAGCAAGGGTATGTTGGAACACCTCCTTTAACTTTGGAAGTTGACACACATGTGAGCTCTGTGCTTATGGGTTTTAAATCAAAAGTGAGGATTTATGATTCACCAAAGGATTTTTATTTTTCCTCTCTCTCTGTCTCTAGGTAGAAGAGAGCCTGGAAAATGCAGCATGGATGCTAGAATATTCTTATCTCTAGGACTTTGGGATGTTTCTGAGAACAAAGTACTAGATATGTAAAGTGAGGCCTGCACTGGGTAACCTAGCGTCTGTGGCTCTTCCCTCAGGCCCTACCCTGGGCCAAATCCTCAAGTCATTCTGGTAGGTGCAGGATATGTGGAGGTGGAGTAAAGACCTGCTGTGTGGTTCTGTGCACTGGGGCTAGACGTTTGGAGCTCAACCTCTGCAGGCTAACTCTATTTATTCTATTGCATTAGCTCCTTTGCTGCCTTCCTAAGGTGGCTGGTGGGATGTGTCTTTAAATGTCCTGGTAATTGCATCTACTAAATTCACTCATCTGTTCTATAAATATTTATCAATTGCTATGTGATGGGCCCTAGGTAAATAAAAGTCAGTGAAACACTTTTCTACTCTCATGGAACTTACTATGGAGTGGAAAAAAGATAGGCAGCAAAATTAGTAAGCATACACTCTTTTTCTCTTTATGATCTCTTATTAAAGAAGTGGTGGAGGGGCTGGAATTTAGCTCAGTGTTTCTGCCACCTGCCTCGCAAGTGCAAGGTCCCGAGTTTGATCCCCCGTACCAAAAAAAAAAAAACATGGTAGGAGGAATAGTGAAGTGATCCACACCCAGGGACATACTCCGATTGGATAGGTCATAAAAGGTGCCTCTAAGGAAATGACTTTCAAATTAAAATTTTGAGGATGAGTGAGAGTCTGCCTGGTAAAGAGGGAGGAGAAGGACATTTTGTGGACATGGGAAGATGCTAGAGCAGGGGGGAGCTTGGAGGGTTGATGGTGGTGGTTCTGATGACTAGGGTTAGGACTTTTGTAACTTGAGAGATGCTTCCTAAGTGGAAGTCCAGTTTTCCTCCTCTGTACACTGGACACCCACCAAAAGCTTTTGAGCACGAAGGAGTATGCCTTCATTTGTTCTAGAGCTCAGGACTAACCCCAACCCCGAGATGCAGACAGCACTGAGGATGGAGTTTGGATCTGGAAAGCTCAGCTGCACAGTGGGCACCTAGCCATAGGCAGGGGCATCAAGTGATGGGCAGGGACATGGTCAATGGGCAGGGCTTTGGCAGGTGTCCACTGGCCTGGTTGCTAAGAGTTCTGTGTTATTACCTCACCTGTAAGGCAAAAGCTGACTTTGTGACAAAAAAGAAGATTGGCACAGACATGTGAATCATAAAAGAAAAGAGCTACACATCTCCATTGCTCAGCTCTGGGACAGTGTAGGAGTGTGTCCCACACAGAACACTCAGGCATGTGTTGGAAATTCAGTTTTATGCTTACAGAGCCTTCTTCCAGGAATAGCTAGTAGAGTGCTGTGGAGGTCTTAAAAACTATTTTATATTCCAGATTCTGCCACCTGCATATATTCCCTCAGGTTTGAGTGATAATTTAAGTTATTATAGACAAAAATGATTAGCCTTTTAGTGTAGCTGGTGGATCAAGCTGGGAAAAATGTTTTAATGGCTTACCAGGATGAGTAGTAAAATCATTTGCTTTGTCTCTTCTTTTAAAGAAATCATTTATAATGAATTTACTTTGAAGGAAAGGAATTCACATTATTTTCATTTATCTTGGCCCTGAGCTAGAAATCTCTTATAGAAAGGAGGCTGACCTCTAGCTCTTTCTACTGCTTTGTAGTTAGACATCAGTGAGGGATGAAAGGGTTGAAGTCTTACACCAGGAAAGGAAAATCTTTTTGGTTTTAGTTTGTAGATTTTCTAGACAAGTTTTGAGGGGTTTCACTTTTGCAGTCTAGAAAAAAAGGGAAAAGTGGAACTTGGCATTCTGCTGTACAGTTATTATCCAAAGAATTCACTTTTCATACGTTAATTTTGGCTTTTCGTGACAAAGAAATTCTTATACTGTGTGATGTTCTCTCTGCATCTACTCACCCTCTGAAAAGATGTCACCAAGCTGGACCCTGCAAAGAAAAGATGACATTCAGTATTTGTCTCCACAGGGGGACCATAGATCAGGTTGGAAAAACTGAACTGCCAAAGACTGCAAAGTCAGCACAAATGAGGATTTTGTTTAACTCTATCCAAAAATTTTTCACATTTATTTCTTTTCAAAGCAGACTGGGAAAAAGTTGGGGCAACGGTATCATTGTAGCTACTTTGGTGTGAGAGTTTCCCCATCAATCACCACAGACAAGAAACTTCTCCAGATACTGTCATGTCTTGGAGGTGAAGGAGAAAGTTAACTACTCTGATGGGTTGCAGTAACATGCATGGGAGTTCAGGAGATGGCCTGAGTCCTAAGGCCTCCATCTTCCTGTGAGACCTTAGCTCCAGAGTGAAGACATCAATAGATAAGTAGACAGTTGAGGAGCTCAGAAGAAAAGGATTGTCTGTCATACACAGGAACCGTGTTAGAGAAGATCTCTGCTTATTATCAGTGATAACAATAATTAAAGGGCTTTGGAACTTCACTGGTCACCACTGCACTGTTTAATAGTAATTATTGGGTAATTACATATTATTATGGCAGAGATATATAATTATATAATTGTTATTATTAAGTACGATGCTGGCCACTGTGTTTCCAATCCCTTCTTCATTTGTGGGGCCTCTTTGGGCATGGTAATTGAGATAATTAGGGATATGGTAGGGAAGAGGGAAAGTAATTGGGTGAAGGCATGCTTGCTTGGCTCACAAGAACAAAGGCTGAGGAGACAGAACCTTAGGAATCAGTGACATCTATAATGGAGTGGTTTGCTTGGCATTTCTGGCTGATCTGGGAGATAATTATTCTCAAAGAATTTGTCACTGAATGTTTTGGCTTCATATTTTTCCCACTGCCTTTGCAGAGAGCCTGACTGTGACACTGCACCAAGGCAATGTATGTGATGTCCCTGCCTTGGTCTTCTCTTCGTGAGGGTGCCTGGGGACAGCGGGAGAATGGGATGAGGGAGAGTGAAAAGAAGAGGATTACCAAAGACAGCCAGACCTGGAAGGCACTTTCTTAAGTTCTGTCCCTTGGTGCTATTTTATCGATCCTCTCCACAATGCTCTGAGAGGAGGTAATGTGCTCTAATGGATGGAGCTTGAGAGACACAGTGTCACATCCAAGTGGCAGCTCTTGTGCTGTGTGCTCCTAGGGGCAGCTTCATGTCACTTCATGTGTCAAGTGGAAATAATGACGCTCTGCCTTTGAGGTGGCTGGGAGGATTGGACACTGTGTGCAAAGCACCCGCAGCAGCCCACCTGGCATGAGTGTGTAGTAAGTGTGGGCCACCGGGAGAAGTAGCAGTGGACATTGTCTGCCTTTCTTTTACAAGTGACTCAGACTCAGAGACAATGCAAAGCCTGCCCTAGGTCACCATAGCTAGTACATGGCAGATCCGAGGTACAAACGCAGGTCTTTTCATGTTGGTGCTAATCAGATACCAAGAGACTCTGGTGACCCTTAACAGACTCCTCTCATGGAAGGGCCTTCTGGGAGCTGTGTGGTGACAGCTGAGACTGGGGCTTCAGCATGGTGTTTAGTGGAGCACAAGTCAAGCCGAGGCTTGTTTGCTTCTGTCTTAAGTGTTGCCCAGGTCACAGGGAAGGAGTTGCTAGGCAATGCCTGGGAAGCTTTCCACAGGCGGTTAGACTCTGTCAGAGAACAGGGTGGGTTTGGTGGGAAGAGCAGAGCTGATGAGGCAAAGGCAGAGCAGGGGGTGTGAGTCTGAACACTTCTCACACTCTACGAAGCTTCCTTTCTGGAGGTCTGAGGTGATTGCTAAGGAGAAAAGTCATGGCAGTTTTCAAAATGGAAATAATGCCTTAACTCATAAATAACTCAATTTCTTATTCACAAACAAATGTTCAGTAGGAGCATTAAAAAGATTCATAAATAAAAGCTAAGAAGAGACGCACCATTAAGAATAGGAGAAGGTCCACGTCGATGAATTACTCGAAGACCGCTCTTCCTGGAGAGAAAACCATTCAAGATTAGGTTGATAAATGAAAAAAAAAAAAAAAAGGATAGTAAGCTTATAAAATTGAGTCTTTAAAACTAAATAGTAAGTCTCCATTTGTTTTCCCCTGAGAACTGATTATTCTAAAACATTTGCATTTATTTATTTATATTCCTTTCAATAGGAAAGAGTAAGATGGTAGAGTTAGTCTCTCCAAGTATAGGTAAAGTTACATAGCAAAATAAGGTTCTTAAAATATGGCTTTCACTTCCCTAAACTAGTGCTTCTAAAGTCTGTGATTAACATGACTTTTCTCTAATTTTTGGTCTAATATGCATACAAAAAATTCAGTCTCCCCAGAATTGGAACACCAATTTTGATTTCCATAGTTTATTATGTAAGATAAGGTTGGTGTGAACAGGTGATATATTTAGGATTGAAATGTGTAACTGGCCCAGGATGGAGGAAGTTGAAGGATGGTGTGGTCATTTTGGGTAGATTAATACAGCCAGATGTGATGAGCAATGGGTATTCTCAAGTAGCATTTGACATTTGGTTATCTTGGCCAAGTCTGAGTCACTTTGGCAGCATTGAGTCATACTGTGTCAGGAGGAAGAATCACCTCTGAGCTACCATCATACCCAGGAAGAGGTTCCTCAGCCCCAGGTGAGTTTTGCTTGTTTTGTCCTTTGGTATAACCATGGGTGAGCTGGAGGAGGATGGGCTTCATTTTGTTGGATGACTGCTTGATGATTTAGTGACCACGTTAGAGGTATGACCATAGCAATCTGGGGCCAACAGTATGAAGCCTGGGTTCTGACCTTGACCTACAGTTAGGGTGATCATGTACTGTATCATTCAGGCCAGGACTTTTGCCTTTTGAGAGCCAAGAGGGGCCCTTTAATGACTAATATGGGACAACATGTGTCAGTGGAACTTCCCTGGGACAAACTGATAGATACTGCATGTTGGCCTCTGTAAGTCTCTTAGCCTTTTTGAGCTCTATTTCATCAATTAAAAAAAAAAATAAAACAATAACAAGAGAAAAATCTGTTCTGTCTTTCTCAAAGGCTTTTAGGCCTGCATGAGATAATAAATGTGGAAAGTGTTTTAAAAACAAGGGATCATTTTACAGGTTCACAGGTTATTTCCAGAAGTTCAAAAAGGAATTCAGAGGCACAGCAATAATTCATAGTGCTAAACCTTGCAAACAAGCTCCAAGAGTTCCAATTTTTTATTGCAAAATAAATGGATCCATTGTTAGTCTCTTAACCCTTGTATACTTGAGAAGCCAATGCCATGGTGGATTTATGTTTTGGTGTAAAAAGTGACAGCTACTCAATGTCCTCATTTTCCTCTCTTGATCAGAGAGTGAAGAAAATAAGTTTCTTAGTAGCGTTCTGAGACTCCTAACAACAGTCACAAGAATTATCATCTGAAGCCAAGGAATGACATCTAGTTTGAGGTTTTAGTGTGGTTTTAAAAACATTTAGAGAATGACTAGCTATCTGTAAGCTTCTCTGTCTCTGCTTATGACTATTTTGGTGGTCTCTAAGAGGCAATAATTAAAATATCATTGCTTTTGGGCTGTCTCATTTCTTGTTAATGCAAAGCCTAAATATGTTTGCCTGAGCCTCATCAGAAGAATGCCACTGGAAGTGTGGGCTATGTGACCTCACCCTTATAGTACAAGGGAGGCTCTGGAGGTATCTTGAATCCCAGAGCCTGATTAATTCACTGCTGTAAACAAATGATCTAGACTCAGAGATAGAAGCTGGGAAGTTAAGGTCAAATATATATGCACATATTAGGAAACCTGTTATAATTACATGGTGGAAGTACACTGTCTTGGCAGCCAAATGTTGATTAATGTTAATTTTAGGGTAAACAGAGGAAGAGAAAGACAGGAAAAGCCAGTGGCCACCAAGGCTAAAAATATTCTTGAGTTGAGACTCAGCATCTATGCTGTACAACATGATAATTACTTCTGAGTGGTGATTACCTGTTCTTACATAATTAACTTTGGGGTTCATCTGGATTGCCAGTGTTGCTGTCCTAGAGTGGACCAATCCCTGTGATTCACAGACCACCAAACTAAATCCAGGAACACCTGCATACGCAGTGATTTCCCCACTGCCCATTTGGAATCAGTGTCTTTTCTCTCTCGGTTACAGGACAGATAGTGTTTATTAGAGACTAAGTCTGTTGGGAAGGTAATAATAGTGGCAAAACTGTCGATACTTGTCTTGTCAAGAGTGATGTGATTTGGAAAAGAGATTCCAAGGAACTTGCATCTTCTTTTAATTAAAGCTGCTTAAAGAGCCTTTCCATCCTAGAGTCTTTCTCTCTGGCTCACTTGGGAAAGCCCAGAAAAGAAAATGTTAATCAGCCCTTCAGCATTCTGGCACTGATTAGCACAAGCTGAATCCAAAATAAAGAGATAGTGAGAGACCCAGAGCATCAAAAGAAGGATCCTTAAGGCTGTGAATGTGAAATGAAATTTACTACTTTAAACTCAAACCGGTTGAAATGAAATGGAAGTGGAGGGTCAAGAGGAGGAGAGATTAGTGTGCCCATTTCTACCTCACTGACCCTCCCTCTGAGACTTGGAGAGGCTGCAATCAATCACACATTTTCTAGAGCAGATATTGGTGATTACTTATAAACAGCTATCCCTCCCTCCCAACCTTCTCAACAGAACTGTGTCTTTACTGGCAAGTCCACCTCCACACTGTTGTACACCCTGGAAGATAATCATAGCCATCTGTGTTCCTGTTTAGGCATTTCTTCAGGTAGGAATGTGTGGTACAGTTTTGGCTAGGGACCTGTGAAATAATTTTGCTGGCAGATAGGGTCACTGGAAAAAGGTTTGGTAGTTTGCTTATAAAAATGACCACCAACCTGGAGATGTAGCTTACTTAGCATGTGCACTCAAGATTCAATCCCCAGTATGATACACATATGTGCATTCTCTCTCTCTCCCTCCCTCCCTCCCTCCCTCCAGGAAAAGGCTACCAGTTTCTTCTGCTGAATGGGGTGCCAGCGTCTGCCATCTTGCTTCCATGAAATGAGTTACCTTGAATACTTGCCAATCACTTTAGGAGGGCAGAGCTGAAAGACAGAGAAATTTTGCTCACTTAGTATGTCAAGGAGCCCATGAATTACATATTTGGGAGCTTCCCTGCAATGGAGCTTCTGACTATATGAATAACTCCCTTATTGTTTATGGTAGCTGAGTCAGAGTTCTTGTTACTAGCAGTTGAAAACATCCCAGCCAATATAGTACTTTTCTAGACAAGTTATATATCTTTTATATATATAAAAGAATTTATTTATTTAAGATTTAAAATATATAAAAGATTTTATATATATTTTATATATATAAAATAAATATATTTATTTTATATATAATTTCTCTGTCCATGTAGGAAGCCTCAAATCCTTATGAAGGTGCCTTCTGAACCTCCTCCCACTCCCCGGTAGACAATGCACAAGATTAATAATAAGCACTATAATAGTCACTTACATTTGTTTAGAATGTATCTTTTACTGTGACCCTTTATAATAGCTCTATGAAGCAGGAGAGATGAATATTATTATTCTTTTTTTCATGATCAGAAAACTAACACAAGAAAGTAAATGACTTATATGACACGTCTCATAACATATTGCTAGAGCTAAAATATAAACCTAAGTCTGGCAAAGAGAAAGTTTTTGACATTGAAAAAGAGTAAAAGTAAGAAAAGACAAAAAGCATAGACTTTGGAGGCCACCAAAAATGGGTTTAAATTCCCTCTCTACTTCTTTTGACAGTAGGGTCTTAGACAAGTTACTTAATTCTCTCCAAACTTTGGCTTCCTCATCTGTAAGATGATAATGATATGACTCTTTAATAAATATATGAGAAAATACATTCAGGATTTGACATATCACAGATTATCTTCTCTTAAACACAGTTCACTCATTATGAAAAAAAAATTATGTTAACTCTGTCCTTGCATTTTTTTAAGGGCAAGATGGGCAGCCATGAGTCCAACTAAAGGCAAGGACTAGATAGAGCTAATGATTTCTAGAAATCTTTCAAAATGCAAAAAGAAAGGAAAAATGAAACAGAAGATTAACACTGAAAATGGTACTGGCCAGTTGGTAAGCCAAACGACATAAAACAAGATGCTGCATTACTAAGAGGGCTGGGAAATTTATGTGGAGATGAAAATAAAGGCATAAAAACAGGGATCTGACAATGTACAAGTATGGAAGAAAAAAAGCTGGGGGCCATACTGGTAAGCAAGTTAAATATTAGTCAGTTTCACTTTGTTCTCATTAAGAAAAAGGCAACTGTATCCTTGGAATTCATAAACAAGTACCTAGCATGTGGGACTGAGTTGATCATCCCACTCTGACCAGCCTCTGTCAGGCCCCTAGAGCTCTGCATTCTCAAGTGAGATGGAGTGGCCAAGGAGGAGTTGAAGAAAGTGAACAGAAGGCAAATGAAAATGACTAGAGGTTTAGAAAGTAGGATTGAAGGAACAGCATTGATTTCTCCTATAGAAATCAGGGCAGCTAGTGTGTAAGGGGTATTTGGTTGAGGTCAAGAATTGCCTCCTTCCTTCTATATCCTTGACAGGTGTCTGTAAATATCAGGTTCGCAGTGAGCATTTACTAATGGTGATACCGGTTTTAAATGCCTTCTGAAAATTTAGTGTGAACATTATGAATAACTTTGTGACAGCAAGCAGCAGAGGACCTAGAATATAAATCATAAACTCTTCTTTGTAGAGGATTCTGTAGAAAGACTATAAATTTTATTTTATGCTCCTGTATTTAAGCCCTCAAACAAATTAGGCCAAATGAAAGAAAAATCAGTATTTAAAAATATACAGGTAGGCAACTGGCTTCTGGGTTTATATCCCTGTTTTGCTACTGCTAGGTCTGTAAATTTGGGCTTTCCTTAGTCTTGCTGGGCCTCAGTTTTCAGTTTTCTCATCTATAAATTGGGAAGAAAAATGGGACTCACCCTTATAGGGTTGTGAGGGTTAAATGCAATAATCCCTATTAATTCATTGTGCTTAGAACTTCCAAATAAGCCAATGCACATTAGCTATCATTATGGATTAGGTAGAGAGTATGAATTTCTTCATTTTGGGAGATGCCTCAGAAATTGCTTACTCTTGATCCATCCTGGTCTGTTCACTCACAAAAGCTGCAGCGATCCATGCTGAGGCATGTTTCTCTATGACTTTGTCCCATCCAGACTCCTCTTATCTAGTAGCTCCTATTCCCACTCACCTCCAGCCACCTGAAGAGGAAGGAGGAGTGGCTGCTCTTGTCACATGGCCCTAACTCTCCTGTTTGTAAGGCAGAAGAGTGCATCCCCCGCCCCCCAACACACACTCACAGGCCCTGACATGGGCTGCTTTTCCTACCACAACTCTTTGTTGGAAGAATTTCCGCTAAGACACAACAGACCAGGACTCAGTTGGTGGGAGTCTGTAGAGCTAGTTGGTCTATAGCTTTGGTGGTTGAGGTCTCTATTAAAACTGGCCATGTGGGCCAACTTGGTCTCCAGAAAGGGGCAGTCAAAAGAGATCTGACAACTGAGAGTTAGCTGTCAAATGCCTCCTAGTTCCCTGCAGTCTGCCTTTAAGGCTTGAACATTTTCGGGACAGCACCTCCTCTGTGACTTGAGCAGCTACTATGAGCTGTTTAGTTCTTTGAAACCAAATGACCCTTGCACTGGACATTGGCCCACATCTCTTCTGTCAGGCATGAGAAGCCACTCAGTAAATGTTGATAATGATGACAAGTATGATGACTAGGAGCACAGGGGGACTACATAGAAAATCCACTGTAATGTGTAAATTCTTCTTAGACACTACTGTTCTCTAGAGAAGTCACCCAAGTGGCTGAACTTTTCAGCATCACCCTGAATTAATGGCTGGTGAACAGGTGCACCTTTAGTGACCCCTGTTTTTTGGATGAGAGGTATAACTTCTGCTGCAGTTTCTATAGCCTCTTCTCCCTCTCTGCCACTTACTCTTCTATCCTGTCCCCGTTTGTTTAGTGTTTTCTACCATAGCCTTTGTTACCTGGCTTCCATCGTTCAGTCAAACTCTGGCTCCTTCAATCTGATACTTTTAAAGCTTACAGCTTTGCTAATTAGCATAATTAAGCTACCTTTAGCAATTAAAAAAATAAGTGGAGTTGCATCTTTATTGGAGATTTGGTTCTAAAGACAGTATGTGAGACAAAAATTGAACAAGCTCGAAATATCCTGGGAGCCTGAGACTGGAAGATCCCATTTGAGTCCAGCTTGGGCAACTGACTTAGCAAGATCCTGTCTCAAAATAAAAAAATAAAAAAGGACTGGGAATGTAGTTCAGTGTGAAGGTCCTGGGTTCAATCCTCAGTAACATACTCATCCACACACACCCACATACATGGAGGGGAGAGAGAGAGAGACAGAGAGAGAGAGAGAGAGAGAGGGAGAGAGAGAGAGGACCTTATGTCATCTGAAAGGGGATGGCAGTTTGTTTGCTCTGTGCACAGAGATCTGTACAGTAATACCTGTGTATACATGTTTAATCATACACACAGTATTGCAGAGCACCTGATAAATAGTTTTCAATAAAATAAATTCCCTGCTTCCTCCTTTCTTCACTCCTTCCATCTCTCTCTTTGCCCAGGAAGTAGGGAGATCTTTTCAAATGGAAAGAGGAATCAGAGATGGAGGGAAGTGGGAGCAAAGGGAGAGAAAGACGATGAAAAACAAAAGAATTGAACAAAAACGGAGATAGAGCTTTTGCAAGTGGGAAGAGGATCAGGAGATGGAAAGAGCAGGGAGGGAGAGTAGGGTATGGGATGAAAAATGAATTAAGCTGTGCTATGTCCATGTACCACTTCCCCACGGTGAATGTAACCATGATGTCCTGCAAACATATGCTAATAAAAATAACATTTTGTAAAAAAGAAGTTAAATGCATGCACCGGCACTGTGCTCTCCTGCATTGTCCATATTTCCTGACCCTAGGGATTCCCAGTGAGGATGAAGCACTGGTCATCTCTACTCTATGTGGAAGGCTCCATTGCATCCCTTCCTCTTTGCCTCTTTCCTGCAGATGCTTCTGCAGCATCCAAGGTAAACACTCACCTGAGACCTAATCAGGAAATGAAAAGGAAAAATGAGGAGCTGGGAAAGATGCTAAAATAGTCGATGATCTACCTGGGATACCTCCTCTTGCCCACCCAGACAAAGACAGGTTGTGAAAAGGAGAGACAGAGCCGAGTGGAAGGGCAATTGGAGGCTCCCCACCCCTGAATCGTTTCACCTGCAGCCCACAGCTTTGAGGGCTGAGTATTAAAGAGACAGCTGGAGCCTGGTTTTTGCCACGCATGGCTGAGTTTCACATTGGAAACTGGCATTCCCTCTGAAAACTTTAGCTCACCTTTCAAAGATCAGTAATGACATCCCCAAGAATAAGAATGCTCTTGTGCCCACGGAGAGCAGAATGACTGTCTGTGTATGCCTTTAAGTTCAGCACAACTGACTTTTTAAATAAAAATCACCTAGCCTGGTTTACCATATGTCTGATGAAATACTGTAAAAATGCAGTGCAGATCTTTGCCATTCACTCTTGAGCAAATACATCTGCTGTCATATCTCAGAGCTATTTATTTCTCTTTATTTTAAGTGTGCCCAATGCCATCCATCCAGATGTACATCAGATGCACAAGTAAAAATGGAAAATAGTTTCTCAATTATTTGAACATTTATATTTTATTTGTAACACAGAATGGATAAAATGTTTTGGAAAATAAGAAGATAGAAAATTCAGGAGAAAACAGGCCAAATGTAGATCTAAGAGTTGGGACCCTGATCAGGGCCTTGGCGATGCCTTTTGAGCCTCGCCCTGTGTCATCTGGTGAGCCCCAGCGCCACTCACTGACTATTTTCCTGACTTGATCCACCTTGACACAGGATGATCAGAGAAGTGGGAAAAACAAACACCAAATACCAAAGAGCAGTTCAGAAAGAGGGTTTTCTGTGTGTGTGATATCATGCATCATTATAAGTCTGGTGCCTGGCTTGTTAGTGGCTTCCAAGAGGATTGCAGGCCAGTGATTCTGAAGCTGCTACCCTGTGAGCTGAAACTGTGCCCCAGGTGGGGGGAGGTAAATGGAACAAGGCCAGGAAGCTCCCCCCTGCTCTGAGGTCAGCAAATGCCCCTTTGTCTTTTGGGAGTGAGTGTGGTCAAGAGGCTGGGACATGTCACTATTGGCCCCTCGTGGTGGCTGTAGCTTGCTGCTGGCTGTCCTGGTCTCCTAGCAGCATTTTAACTTCCCATCTTCCTGTGTGGCCTGGCAGCATCCCTAGACTGGCCAGGCTTTCAGTGTCCCTGGAGGCCATGCAGCTCTGTAACAAAGAGGAGGGCACTTTATGCTGCCAGTGTCACACAATAGACTGCCCAGTGTCCAGGAGAACAGTTGCCCTCAGATTGGCCCTGGTGCCACCCTGGCTTGTTAGCCTCCTTCACAGGGAAAGGAGGCTTGGATTTGAACCATATGTGTGACCTGGCTTTGCTTTTCCACTCTGCTGGCTCTTATAACACATGGGGCCCCTCCTCTGAGTTATGGGAAGCTGCCTTTAGCCGCAGAGCTCTTCCAACCAACTGACTCCCCTTCTGCTGCTACAGGCATCCTGGAATTCTGGCTGAGCAAGGAGACCTTAAAATTTCAGTGAGTCCGTACTCTTATTTCAAAGATAAGTCATTAGTGGGGCTGGTGACTTGACCACAGGCAGCCTGTAAAGCTGGCTTGTCTCCTCCCTCTATCCATTGGGGAGGGACTAGGATGGTCAAGGGTGGTAATAACCTCTGACCTTCTCTTTCCTTCAAAGAGCCAGGCAACGTTCCTGGACGGCTGTGCCTATCTCTGTCTGGCTGTGCCTTTCTTCACTCTACTCCCCCACCCCCACACTTCTGGGAATGTGAGTGCCTGTGACAAGTCTGCTTGGGCTGCTGTAACAGTCCCAGACTGGGTGGCTTCAGGAACAGACATTTATTTCTCCCACTTGTGGAGGCTGAAAGTACAAGATCAAGGTGTAGCAGGTTCAGTATCTCCATGGCATGTAGACGGCTGCTGGCTTGCTGTGTCCTCACGTGGCCTTTCCTCTGTAGGCACACATATCTCCTGTCTCTGTAATCTCATCTCTTCTTCTCATAGAACATCATAAGACTGACTTAGGGCCCACCCTAACAACCTCAGTTTAACCCGGCTATTTAAAGGCTCTATCTCCAAACAGTCATATTTTGAGGTATTAGAGCTAGGGGTTCAACATTTGAATTCTGGGGGGACACAGTGCAGCTCATAACAGCCTGCTTACCCCTTGACTTTCTGAAACTCACTCTTACCTGTCCCAGAGTCAGGGCTTCCAACCCCCTAGGAAACCACTGGCCACACTGAGAAACAAGAAGAAGGAGCCCTGCTCCCCATCTCCCTGCTGGTGGCTATGGACAGTGCCCCCTCCCCCCCGCCATTACAGTCTCTCCACTTGAGCTGCTTTTTTCTCTGTCCCTCTTGAAGGGAGCTGAAGTCAGAAAGCGGGACTTGTCTCACTGGTCTCCAGCAGTGCCAATAGTCTTTCAGGTCCCCCTACTGCCCCACCTGCGTTGTCAGTGGCATTCCTCAGGCCACTGTTCCTGTCTCTTAACCATGGTGGTTACTGTCATTTACTGAATGCCTAGCATGCACCAGATTGACTCAGGGCTAAAATCTTAATATAAATATTTAATAAGAGTTCTCACGATCTATTGAGGTCACTGTTGTTACTCTCATGTTACAAGTGGGAAAGAAAAGGTTCTAGAAGGCTAAGGGAATATAGCTGGGAACCTAGATCTATGTGACTTTAGGACTTTACTTCTAAGTTTGACACGATGCTGCCTCTCTTGCTAACCTGATCAGTTGCTCTCTTAACATCCTGTGTATCTCCATGGAACATTCACTCACTGCCTAGAGTAGGTCTCGGGTTCCAACCTCAGTATTATTCTTTCAATGCCATCCCTTGAAGGCAGCATTCAGACAGCGGAAAGGAAAGAGAGAAGGTTTGGAGTCAGGGTTGGGTTCCAACATTGGCCAAGCCATTTACTAGCCAAGTGACTCTGGATAAGTTACTTAACTTTAATAAGCTTCAGTTTCCTCCTTTGTTAAAGAAGATAGCCCTGACTTACAGTCATGAGATTAGAGAAGGCATGTCAAGCCTCTTGCACATTGTCTAGCACACAGTAGGCACCCTAAGAGGTAATTCTAGGTTAACAAAGACTCAAGAAACATGACGGTTAAAGTATTTGGTATCCTTGGTTGGTTGATGGAATTAAATGAGATAATGAAAAAATGGAAGCAAAGTCTTTGTAAATAGGGAGGGGTAGAGGGGTTGAAGGGAGGGCAAAGGAATAGGGAAAAATAAGAACCAAGATAGATTACATAAAGGTACAAATTTCCAATGATGAATGTTGTTATATTGTATACCTAAAATATACCAATAAAATTAAAAAAAAAATAAAACACACGCAGATGTTCTTGAGACCACTGGAGGAATTTGAGTGTGGATTTTATATTAGATAATAAATAATATGGAAAAAAACCCCCAAAAAACCAAAAAAATAAAAATAAATAAATAATATGGTATTTATGTTAAATTTCCCGAATGTGGTCATGGTATTGTGGTCATGGAGGTAAATGCCCTTGCTCCTAGGAGACACATGCTGAAGTATTTAGGCATGAAGGATCCCAACTTCTGACACAAATTCTCAAATGGTTCATCTAACAAACTAATAGAGACATGTGTGTGCATGCAACATAAATACACACAATGGAAAGAGAAAGCAGATGTGATAGAAACCAGTATTCTTTGCATTATCATAGCAATTTTCTGTAAGTTTAAAATTTTTCAAAATAAAAAGAAATGGTAGGGTAAGAGGGCTTCTTGCAAAGCAAGGAACAGTCATGGAAACCTGTGGCACAACATGAAGACAAGTGGGAATTTTACACTTTTCTTCTGGGCCTTGTCACACCATGGAAATGCACGCACAGGATGTAGGACATTGCCTCCCTTAGGGTAGAGCGCAGCTCTCTAGCCTTTCCAAGCGAGCCACCCTATACCTACCACCATCCCAGCAGTCCTGCAGAGCCCACCTGCTTCCCTGGCCATGTCCTTATTCACACTTCAGAAGCTTTCACAAGCCCACCTTGAGAGTTGGCTGATTGAGCAATGATAATGTAGAATACCCTGTAAGCTAGAATTTCCGATAAACCACTAGTTTAAAAAATATAAATGTGTCTCAAATGTTACAGTGAAACCCAAGTATATTAAAAGTTAATGCTCTTAATCTCAAATTTGAATTTAAGTGGACATTCTGTATTTAGCCAAGCAACCCCACTCTTATCCTCCATTAACCCCAGCCCCCAAGAAGGTCATGGTTACCTATGAAGACTGTCTTAGGAACACAGAAGTGAGTTTTCCCCCAGCAGCTCTGCTAACTGTGCCAGTGCCCTTGACTCTTCATCCCACAGCTATGAGTAGGGACAAGAGAAGGCAGCTGCCTGGGCAGGGAGGGAGAGACTCATAGGCCACAGGGAGGGCAAGAGAAGCCTCAGAAGTCCTACTGGGCCCAGACAGTTGCCCAGATGTACCTGTGTCCTGGGGATCTCCCCTTCCCTCCTAGCCTCTTTGCCTGGCCACTTGCCTCCCAGCCACACCAGCCTCACACACAGCCCAGTGAATCTGGAGCCAGCTAGGTTGAGTCTGAATCCTAGTTTTACCACTCACTGGCTGGAGGCATTTAAGTAATAAATGACCAAACTTACCTTGGTTCTTTATCTATAAAATGCAATAATAATAGTAACTCCTTTGAAGAGGAATAACTGAGCTAATATTTGCCAGGCACTCCGGATAATCTCCGGCAAATTGTAAAACCCTATACGAGTGTTTGTTAAATAAACCTATTTGTGGAGGAAGACTCTAGGGCCACTATGAGGAAAACCTACTGGCCCAATGCCCTATGAGCTGGCAGGGGTTGTGCCCTGGAGTGTTTCTGGTGCTGCGAGCAATGGGCTTAGTTCTTGGGGTCCATTTCTGGCTAGGCATTTGGAGTAAGTCAGGAAGGTGACATGGGGGCCAAAGGACTGGCAGCCTCCAGGACTGACTGTGTCCCCAGCCCAACTAATGACCACCTGGGGAGGAGAGAATTTGGAGACCGGGGAAAGGTTAAGTGTGGCCTGGTTTGGAAACAAACATCTTGATTTATTCCTTTGCCATGATATTTTCCTTATGTCTCCTTTGGTCTTTTTCCTTTTCTTTTCTATTTTGAGACAGGGTCTCACTAGGTAGTTCCAATTGGGCTTGAACTCACTATGTAGCCCAGGCTGGCCTTGAACTCTTGGTGATCCTTCTGCCTCAGCCTCCGAAGTGCTGGGATTAGAGGCATACACTACTACACAGGACACCTTTGCCTTTTCCTTTTTCTCCCAGTGATTGTTTCTCTCTTTTCTCTTTCATGGCTTCCTCTGCTCCCTCCCTGACTTTGGCTTACACTCCTTCAACTTATTCTTGGTTTCTAAATGGAAGCAAGCATTCACACAAGGGCCAAGGGTATGGTCCAAAAGGCTGGTTGGTGCCCCCAGCCAGCCCAGCAAGGAAGCACTGATCATGAAAAATTGACCATGATCCTAGTCATCCCAGAGTGGGTGTGACTCTAGAGACAGGGGAGAGTACATAGTTACTCATGCTTACATATTTGGAGATAATGGTACTCAAAATGAAAAAGCTGTTTCCTTAAGCGCAATGAGGAATGTAACTGCCACGTAGCTCCTAGGTTCTCTCCATTAATTTCCAGCTAACTGTATGAAAAGCTGGATTATCAGTGAATCAGAACATGAAGAGTAAGCTATGTGATTCTTGTAAAAAACCACACGTGTCCCAGTTAGGCTGAGGCATCTTGACACCAGGGCTCTACCTGCCTTTGGCAGACAAATTGAGCGCTTAAACTTAGACACTCTGGCAGATTGCACTGCCCAACAATGGCAGCAAGAATTCCTTCTGTCCCACTTGATCATCTGCATGCATCTTTGCCACACTTCCTTCAAGAGGTGGGGTCTAATTTCTTTACCTGTGAATCTACACAGCCTTGGGACCTCTTAGACCAATAGATCTGGTGGAAGTGACGCTGTACAACTTCCAAGGCTCAGTCATGAAAGGTGATGCAATTTTGTTCACTGGAACCCTTGTACATGGGTTCCTGAGATGCCCTAGGACAGTTGTCTACCCTCTGCCCAATTCTTTGAGGAAACCAGGTCACAACCCAGAGGTCATATACAGGCACTCTGATGAGCAGTCCTGGTTTGGAATCGTCCTAGCCCAGGGTGAGTATATGAGTGAAGAAGGCTCCTGATGATTCTAATGCCCAGCTGTTGAGTGTGTCCAGCCATCTGTCTTCCCACCTGAAGTCCTAGACAACACGCAGCAGAGACAAGCGATCCCCTCTGTGTCTGATCCAAATTTCTGATAAACAGAATCCATGAGTGTGATAAAATGGTGGGTGGTGTAAGCCTTTAAATTTGAGGTTACTTTATTTCACAACAATGGTAATGAGAACAAACACTGTTTCCCATTGGTAGGACCCCTGTTTTCCTGTGTTATTCTCTTTTTCCTATGCTTCTGTGGCTGATCAAGACTTATTATTGGCATTTGTTTTGCAAAAATATTACTATAAATATAGAAATCTCACATTCAAGAATAAGGTACTCACAATCCCCTTACCTGAACAAATATTTGTCCAATACTTGTTATACTTGTTTCAATTCTTTTTTTAGATCCATGAGTGCTTCTTACCTCATTATTGTGTGACAGAAAGCAAGGAAGCAAAATTCCCTCTAAAAAATCCATCTTTTTCAGAGTCCAGCCCAGACTCAAAAGGTTGTTTTCAAATACTCTAGAGTTTCAATCAATCCTGCTTTCTTGAGATAATTTTTTTCTCTTTAAAGCTGTCTCTGAATAGAACTCATATCAATCCATTGAATATTAATTTAGATGAAACTCAGAGGAGATTATTAATTACTAACTTTTGTGTTGTTGCCTTTCTTTCCTTTTATTACTACTTTTTTCCCGAAAGATGGATTTGTATTATCTTGGACATAAAGGCTTAGTAAAATCTCAACTATCTAGATAACTTGAGAGGTGGATTGCATCTAATAAGAGAATCATATATGGTAGGAGTCTAGATAGATAGAGTTGGTGCATGTTTCTGATCTGGAACCTTTTTCCATATATTTATATATTTGTGTGTTTATTTAAGAAATAAAAACTGGGTATTTGTGGTGTACAAACAGGATATGGTGAATATCTATATATGGTGAATGGTTAAAGCAAGCAAACACATGCATTTTGTTTTGCTTGTTGGAGGGTTTTTTTGTTCTTTTTATTTTTTAAATGAGAAAGCATCCTTAGATTTATTCAAAATGGACCACAAGACCCAGGGCCTGGACAGGGTAAAGGTCACCTACCTGCAGCATTGGATCAGTTTTTACTTAAAAGTTCAATAATTTTTCTATCCATTTTGATTTATAAAGAAGAAGATTATTTTTAAACAAAGCATTGATTTTGACTGCTGAGTTTTATGTCTTAGGCAAGTGTCCCAGTGGCTCTCCTCTGACCAGACCCTTACAGTTTCCTTAAGGGTTTATTTTCTGTCTGGATCTTGTTTAGGGAGCAAGGGAGCAGACAGCAGCCTGGCCCTCCTCATCCTTTGCCTTTTCTTTTGCTCACTCTTGTTCTGCTCCATCTTCACCTCATCTTTCACCCTTGTAAGGGCTCTGTCCTATAGACCCATGAACACATGAGAACTTGGAGTTGATATCTGCATCTACAGCAGGAAATAAGGATGGAGGCGACAAACAGGCAAACCGGATCAGTCGACACAGCATGACTCTCCGTTGACAGAGGTAGAGTGGTGAAGTGACTTTTTCTTCTTCCCATGAGTTATCAGAATCATTGCAGCATTTCTATTCAGGTGTCCAGAAATGGACTCCACCATAACTCACACAAAAGGACAACTTGTAATGTGGACATATTAATGTTTCAAGACTGTCCAGTTAAATGTAAGAATAATTTTTTAAAAGATAGTGATGCATGCCCCAATTGTCCCCTACTGAACCCTTCCATTCTTTATGTAGGGGTCTGAGTTTCAAGGGTGACATGTGGGATGGCATGAGACTACAGAAAGAGGGAAGTTATCTCTTCCATTTATGTCTAAAAGAAAAACAAACAATTTTAAAACAAGACAAAAGAATCTTTCCCCAAAACAGTTATCTCACAGCAGCAATGTAAAAAATGCCATGTCCTGATTTGGCTGATTGTAGGGTCTCGACCTAGACTTGTTATTATGGCTGCTTATTTAACCTGGAAACTCACATGTAATAAAGCTTTGAAAGAAAAGGTAATGAAAAGGCAAATTTCTCTGACATTATGGGTCTATGAATATGTATGAGCTCTTTCCTCCATGTCCCTTCTTCAGCTTTCTTCCTTCCTTGACCCCTTCTTTGCCTTATGACTTGTTTTTTCCTTCCTTCCTCCCCCCTTCCCTCTCTGTTTCTCATTTAAATACTGAAAATTAATCACAGTTGGCCTGTTAGCCATTTACAGCAATGCATTGTGCACATCTTAATAAACCCAATCAATTTTATACACATTTTAGATACTGATAGCTTTGGTTTAGTAATGATAATCTAAGTTTTTGCTTCTCCAGATTAGGCACACAGGAGAGACTCTCCTCTTCCAGTGTCTCTAGCACTGGCCAATTGTCCCTCCACTGCACAGGGAGAAAGCCTGTGGGCGTAGACTGCCTCATAGTGCAGGGCGTGTCAGAACATCAAAGTTACTCATTCCAGAACATGTTTTGACTAAAGCTTAATTCACTCTCTAAAGGAATTTAAAATAGATTCTTTACCTATAACATGTATTTGACAACACTTTGAATTTTAATGTGAACCTGTGCAATGTAGACACAACTAAATCTGGCAGCATATTAATGTCACCAATAGCGCATTTTATTTATAGGATTTACTATTTCCCCAGTTCGCAGTCAGAAGCCCATACACAGTAATTAAGCCATTATAAAGACACAATAGGATATAACATAATAGAAACATCCTGCTGTCAAGGCACATGGAGTGGGGAAATCAGGGGAACACAAACGAACACAATTCTTCCAATTTAGTCCTGCTGTGGAAATGTCACAAACCAGTACCCTCCAAAGGATAAGTAGGGGAGAAAAGTAATTTTCACAGACAACTGGGCATTGATTTTTAGAAAATAGCAAACCAACCAGCAAACCAATCAATCAATCAACCAACATCAATCTTGAGTGAGAAGCAATAAATACAAAGCACAGTTTTTGTACTCAAGGGGCTTACAGTCGTACTGGGAAACAGGCTTAGAACAAAAGTATAGTACAACAAGAGTACAAGAGATATCACAAGAAGAATGAGATTAAGCAAATAATACAGAAAACACATGCTTCAAAAGCAAAGGAAGGCCAAGTTATTATGCTCCAAGGAGGCCAGAAGTGTCCTGTTTTAAAGAAGTAGGACTTGAACTGGGCCTAAAAGAAAATGGAAAATTTGGATACCAAGAGAAATAAAGGAAATGGCATTAAAATAAAAAATTGGGAAGCCAGACGTACAAGAAAATGTTTACATGTAAATATTTGGTGTAATGGCTTCCAAAATAAAATATTAGACAATATTAATACATTGTTTTCCTTTTAAGATGGATGGGTTATCTGATAATATCTACTTTAAAATAGTTACATAATAGTGTTTATGCTACCTAATCCTTAAAAGAAATTCATATGTATCAGAGAAGAAAGCCTGGAAGGAAATACAACTGTTTTAATAACTCTTAATGATTGTTAAGAATATGGTAATTTATCCTCTCTTTAAAATTTTGTTTTCTGAATTCTATATGTAAACAATAAGATCTATACAATGAATCAAAAGCAGAAGGAACAAAAAACTTAAAGTACATGTTTTGATGGTATTTGTCTCTGTATAAATTTTTGCATGCTACCATTATTTCATTCATACATTAATGGGCAGAGTGTGTTAAAAGAATTTTTCAATGCTACCTGCCATGGACTCGATTGTGTTCCCTAGAAATTTGTATATTGAAGTCCTGATTACCAACATGACTGTATTTGGAGACTTTGAAGGGCTAATTAAGGTAAAGTGAGGTCATAAAAGTGGGCCTTTAATCCAACAGGACTGGTGGCCTTATAAGAGGAGAAAGATACTAGAGATGCAACAAATAGAGAGAGAGAAGGCAACAGTTGGCAGTGAGAGAGGTCTCAGTAGAAATCAAACCTGCCTACATTTGATCTTGGACTTCCAGCCTCCAGAATGCTGAGAAAATGTTTCTTTTGTTAAACTGCTCAATTTGTGGTATTTTGATTTAGTAGCATTAGCAGACAAAGATAGTGTCTCTATAGAACTTACAATATGTGGGAAATATTATTTGTCCAAATTTTTAAAATATAAAATTAACAGAAGACAACTTACGATGTTAACCCACCAGAAACAAATTTTCATACCATTTATGTCTCCCGTTCTTGTCTTCCTTTTCCCTAACACCACCAGAAAATTTGCCTTGGAGTGAAGACTGAAGAAGCTGCAGACTGTTCCAGGATACACAGAGGATGGCCCCTGTAGGGTTGGTGGACAGAAGAACATTATACCGATAGCCATCTCTGATCACCTGGAAAGATAATGCAGGGAGAAGATCCCATCCATTTCTCTTCCTGGTTTTGTGGTTTTGCCCAGATCTTCCTTCAGGATCGAAGGAAATATTATCCCAACTTCCAGGCCTGCTCCCGGTTGACAGCTCTCTCCTGTGAGCTCTGGGAACTACCCTCTACTGAGGACAGCTGCTTCACTCAAAGGCCTCCTTGTAGCTGGGGGAATCCTTCATCCCAAGATATGTCATTGGATGCGTAAAAAGGTCTAACTTCCATGTCCCAACTATTTCTGATAGGCCAGCCCAGCATCAGATCTCCCTGTGAAAGAACCGAGACCTTTGCTGAATCCTCAACTTTATACTTGGACAAATTCTGTTTCCTTTTCTTCTACCACGGATATTAATCCTGAGATAGCACCTGGGTAAATTTCCTATTTGCTAGTCTCTGTACAGAGTTTCTAGAGAACTAACCTATTCTCAATTTACCTGTACCACTTATTTCTGCCAAAAACAAAAGCTAAAAGCCCAGATTGCTTATCTATGTAATCTCAAGGCAATTATCTATCCATCAAAGATCAGTTAACCTTTTTATTAAGCACCTACATATAATTTCAAGACTTATGGTTAAGAAGGGAAATTTTTAAAAAATCTAATTTGAAAGTATCCTTGAGCCCTAAGGTTAAATACTGAAGATTGTCTAGCTCTATTTCTCCTTCCACCAAGTAGCTTTATCCTAATCCAGGCACTGGAGTTTGAAACAGGAGCCTAAACAGTTCTCACTTGGGCCTAAGCAGTTGCTCTATATAAGGACTTTATGATATAAAATGTCAAATGTAGAAAGCACCTTTGAAATGATCCAACTCTAGAATGACTGAGGGATTTTCATAGGTGTAATGACTTGGATTATTAGTAGTGGCTGTGAAGAGCTGCCATGGGTAAGGACTCAACGGAAAGTATGCTTGTCAGAAAGTATGGGTGTCAGGCAGTGTGAGCAGTGGGGACTGGTGGCTTTCACCTCATCAACATCTTTGATAGTTCCACTTGCTCTTTTCACTGGAGATGAAACTGACCCAAAGTAAGATTTATTCAAAGTCATATGGCCAGTTACAGGAGTTTCAACCATAATTAACACATCCCAAGTAACAGCCCAGACTTCTCCCTCCCGAAGCTGGAATAATTTGTCTCTCTTGCAAAACCTTCTCTGTCCAGCCATACTGGTTACCTGAGCACATGAGTCTTGAGTCGGATCCCAGATCCCACCTCCTTCCTGACTGTCCTGTATTGCCAGATGTGAACACTATTCCTTGGGTCAAATTCTTATAGTTCCTTATAGTCCCTGTTTCCTTTGTGTTTTTTATATTTAAGTCAAAAAAAGTTATAGCACTTGCAGATGGGTAAATCTGCTGCCTTTGTCCCGCCTCCTCATTGATTACTCATTAAACAGTGTTTAAGGCACTTACCATTGGGAATATTGAAATTCTTACCTAAAAGCCCACAAATGTCTTTGAGCAGTGGCTTACATGTGTAATAAGGCCCAACCTGCCTTGCAGTAGACCTCATTTCTCTTTTTTTCTGCTAATTGCATCCTGTCCTTCACTAGGCACCCCTTCCTCCCATTTGCACATGATTCTGTTGGAGTTGTCAATCATAGCAGCCCATAACAGTTCAGATCAGCCTATTCCCTGGTCACACAGGTGCATACGTGACCAAATCCTGCTTGCAGTTGTCCACGTAATGACCCCCTCCTGTTGGTGTTCTAGCCCCAGAATCTGTGAACACATGTTGTATACATCCATGTCAATTTACATATAAGTATGACAGGCATATAAAGGCTATTATATGGCAAAAGGGACATTGATGATGGAATTAGAGTGTAGACTTTCAGATGAGGTATTGTCTTGGATAACCTACATAGGCCCAACATAGGCTTATGACTCTTAAAAATGAAAGAGGAGGCAGAACAATATAATTACAAAAAAAGAAAGGAAGGAAGGAAAGAAGGAAGGAAGAAAGAAAGAAAGAAAGAAAGAAAGAGGAGACTCGTGAATCATGAGGTAGAATTTGACCCACAGTTGTTGACTTTGAAGACTGAGAAAAGATCTGTAAACCATAGAATGTGAGTGCCTCTAGAAGCTGGGAATGGCCCTTAGATGACAACCAGCAAGAAAACAAGGACCTCCATCCTATATGCACAGGAACTAAATTCTGTCAACAGGATGACAGAGAAAATAAACAGATTCTCCACAGAGCCTACAGAAAGATAGGCATCCTTCTGACAGATTTTAGTTCAGTGAAACCTCCATGGATATTTGACCTTCAGAACCATAAGATAAAAATGTGCCCTGTTTGAAGCTACCATGCATAGAATGATTTTTCAGAGTAGCAGTAGAAATGAAAATGCTGGCCAAATTTCCTGGTGATAGTGACTGACCCAGGAAAGGGCATGTGATGGAAGCGGAGCCAGTAAGAGTTCTTCCCCTAAGGAAGAGATGCCTTTCAATGGAGAGCTACAAGCGTTTGCATCCCAGAGCTGCTGGAGATGCAGAACTGCCAAGTGGAAAAACTAGAAAGACAGGGGACAACACACAGGTGAGAGCTGTTGTTTGAATCACAGCAGGTCCCAAAAGGGTTCTCTGCTGTCTCCACCCATCCTTACCCTTCCCAGTCACCTGCGCCAATTAACCTCTTCTTTCACTCAAAATCACAGTTGATGTTCTACTACTTGACCAATCCTATTTAACTTCAGCCCCCCTCAGAACACCAATGGCTTCCATGGAACACCTTGGCTTCCATGCTTAAAACGTTTCTTGGGTTGAGACATCTTCTCCAGAAAGAAATTGATAAATGCTTATGTCCCCTGTGGAGGTAATATATTAGCAAAAATTAGTATATCAGATGATCTGGTGCCACTGAGTGATGACAGAGTCCAAAGAAAATGTTAGACACAACTAGGGGGTTCTGATGGAAGAGGGGGTGAGAAAAGACCTGTGTCATGGTGAAAACAGATCAGGGAGGGTGAGAGGAGGGCATGATGTGGGGTGAATGTGTGAGTGCAGTGGAATCAAACCATGCCAACCCTACACACAGAGAGAAGGGGATAGCAGAGATGGAGCCTTTTGAGTCTGCTGACTGATTTTTCACTTACACATTTTCAGCCATCCATGGTTCCTGTGACAATACGTTCCAGTCAGTTCCAGTTGGAGGTGGTTAGCAGCAGACCCATACTTGGAGGGGTAACACCTGTTCCTGGCTGTGCCCCCCAGGGCTTCCAATGCTGTCCCCATCAAATGCCCCTTACTCCCTCTGGGTTGAGTAGCCCAAGCAGGGTGCCAAAGCACATGGACAACATGCCCACAGCTCTCTGGAATGTCACAAGGTAGAAAAGGAGAGGCATAGAAAAGCAGCACTGAACAGACTCCTTGTGCCCATTGCTTATTGTTGGAATCTGAAGCCCTGCCAAGTGTTCATACTTCTTGGTTGTCAGCAGTTTAGTCTGAGACAATAGAGAAAACAGCCCTTTTGGCCTCTACCTAAAACTTTAGCGGAGAAAAGAACAGTGTCAGAAGTTGAACTTGAATAGTCTCTTTACCTTATTTGCCCTGACCCGGGGCTGCACTGCGCTAGCAAGGAATCTAGAGCATGGGGCTTGGGAACGCTGTGTTTACGAGATGAGACTCAGGCTTACACATTCTCTGAGTCACAGCCTCTGGAGCTGGTGATTTAGTAGGGATGTGGGAGGGAAGCGCTTTGCCAACTTGAGAACCCCCTTCTTGAAATCAGCATTTTAACCAAACATGAAAACTCAGATCTTTCAGCTTTGAGGGTTTATTTTTCTCTTGGAAAATGTCTGGATCTTGTTTTTTTCTCCTTCCCTGTAAGATGGGAAAGAAAAGACTAAGAGTAAAGATGACAGGTTTACTTGGACATGAAATCACTGTTGGACAAATGTGTTTTTTTGCGAATTAAGTGTCAAAAAAGGTCTGTAATTTACAGAATAAATTTTCCTGTAATTACACAGGGGGTGGATAATTGAGAGCAAACTGCTTGAGCTGTTTGGCTTTGGCAGTGCTGCCCCTTCGGGAACTTGGGTACCTCCTCGCCACCCAGAGCTCCTGGCGAAGGTTGTTTATCTTGAGCACCGGAGTCCGATCCAACTGCTCATAACTCCAGTTGGTGGTGTTGCCAGAATGCCCCTATTTTGGAGCAGCCATGACTGTAGATTGTATTTGTTTGTAATATCAGCAAGTGTTAGTTTTTACAGCGTCCCTTGATTATTTTTATGTGACTCTGAGGGAAACCTGTGAAGAGTTTGAGTCCTGCATGGCTTAGAGAGGAGGGAAAGTGATCCTCCCTATTTAGCAAAGATGAAGGACAGCTTCTCTGTGAGTAATGGGCTGTTGGTCACTGATGGCTTCACACAAGAGTAGGGAGCTCTCTGACCATGTCCATTCCTATCTATGGAGGTTTGTATCCATGGCTGCCTGACTGCTTGTCTTCTGGATGGTTTGGAACAGCCGCCTTTATCATGTAAGTCCCAGCCAGATGCCCAGAAAAGGCCAAGAAATATTAGTTCAGCACAGAAAATAGATTCTTTCCAATAGTGTGTGCAGTAAGAGCTCCCTGGAGGAGCTAACTTAAGCTTTCATGCTTGGTCCAACAGCATCCCACATCTCCCAGCATGGAAAGGAGACAGTTCCAGGTCATGGCACCAGGCTTCCCCACACGGGGCTCCATGGCACAGGCCAGCCTGCTCTACTTTGCCACATGGTTTTTCCTGTGAGACCAAGAACTGGGCCCACTGTAGTCCGTAGGAAGGGGCGCTCTCTCTTCCTGGTGTTCTGAAGTGGAAACGCCATGGCGAAATTCCATTCTTCTGATATCCGTTGGTCTATGAAGAGGCAAAAGCTCCCCAGTGGATAATCTTTCCCCAGGCTCTCCCGACTGAAGTGGAAATGATGTCTGAGAACAGAATGAGCCAGTCAATGAATTCCTTCTTTGAACTTCTCCGACTGAGACTTTGAAAATCTTCAAAGATCTAAGCTCATGAAATCAATAGTTCTTTTTTTTTTTTTTAAGTTGCCAGAGTTACGACAAGAATTCTGCTCAGGAAGAAGCAGAAAGGTGCTTCTAGTTGAGCACCCAGAGACTAAGAAGGTTACTGAGACAGGAAAGTCATGGTTCTTGTCCTTGAGGAAGCATCTAGGAGTGAATGAAGGGCAAGGTCGCCTTCACACAAAGAAAGTTGCTAGGGTCCAGCAGAGGAGGAGGGGAGGCAGGGAAGAAGGGATGAGGGCTATTGAAATGATCTGAACTATGTCCCATACTTGTGCATATCTTGACTGATATTTATGAAAAAAGATAGTACTACTAAAGACATAATATTTATTAAGCATTTACTAGGCATTAGGTATAATGAGTCTATATGAAGCAGCATGGCTCATCTCATTTAATCCCTACCATAATTCTTTGAGATTTGTAGAATTATTCACATTCATTTTCAGATGAGAGATTGGGTAGCTTATCCAGGGCTCCTAAACTAGTTTGTACAAGAACTAAGAGATAAAATTCCATGTCTATCTGGTTCCAAGAGCTTCCTTCTGAATCATCTTTATTTTTCCAATTATTTGTTCTGAGGTTTTGTTTGTCACTAAGACCTGAAGAGGAATCTGACAGCTCTGGGCCCTCAAGGGTCTGCCAGGACTCAGGAAATCTCCCTGTGCCTCTCATATGCAGAGCTCAGGCTCAGGGCTTGAGGAAGTATGGCTAGCTCCCAGCTGCAGAGCTTGGCTCTGCTGTGAGATCTATGCACTGAGTGTTTCTCTCCCAGCCAGGCTAGTCCCTTTATCCATCTGCTTTATTGATTTTTAAACTGACAATATGTTGTGTTATAATAAAATATATCAAAATTTAAAAATGCAAAAAGAAAACTGACAACAGGAAACAAAACTGAGAAAAGAGGAAGACTGCATTTAAGAGAATGAAACACATCGGCCTTGAGGCAGTGGAGCCCCGAGAGGGGGAATGATGACTGGGGCCCTGTATGTCTTGTCCCCTGGGATGAGGAGCTGCAGGAGCTAGAGGCAGCTCAGGTGGCCCCACAAGTGCCCATGAAGAGTCGAAGCTGAGGCCTCTTGTCTGTGGAGAGGGAGTGTGTGTTGTCAGCCCCAAGCAGGATGCCAACCGAACCTGCAGCACCCGGAGGGCAAACAGTTGAATAAAACACGCACTCATGAGAATGTTCAGCTTACAGATGTCACTGAGCTGTAGCCAGGGTTACTCAGAGCAGAGCAATCATGGCTTGAAACACTGGATCCCCAAATCCTGATGCTCTCTTTCTTTACTCAGGGCTGAGAGGGCTATATAAGAAGTCATGCTTCTTGGCAGCAAGTTCCAGCAATACCATTTTGTGTGTTGAAACTGCTGGAGAACCACTCATGAGCCAGCCCATTGCTACAAGTAGTGAGTGGTAGGTAGTGGTGGGCCACTCCGTGTTACCAGTGAGGATGCAAGGGGAGCAAGAGTCATAGAGCTCCCAGCTGGTCCTGCTAAGTGTACTCCCTTTAACTGAAGGAGGCAGGAGAGGCAAGTGGCTGTTGCTTTATGCCAGAAGGGGCCTGAGTACGTTTTCTTCTGCTTTCAGTGCACATTGTGCTTTCAGGATGTTCATTCAGGCTGCATCAAATCTACCAGACTTTGGGTACCTGTTCTTTCCTGGTGAAGAAGGTGCTCAAAATCAGCAATGGGCTTTGCAAACAGCAGTCACAGACAGCACCCAAAGGATGCTCTGTATGTGTAGATGTAAGCAATGCTTCCACATACCTTTCTGTTTTAAAAATCAGTTTTCACACTGGGCATAGTTGTGCTTGCTTGTAATCTCAGCAGTCTGGGATGCTGAAGCAGGAGGATGACAAGTTAGAGTCCCAGTTTAGTGAGACACTGTCACAAAACAAAAACAAAAACAAAAAACTTTTAAATGATAAGAATCAAAGAAAGTATCTGTCCCCATGGTTGGGAAATTGAGGAGAAAAATACAGCCATAATCTCACTCTCCAAACTTGCCAATTATTATCAGATTTATGTAGTAAGTTCTAATCTTAGGCATTTTTTTTACATTTATAGTTCAAGTCCACAGACACTGCCTGAGCCCTTAACATATACTAGCTACAGATACTGCTGGGGAAACTATGAAGTTTTGGAATTGACAATTTAAGGATATGGAAAATGGTTTAATTATGACTTTAAACACAAGAACAACTACATAGTATAGTTAAATATCTCCAAAATGCTTGAGATTTTTTAAAATGTGGAATGTTTACATATACATTGATATCTTGGGGATGAATCTCAAAACTAAACACAAAATTCATTTATATTTCATGTATGCCATATATATAATTTTATTTATCTCCTTATCCATTGATGAATATGAAGATAATTTTATATAATATTTTTGGTGTGCTTGTATTGTGAATATGACTTTTCACTTGGGGTCAACTGTGGAGTTTGTCACTTGTGTTGTAGTATTGGCACTCAAAAATTTTAGATTTTTGAGGATTTCAGATTTTCATATTAGAGATACTCTGTCTTAGAATGAGAAAATAAGCATAAATTCAATTTTACTGCAAACTAAGACTTCAAGGATAGCATACACAGGTTCTATATGAAGAATGGAATAACCAGATTAGAGGCAAGAACTTTTGTAGCTGCCCTGCAAGTGGGTGAGGTAGATGCTGTGAGAGATATGAAAGCCAAATGAAGTTAATGAGTGAGAATGGAGAGGGTGAGTAGAGAGGGAGGCTCTTCTCATGTGGGATCAAGGACTTTATGATTAGTGTAGATGGGGCAAGAGGTAGATCAAAGTAATGGTATTGTTGATGATTTTTCTTCAATAATTTCCAGAAATTAGATTGATGGCTTTTAAACCACATTGCAACACACTGTCTTTTACAATACCAAGATGATAATTCAAATGGCAGTATGACTGTTGGCTCACATTGATTGAGTTCTTGTTTTAGGCATTGTGCTGATCTTTCCACACCTGTTATCTACCTCAAGTTTTACATTCTTTTATGAGGTAGGTTCTACTATTATACTTCTTTTACAGATAGAAAAAACTGAGGCTCAAGAAGATGAGGTAAATTATCCAGAATGAAAATAGCTTTCCATATACTAGCACCCACATGGCTAAAACATCAGGAGGGCATCTTCCAAAATGAGGAATTTATATAGACACAAGAAGCAACTCCTCGGTTTTATTTGAGTCCATTAAAATGAACATTTCTGGGCTGGGGATTTAGCTCAGTGGTTCCACTGCCCACCTTGTAAGTGCAAGGACTCAAGTTCAATCCCTGGTACCAAAAAAAAAAAAAAGAACATTTCTGTGTAATCTCTTGTTCTAGCTAGCTTTCCATCACTGTGACAAAATACCTGAGACAATCACTTCATAAAGGGAAAAAGGCAATTTTGGCTCACAGTTATGGAGATTTCAGTACATTATCAGTTGGCACCATTGGTTTTAGTTCTGTGATGAGGCAAAACATCATACTGGGACAGTATGGGAGAGGATCTGCTTACCTTATGGCATCCATTAAGCAGGAAGGAGGGGAAGAAGCAGGGTCTCACCATCCACTTGAGGAACACATCTCCAATGACCCAACTTCCTTCTCCAGGCCCCACCTCCTAAAGGTTCTGCTACCTCCACGAAGTGCCATGTGCTAGGGACCAAACCTTTAACTCACAGCCCTCTGGGGGTCATTTATCCACACAAGGCATCTATATTTTTGGATATTTACATTCCCTTTATATGTCTTTTTAAAAAGTTTAACAATTTGGTAGGAAATGTTGAGTCAACCATGGTCCTTTGCTCTCAGTTTCTCTTGCTTTCTCTGGAACACCCCCCTCCTGATGGCCCTGCCTCCACCCCCTCTCCACTCCTCTGAAGCCTGCTGCCACCCCTGTCCTCAGCCAGGTGTTGCTTTCTCTCCTGTCCACTTTTATTTTTGTTTCCTTCCCTCCCAGTCACTTCAGTATGTCCCACAGAAAACATAGGTGTCATCTTGTAAGGATACTGGGAGTTGTTGTGCACTGAGCGGGAGATACCTGAAGGCTCCACTTCTGTGATCCTGTTCAGTTTTCACCATAGAGCTAGGGTGTGTGTCTTAGTTACTTTTCTTGTTGCTGAGACAAAATACCTGATACCCAAAGTTAAAGGAGAAAAAGGTTATTGTAGCTCACAGTTCGTAGAGGTTTCAGTTTATGGTTGGCTGACTCCAAGGCAGGGCAGCATGGCAGAGGACATAGCAGAGGAGAAACAGTTCATGGAAAAGCAGCACAAGCAGAAGGTAGCAAGCAGCAACCACAGTGGCCCTCTTTCTGTCCCTTATAGTCTATCCTGGGGCACCCTTAATCCTACCATTGCACTATGAATCATTCTCAGCATTGCGTCCTTAATTTCAGTATCACATACCCTAGATCCAGCCACCTCTGAAAAGCTCCACCTATGACTGCATGAGGGTTTGGGTGAACATCTAGATAGAAGCCATAACACCATCTTATCCTGTTTCCAGCAGACAGCATGTGGCACACCCATGCAGCCCTTGATCTCTGTGCTCGCTGCTCCTGAGTGTGCAGCTAGGATTCAAACCCACATCTGTGTAGGGCCAGGTCTGTCTCCTTAGGTTCAGGAAATGTTGCCTGTCATACCAGGGCCTGGGAAAGAAGACTGCTCTTGGCCTTCCTCTTCACAAATTAGGACATAAGTACTCATTTGTGCCACTTCTCTGTTGTTTTCACTATAGCATCAATTGTCAGGAGAGCTCCTCTGCATCATTGTTGGTAAGAAGCATGGGTTCCAGAGATTCAGGGAGCAGAGACTGAGTCTTTCATTTCCGCACACTGACCTGGTGGCTTAGGAATGAGTCCAGGACCTGGCTCATTGCGCTGCAAGGAGCAAATGGATCCTGTCTTATAAATAATGACAGCAGTAGCAGCAGTAGCAATAATGATAATAATAATATTAATAATAATAATAGACAACTTACTGCATATCAAGTGCTACTCCAAGCTCTTTATGCACATTAATTCCCAAAACCTTGCACGCCCTTCAGGTATGCTCCATGATTTTTTCCTCTTGTGGCTCAAGGAAACTAACACACAGTGAGGCTAGGCAGCTTGCCCAAAATCTCAGCTATAGGAAGTGGTTGAACAGCAGTTCAGAGGCAAGCTGTTCACTTTAGTGCTTGGGATACCTCCACTCTGGTCATCAGTCAGGCAGGGTGACCTCCTTCTCCCTCACTGTCTCTCACCCTTATGCTTTGTCTGGCTCTCTGAGTTCTAGGGGCAGCCCTCTCCTGCCTCCAGTTCTGGTTCTCTTCCCTCTCCTTCTCTCTTCCCCATCCTCCCTTCCGCCTTTGGTTCACTCCCTTCCAGTCCCCAGATGGCTCTGTCTCTGCAGCCTGAGTTGCTCCAAGGCTGCCTCCAGGTGACAGAGCCCTGCTCTCTTGTTGCCAGTGTGTGTCTTGTCCCCTGGCATGTGAACCATCCCCCCTGGCTGCATCTGCTCCTGAGCTCACAGTCTGCTGTGAGGCATGAGTTACTACCTTGCCACCAATTAAGCCCATGTATCATAATTGTACATTTTTTCCGTTGAAAGCTAAATGATGAAGCTAATAGGGTTCATGCTGAGAACAGATGTTCTTACTGCTGCCCAGATGCTGTACATGGCAAGGATTCACTGGTGCTTAGTGTCAGTGAGATGCTTTTGTACTTTCATTTGAAGTGTTTCTGGTTGAAGGGTTCTTGGGAAGGACTGAAAAATCATGCTGTCCTTACATCAAGAGCTGGGCACCGGTCTCAGAGAGAGGGGTGAAGCTGCCATACTTGGCACTTTATAATCCATCTGCTTCATAAGGACATAACCCCCTTCTTTTTCAAAAACTGCCTTTGTTTGCATTTTATAATGAAGCATTCAGATTTTTGCTTTTCTGGTTGTTTCCATCTCAAGCTAATGTGGCAGTTAACAATTCTATTTTCTGCTTTATTTCCTCATCTCTCCTGACTTGGAATTTGTGGAAGGTCCCCCTCCTATTAAGCACTTTTTAGACTATGAACATATTATGTCATTCATTCATTGAGGACCTTCGATGTATAGGGTTTCCACTTTCATGGAGCCTATGTTTTGGCAGCAGTAGACAGATAATAAACAAATAACTAAACTACCTGGCTTTGGATTGGGAGAATGTTATAAAAAAAAGAAACAAGATGATAAGAGACAGAAACTGGGAGAGTTACTTTGTACAAGGTAGTCTAGGAAAGTCTTTCTAAGGAGGTGGCAGTTAAACTGAGATGAAGGAATGGTGTTCTAGAAAGAAGGATTGGCAATTAAAAAGGTCTTAAGTCAGGGAAGAGTTGGTAATATAGAGGCTCATGATAAAATCCTTTGAGGTTAGGGATGTTAAACATGATAAAGGGACATGAGATGAAGCCAGAGGTGAGCAAGAACCACATCTTGTGAGACTCTGAGGCTTCCTTCCCTTCCCTAAAAGTAATTTTTTAAAGGCAGTCAGCAAAGGATAAACTAAAAATATTCTCCAGGAATTGTTTTTGAGTTCTGATATGTTTTCTGTACCACAAAGTAGGTGGTTTCTTCCAGTTTCCCCTTCCCCAGCTCTCTTTGGGTGTACTTTGTCCTATGGGCTACAATGGAGAAGGAGGACAACTTAGACTTCCCTGTACAGACCATAGATGGATTTTCTCCAAACTGTGGCTAAACTGGAACAAGCCACAATTCACGTTTCAAAGTATCATTCAAAAGGCATCAAACTGCATGCCCAAGGCACTGTCTTGAGACAGAGATCAAATTGTTCAGCTTTTCTCCATTCCAACATATGTACAGGCTCAGAGAGAAATTTGTGTTTAATGAATGTTATGGCTTGTGTTTAGATGTCCTCCCAAAGCCTCATGCAGTCATAGATGGGGCTTTTTCAGAGGAGGCTGGATCTAGAGTATATGACACTGGGATTGATTAATGGTACAATCCTAGGATCAAGGCACTAGGATTAAGGGTGTGATGCTGTCCACCTTAAGTCACCAGTATAAGATAAAAGGGACAGAAAGAGCTGTGGTCGTCCCTTGCTTACTTTGCTACCTTCGGCCTGCCATGAATTGTTTTTCCTCTACAGTGCCCCTCTGCCATGCCGCCCTGCCTTGGAGCCAGCTGATTAAGGACTGAAACCTCTAGTAATTATGAACTAAATAAACCTTTCCTCCTTTAACTTTGGGTGTTGGGTATTTTGTCTCAGCAATGAGAAAAGTAACTAAGACAATGGAGCTTGGTGAAGTCGGTGGCGGGGGGGGGGGGCGCGCTCCTAATGACTCCCCCTGGTCAGACAAAGCTGGTCCTCATTTGTCCTGCTCAGACCAGGTGGAACCCACATTCACCATGGAGTGAGATGGCATTGTGCTGAAGCCCTCGGGAAGCCTGCATGGGCCCAGCTCACCGGGCACAGCTCACAGCTCAGGTAGCCCTGGCCTCTTGTAGAGCTTGCCCAGCCGCCCAGGCACTGGTCAGAGACCCAGCTTGACTGATAAAATGGTGCCAAACCATCTTCAAAGATGAGAAACATTGCTATTTTAGGCATTTATCCAATTGGATTCATGAGGAAAGTAAATCTAAATACAAACTATCTAGAAATAATCAAGTGGCTTTCTATCCCCACAGGTTTCATAGCTGCAGATTTTAACTAACCTCAGACAGAAAAATATTTAAAAAACATTGTATCTTTATTGAACATATGTATGTTTTCTTCTCATTATTTCTGAAACAATACAGTGTAAAAACTGTTCACATAAAATTACATTGTATTAGGTATATCTATAGATGATTTAAAGTAAATAGGTAATATATGTAGGTTGTAGGCAAATACCACAATATTTTACATAAAGGACTTGAGTATCTGAAGATTTAGTGTCTGCAGGGGACCCTGGAACCAGTCTCCCACAGATAGCAAGGAACAACTACATTGGATTTGCTTTTTGTCACCCTGGAAAGCAGAACTACACCAAAAATAGTGATGGTTTACTAATGTGAGGCATTGAGTGAATCCTATATCAGGACCAGCTGTACTCTATAAGTTGTTTCTTAAGCACCTCGGCCCTCTAAAGTCAGTCCTAAATGTATCCTCCTTTCACCCAAAAGAAAACAACAAACTGAGGCACCAAGAAGTTATGCCTTTGTCTTTGGTCACGCAGCTAGCAATATAGAGTTAGGACTAGAAATGTCACTTTTCTTGCTCCAAAACCCATGCCATCAATCTCTGCACATTGTCACTTCATGGTGAGGAAGAACATTTTCAAACAATGTAGGAAAAATGAGCTCTTTGTCCCTGGAGGTGGTTAAGCTGAGACGCTGCCCAATGGAGGGTTGTAGGGAGAATTCTCATTCTGGAGTTTGGGCAGAGATGTGGCCTCATGATTTCTGGCTCTTCTTGCAACTGTGAGACATCATGACTGTTGAGGAGCTAGGGAGTCATGGGTCAGCTCCTCCCCAGTTGACAGAGAGATGGAGAGCCAGGAATAGCACAGACTCATCTGTTTAGATCTGTTCTATATTGGCAAGTTGTCCCAGTGAGAGCCTGTATGGATATTTTCTACTCTGTTTCATAAACTTCAAGCCTACAGAAAGTCAACTTAGAAAACCTGAGCTGCTGGCCTCAGAGGATGGGTCATAAAGAATTTATTTTGTATTGGCAAACAATACTCAGCTTGAGTACCACAACTGTTAGGTAAGGTTTTGGGTTTTTTTCTGCATAAAGAAATACCTCTTTTAGCCAGGAATGATTGTGGATACCTGTAATCTCAGCACTCTGAGATGCTGAGGAAGGATAGCAAGCTCTAACCAAGCCTGGGCAGCTAGTGATTTAGCATGACCCTGTCTCAAAAGGAAACATGACAAAAGGGTTGGGAATATAGCTCACTGTGAAGACCCTGGATTGAATCCCAGTATGGGGAAAAAAAGAAAAGTACTTCTTTGTAACTGTTAGAAACTACTCCAAGCTTATAAACATACCACTTAATTTTCCCATTCCCAGATATAATGATCTAGGTGGGAAAATGATAAGAAGGAAATGTGTACAAGTAGAAAATTGTTATAGGTAAAAAATACACCAACACATAGACCTGGTCTCCTAGACCTGCCCAAGACTTGCCCTTTAGACATGATTTCCTTTGAGTCAGAGGGAAAGAAAATCTTTGCCTACATTTGATAGTATAAAAGTTAACAATATCTATTAGTTTGAAACTTTGGAAATTACCATTTTTATAGGTCAAAAGAGTCAAATATGGTAACATAGCACAATAGTAATAATACTAATAATCGAGCAAGTAGTGGGGCATTGAATGTATTCATTAGGACTCAGATCTGCAAAGAAGTATAATGTGTTTTCATTTTCTTTCTAAGCCTCATTTCTCACTTTTTTCAGAAAGGAAAAAGGAGGAAGAATGCCATGCAAAAATTTCCCAATGAAAATGTAATCCTGTCTTCTTGATTTCAAATGCCTTTCAGGTTAACTTAGTCTATTTTGGGAAACTAGTAGTCTTTGAAGATTTCTTGTTTTTCACTTTCCCTTCATCTGAGGACGTCTGAATCTAAGGTCAAGTTTGTGTACTATCATGGTGGTAAAGGAGCCTTTAAGCGTAGATAACTTTCCACTTGCACTGAGCAATAAACCTAGGAGATACTATAGGATACATTTTAGAAACCATATCCGTGATGTCTACCAGGGGCAAGACATGGTGCCAAGTACACTACAGGTATGCTTTGATTTGGTCTTCATAAAACTTCAGCAGCGTATTTTATTGGAAAATTGCACCTTTAAATAATCTCTCTTGGTTCTTATTTTTTTCCCCATTTCCCTGCCCTCCTTTCAACCCCTCTACCCCTCCCTATCTACAAAGACTTTGTTTCCATTTTTACATTTTCTTATATTAATTCCATTCCCTTCTTTCCTTTACCCTACCTCTCCCACTTCCCCTTCCCCTTTGCACCTTTTCTTCCTACTTCACATTACCTATTATACCTTTTAGTCCTTATTAACACTTTCAGTTTCTCACACTAGAGAAACTATTTGGTATTTACACATGTGTATCCTATTTATTTCACTTAAGAGTATCACCTCAATGTGCATCCATTTAGCTATAAATGTCTCTAGTTTCTCATTTTTTATGGCTGAGTAGTACTCCATTTTATTTAAAAAACATATTTTCTTTATACAGTCTCCAGTTGATGGACAATTGGGTTGTTTCCAAGTTTTAGCTATCATGAATTGTGCTACTATGAACATGGGTGCACATATATCACTGTGGTATGGTTCTTTTAATTCTTTGGGGAACATTCCCAGCAGGGGAATAACTGGGTCAGATGGGACTTCCAGTTCTAGTTCTTTGAGGTATCTCCATACTGATTTCTGCAGTGCTTGCACCAGTCTACAATCCCAGCAGCAGTGGAGCAGGGTTCTTCTTTCCCCACAGCCCTGCCAGCATTTGTTACTGGTTGATTTCATGATAGCAGCCATTCTTTCTGGAGTGAGATGAAATCTCAGCATTGTTTTCATTTGTATCTCTTGAATGACCAGTGATGTTGAACATTTTTTCATATTTTTATTTGCTATTTCTACTTCTTTGTCTGAGAAATATCTGTTCATTTCAGATGCCCATTTTTTGATTGGATCTTTCAATTTGAGAGGTCTGATTTTTTTAAGTTCTTTATAGATTTGAGATAGTAGACGTTTGTCCGAGGAACACCAGGTGAAAATTGTTTCCCACACTGTGGGTTGTCTCTTCATGCTATTGGTGGTCTTACTTGCTGTGCAGAAGATTTTTAATAGGAAGAGATCTCACTTGTTGATAGTTTGTGCTAGTTCACGGGCAACTGAGGTTTTGTTCGTAAAATCCCTTCCTACACCAATTCTTCAAGAGTTCTACCTAACCTCTGTTCCAGTTGGTTTAGTGTTTCTGTTTTAATATTTAGATCTTTAATCCATTTTGATTTTAGTTTAGTACATGGTGAGAGATATAGGTCTAGTTTTAATCTTTGGCAAGTTTAAACCCCTTTTCCAGCACCATTTATTAAAGAGGCTATCTTTCCTCCAGTGAGGGTGTTTGGCTCCTTTGTCGAAGATGAGGTGGCTGAGTGTGTCTGGAGTTGTTTCTGCATCTTCTAATCTGTTCCACTGGTTCTCAGGTCTGTTTCTTTGCCAGTACCATACTGTTTTTTTTTTAATCACAGTAGCTTTGTAGTATAGTTTCAAGTTGAGGATTGTGATACCCCCACAAGCAGCCTATTTTTCAGGTTCCAACTCAGGTGTAAAGATGGTGTGATTGGCCTCAGGGTAACAGAATGAATGGGAATTTAGACCCAGGCCTATCAGACTATAAGAATGCAAGGACTTCCCTTTAGTTTAGGCAATCACCATGTGCATACACTCTTACTAACACACCTACCTCATGTGTGTCATACTACAATTTTTATGGGACCTTAAATGCTAGTGTTTCTAAGAACATAACTTCAAGGGAAAGAAGAACCTCAACTTTTTGGAATTAATGTTAATATTTTGATGCATAAGTTTTCTACTTCAGTCTTATCATCATTTGCCCAACTTGGGGCTTACTTCCTCTCCTCTGCTCTGAAAGGCTCTTTTGACTGTGTGAATCTTTCACTGGCCATTGAGTTGGTGGCTGACAGTCCCCGAGTCAGGCTCCCACATACTGTCTTCTCTGTGCAGCTGTGCAGATCCTGGTGTTGTGTTGAGTTCTGCTCCTGTGGTTAGTGCTGACTCAGTGCCCACATGGCTGGGAGAAGCCATGGGCAGCAGCCAAATCTGGCAAGCAGAACTGGATTGCACTATTTTGGGTTGAAAGGATGGCAAACTCTACACTCAAGAGGCAGGTAGGAAGAGCTCCAGACTGGACAAACACTGTCAGCTCCCACACAGCAGCTGACGGTCTGTGTGAGCTCAGCATGGAAAAGGACTGTTTGTCTCACTCTGGTGGCTGATGTCTGGCCTGGACATCCCTGCCAGGCAGTGAGGGTTATCCCTTTGTCCATCAAAGGCAGTGACCAAGACATGAGCTCAACTCTTGCAACTCACTAGGCCAGCCTGTCTGCCCTATGAGTGAAACCTGGGAACTGGGGCTTAGCTGACTTCACTTATGAGTACCTATTGAAAGCACAGGTACTATAATTCTTTCAGAAACTGAAGAGGCCCTGTGGGACTTGCCCTGGGGACCCACACCAGGGTACCACGTGTGCTGTGTGGACTCACAGTAGAGTTGACATTTGAGTTGGCTTCTGAAAAGTGAGAAAGACTTTGCCAGATAGTAAGTGAGAGAAGGTATTGTTAGGGAGAGGGAAGAGCAAAGGCACATGTGAAAGCATGATGGGTATGGCATGTGTGGGGACTGGAGAGCACTTTGATGTAGAGCCACAGCCATTCCCCAAGTGTTCTTTGGAGATAGTGTTCCCTAATCCCAAGTGCACTTTTGAACATCATCATGATGACAAATGTCTTCTTCCCAACTGTTTCCTACCTCCCTAGATGGGGCTGTCCGCTCCAACCTATGTCAGCAGGACCAGCCCATCTTTGTACTTACCATCAATCACTGACAGTTATACCTTACCTAGAAAAGGTCAAAACAAAGGATCTCTGGTTTATTTATACTTGAGCTTTTCTCCACAGCCTTTGGGTGGCTCCCCATAAACTCATAGGTAGGCTCAAAGACTAAGCACCTGCCTAGTTTCACTGGTCTTTTTCCAAACACTTGAGTCCTTTTCTAGGAATTAAGTTTAATAGCTGGGGACCTGCCGCATGCTGTAAGACTGCCCTGGATCAGGCGGCCACTAAAATAATTGATTATCTGTTTGAACAGGCTTCTTATTGCATTATTTTTTTGAAAAAATTCCTTCTTTTAATTATTCATGAAAATTTATGAAATTGCTTCCCTCCGTCCTTTGATGTGGAAGCTGTCTCACATTCCTGTGTATTCTCAGTTTTTGGCTCTCCACACAGTTCTTTGTGCTCTTTATCCTATGTCAATATGAGAGGCAGTTCCCGTTCATTCATTCATTAGACACGTATTGAATATTTGCTCTGTACTAGGCATTGGGAATATATTGGTAAGCAAGATGAAGTCTGCCATCATGATACTTAAATTTTAGTATGGGAGATTCAAAGTACCTGGATAAAGAAATCAATAGGCAAGATATTTAAAGACTGTGAGATGTGTCAGGAGAAAAAAAGACTAAGGTGGTAAAGAAAATCTGGTAGGGGCAGCTGAGGTCCAGTGGGATGACCTCTCAAGGGAGGTGCTATTTGTAAAAAGAACCTAAATGATGGAAATCACACAGAAAAGAATTCCAAAAAGCAGGAATAGCAACAGCAAAAGCCAGAGGTAGAAAAAAGAGCTCAGAAACTTACAGTAAGAAATGAAGCATGAGATGAATCAGGAGAGTAGGACAACAGCCCAATATTGGAGAGCAAGGCAAAGAATTTGGATTTTATTCTAAGAACATACTCTATTGAACTATGTTATATGGGATCCACATTAGTTAGGATGGTGTTATAGTTTGAATCTTGAATGTTCATGGAAGGCAATCTGTAGAAGGCTTAGCCTGCAGCCTGTGGTGCTACTGAAAGATGGTGGCGCCTCTGGGAGGTAGGACCTAGTGCAAGGAAGTTAGGTCATTGGGAACGTGGCTTGGAGAGGATAGGAGACCCTTGTCCCTTCTCTTTCTGTCTCTTTCCTTCCTGGCCACTTTGAACTCCTCTGCCATGATCTCTTCTCATGATGTACTGTGGTGCCTCAGGCCCAAAGTAATGGAGTCAATCAGTCATAGACTGACACCTCCAAAAGGATAAGCCAAATTAAACCTTTTCTCTTTGTAACTTGATTTTCTCAGGTATTTTTGCACAGTGACAGAAAGCCAGCTAACACAGATGGATGAATTAAAACATGATTGCATTGGAAGGTCCAAAGAGCGTGCCACTAGGGTGAAAGCAAGAGAGCCAGGTTGTGAGGTGGAAGCCTGTGCTTCTTGTGGTCTTCTGGGGGCTGTGGAGATAGGGTGGATTTTATCTTAAATATCCCTCACCACACCAAACCCATGAAACCATCCAGAGGATAAAAATGTCATCCTGCCAGTCTCTTCCTCTCTCTTGAGAAGAGGTATATGTTGGGTGAGGCTTTGGTGGGAGCCTTGCATGTTTCTACTGTTGCTTGGATAAAGTGCAAACATTTCACTCAAATTTTATTGAAGAATTGAATTTTAACTATTAAGAAGCTGTCATCAACAACCTTAGTATAGGTTTGTTTTGTATAAAAGCTTGTTCACTGGAAATAACCCTAACTCATAAAATCATACTGCCACATCTGCTCACTTTTGTACAAATGGGGTAAAGCTTTACTTGTCATCTCAGTTGAATTAAATCTTTTCTGGGTCCACAAGATGTCCTATTTATTTAATAAGTTATTGTTTGTAAATTCTTACCTGCATAAATCAAAATTTCATTAATCTGTTGCAACAAGAAATAAATGGATTCATACAACATAGCAACTGTTCTCTTGCTATAAGCAGCAAGGGCTTAAAATATTCAAGTAGTCTTATTGTCTTTATTAATTGGCTTTTGTGCATCATAACTACTAGCTCTCTTTGAGTAACCATTATCACAGATAAAAAATAGAGGGAAAGTAACTCAAAATGAAAGAAAAAAGTACAGGGCAGAAGTAAGGAAGTCACAGGAAGGTTGGAAGTGTGCTCTCGCAGGTCCTCCTAGTCTTAAGGCATTATTATTTTACATCTGCTTGGAGAGCATGATTTCAACAACTATTACGTATACATACATACATACATATATATTTACATATACATATGCCTCTATGACATAATGCTTGTAAGTAGTTGTTCCTCATCTGTGGGGAATTGGTTCCAGGATCCCCTTGGATACTAGAATCCAAGGATGCTCAAGTTCTTTGTGTAAAATGACATAATATTTGCTTAGAACCTATGTACACTCTCCCACAGACTCAATAATATCTAGATTACTTGTTCCACCTAATGCACTGTGAACACTATAATTTTTTAATATTTCCAATTCACAGTTGGTAGAATCTGTGGATGTAGAACTCATAGATACAAGTGTTCCACTGTATATTCAAATGTATATTTAAAAATTGCATCATAAACATTCAGCCAATTAATTGATAGATGTTTGAGTATCTGAAGTGTGCTAGCCACTATTCCAGGCAGAAGCATTACTGCTGCAAACAAAATAGACAAGTCTCTGTATAGGTAGATTTTCCATGTCTGCATGAAGAGATATTAGAATATTAATATCTAATATGAAAATTAGATAATGATACATAAAGAAGAAAGTAGTTGGGAAGGTAGATAGATGGTGATTCCAACTTAAATAATGACCAGAGAAGATGAAATTTGGGTAGAGTCCTGAGGAAAGAGGGAGCAAGCCCTGTCGGCAGGAGGGGTAGCAAGGAGTGAACAGAAGGAAGAACAAAAGCATATTCAAGCATTCAGAATATAAAGTACAGAGGCAGAGACAGTGAACAGTGGACATTCTTGACACTCAGTCTCAACCTAGATCCCTCCCTCCCATAGGAGATGCAATGCAACAGGTTAATGCACCTTTCTTATGGGCTACCTTTAAACACTTTTTAAATAAACCAGACCCACTAAATATATTGCCTAATGCCTTTCTGTTTTTTGTTTTACATTATTGTACACAATTTTGCACACATATAAATGTTTAATTGATTTCAATAGTTCTGTAGTATCGGTGCAATGGAAGTACTGCATTTTGCTTAACCATTCCATTTTTGGTCTTCCAGGTGTGTCCCACAATGTTAAATTTGTTGCACTAAATGTGTCCTTGTAGATATTTGTGGGCAGATGAGTGTGTGTCTTTAGGATGTGTTCTTTATGTAAAACTTTCACAAGAAGTTATTTTCCCCAGTTAGAGGCTTTTGAATAAGTTTCATTATGTTTTGTTTAATGTTGTTTTTCCAAAGGTATAAAATTATTTTATAAAAGATTAGGAGAAACTCCTCTAGGCTTCCCTACTTCCCTGCCTTTTGACATATGCCTAAATAAACGAATACATTCAGAAATGACTTTCTTGCTAACAACTGCTTTTGGCATAACTAGAAGCTGAACATGGTGGGGGCAGTCAGAGAGCTGTGCTTCCAACTTTATAATTTGGTGAACTTTCCCACTATGGTAGTCATGTTTTTGCAAGATCCAATGAACTTTTCAAAGGCCATCTCTCCCCAGTCATAATAGGATGCAGCAAAACCTGATAGCATGGCTGCCTTTCTTCCCTTCGATAACTTCCCACCTCCCCTAGATCCAGGGCTTCCTGGAGATCATTTGTTCCTTGTGGTGTGGTATTGTGTGGTGTCATAGGCCTATTCCTTCTTTATTGCATTTAACGAACAAGGCACATCAGAGTGATGACAGGAGGATCCCTGCTACTCCTCCCACATGTGTATGTGTGCATATATTGTGATCATGAATGGATGACTGATGAAAAGCCATTCCATTTTTGTGTGATATGGTAATAATAATCACTAGCAGCAAATACTGTGAAACACTTTCTTGGTGCTGGGCACCATGCTAACCCTTGCTTTTTGTTTCATTCTCATAACAAGCTTAGAAGGTAGGAACCATCCTACCCAATTTGCTTGTGAGAAGATCAAACATTAAAAAAGAGCAGCATACACAATTAAAAGGCAACAGATCTGTGATGGGAAAGCAGGTTTTTTGAATCCTGCATTTCCTGGAAAGGCTGTGTCTGAGACATTTTGTATTGCAGAATCTTGTTCTCTGTGACTCCTCTGGTACGAGTCAGAGCCACCATCATGGGCCAATGCTGGGGTTCAAGGAACTGATGAAGTTGTTTCTGATGGTGGCTGGTGATAGCTATGACTTATTTTCCAATTCTGACCTATTATATGGCACAGAAGGTAAAAATGATTTAGAATTTGCTATCTGACTCAAAACATTGACTGTATCAGTTAATGATAGGTATGGTGTTTCTTGGTTTCTTAACTTGGAAAATGTGAGCATAGTAACATTGCCATGGTTTGCTGTGGGGGTAAGACAAGAGATGGTACGTGGGTGGTGCCTGGCACAGACAGGCGTCCGCTAATGGCTAATTTATCACCTGCTGCTATTCCAAGGAAAACAAAGATAAAAGTCTAGGAGAAGAAAAAGCATTGGTTTAAGTTCCTTATTGAAGAAATGCAAAAGGTTCTGAGAACTACAATATCAATACACCCTGAACAGCTTGCTAAGTGGAAGAAGGCAATCACCAAAAGACCACATATTGGAGGATTTTATTTATATGGGATGTGCAGAAAATGGAAATCTATACAGACCAGAAGTAGTTTAGGGGTCACCTAGGGCTAAGGAGTAATTATATTGGGGATAGAGTTTTTTGGGGGACAGTGATACAAATATTCTAACATTGACTGTGGTGATGGTTGCACTATTCTGAAAACATACTAAAAATCATTGAATCATAGACTTAAGTAAGTGAACTGTGGGGTATGGAAATTATATCTCAATAAAAATGTTTCTGTTAAAAACAAACTTCCATTATATATTTAGATAAAAGAAATTGAGAAAAGCCATAAGATATGAAGTTGCACTATGCATGGAATGCATTTATCAAAAAAATTATTACCCAGATACAGTGGCACAGGCCTGAACATCTCAGCATTTTGGAAGGCTGAGGCAGGAGGATCTCAAGTTTGAGCACAGCCTGGGAACCTTAGTGAGACTCTGTCTTAAAATTAAATTGATAATTTTAAATAGGAAGAAAAGGTCCAAAGGGGTAGGGGAAATGGGAAGGGAAGGGGAAAGGAAAGAAGGGAAGGGAAAAGTTGTGAGAAAAAGAAAAACTGGAAACAAAGTCTATGTAAATAGGGATGGATGAACAGGTAATGGGGAAAAATTAAGAACCAAGATACATCATATACAGGAACAAGCACCCAGTGATAAATGTAAATGTATTGTATACCTAAAATGTACCAATAAATGAATTTAAGCAAAAAAAAAAAAAAGAAAAAGAAGATTACGAGGTACACTTTAACAAACATTGTACTCACAATCATGCCTTTATTATCAATTAATGATGCCCTTTTTCTTTCAATCAAAAAAAACATTTAAAAGAAACTGGGGATGTATCTCATTGAGAAGGCCCTGGATTCAGTCTTTCCAGGACCACACACATTTACACACACACATACACACACACACACACACACACAAATTGTACTGCTTCTTTCTTGGTGAAGGCACTTAGAAAAGTATCAAAAATGTTAAAAAAAAAAACCATGAAAAGCAAAACAAACCCAGGAAGAGAAGCCAGACGGAAAAAAGTAGAAAGCTAGGAATGAGCCTGTTTATAAGTCTATACTGACCCTGACTCACGCTCAGCAGGGCATGCATTTGAGTTGTTTGTGGCCAAGTAATGGGTCTGCTGTGATTCATCCACACCCTACAGTGGGGACCTCATAAAGAAGTAACGCAATTTGGATCCATGAGACTCATAGATGTATGCACATTTGAGAGCTGAGGCAGGATGAGGACAGTTTGGTGTTTATGGACTCAGCTCCTGGTGTCTGTAGCCTAATTAATTAACCTACCTGTGTCTAGCTCTACGTGTGTAATTCTCAGCAGGTGTAAGACTTGGCAAAATATGAGAAGGGGCAGAAGGACCTTGGTGATAAGTGTGATGTATCTTGTCTCTGCAAAACAAAATATCCTTAAAAGCATCTGGCTCATATTAAGACCTAAGGGGATGTTTGTGAAAAGTGTTGCTGTTGGAATGAAACCTGCCATAAAAGATCCCATCTCTATGTCTCTTATGTCATTAGTGACATATGTAATTATTATTACATAATAATAATTTTTATCTTTGGTAGTGTGTTACAGTTCACAGAGTGCTTCTATATTAGTAGCTTATTTATTTTTGAGCAGCATTGTGGAGATAAGGAATGCTGGAGAGCAGAGTCTGAGATGGGAAGTGGTTTTCAAGGCCACCTGGCCCAGGCAGAGGACTTAGACACATGCCCAGCTCTCTTTTCAGGATGCATGAGCTGAAATTTCTAGTCCACTTAATTTTCACCTTTAAAACAGATTATGCTGATGCCAACTAGCACTAAAGACAGTACTGTTGATGACAATCATAAGGGATGGCCAAGAAAGCCACCACTTCTTGACGCCATAGTGAGAGTGGACTAAGCCTATAGGCAGAGATTCCAGCTACCTTGGGGAAAGCTTAGCAGGGTGATTAAAAGGAAAAGGTATGGAGCCAAATTCTGACTCCTGACATCATATATAAATTGGGGCTAATATCATTATTATAAGATTATTGTAAGGATTGAATGTGCCTGGCATGGAGCAGATGCTTATTAGTAGGTATTTTATTCTTTTCCCTCTTCCTCCATTTTATTTCATTCCCACTTTGTCATCTTCTTTACTGCCATTTGCTGAGGAAAGTTCAAGGTCATTTGACTTGGTTGAGGGCCAATGAGCTCCTTTTAGCTTAATAGCTTAATACCTGAGAGCCAAGGTTAGTCTGGTTGTGCTGGTTCTCACCTTTCTCCAATTTCCATTCATTCATCCATTCCATTCTTCATTTTTTCTTCTTTGTCATTTAAGCTGCAATCAAGATTTGGGTTTAATGCACAAGTAGTCCAACCAGTACAGACCTGACCATCTGCTGAGCTGGAGAAAGTGGGTGGGTCTTTCAGTGCTAGGTCATTCAAAACATAGTTCAGAAATGACCAGGGAGAATTTGGGAAGGAAGGCAGCTGGGCTTGGGGTTGGGCCAGCTAGTGGGCACAGGGGGCAAAGAACCTGGTAGTGATATGGGAAATGGGATTGAGATTAACATGAGCAACACAGAGGTAGAGCGGCAGTCAGAACCAGAAGCCATGACTATGGTCTGGCATCCCAGTAGCCTGAATGGAGTAGAACTTCGAGGTCCAAACAGGTCAGCAAGTACAGGTAGGAATGCAGTGAGAGTGTGTATCCAAGGTGAGCTCTCAGGTGTGGAGGCTGAGGCAACAGGGACCAGTTTGATTTCAACAGTGCAACTTAAGCACTTAGACACAGGACCTGGATTGACAGGCTAAGACATCCATGCAGAATCTGAGCAGGGTGAGTGGTCCACACAACCTCCTCTGATGTATTGGAGAACAAGGAATTCATTCTTCCAACTCCTAGGCAGCCTGTGCTAACAGAATGGGGTTCTTCTCGAGACAGAGAACCTTCGTTCAGAGACTGGAGCTGGCAGCAGAGGCTCCTAAAGGAAATTACACTTCTCAAATTATTATGGATCTTCCTATGAAATTAGAGGACAACAGAAACTAATAAAAGCCTCAAGTTGAAAGTCATTTGATTTTTCAATGATTGCAGGAGATACTAATGAATGCTATTGATTAGCAAAGCCTCACAGGCCCCAGAAACCAAACACCGTAGCTACAGAAGATCCCTCTGAACATCCTGAACATCCATCCTCTTAGCTTCTGCTAAATCTTGGTTGAGTATCTGTGCAACAAGGTGAAGTATATTCTTTCCAGTTTGTCCAGCTTAAATGAATATTTGCTCTAGGTGAAATTGATGGCAAATCTGTACCTTGCACAGAATGTTAATGGTGTGTTATTGAGGAGAATGGAAAATACCACTGGGGAGATGAAGTAAGACTGAATAACGCAGCAGAGTAGAAAGAACACTGAGTCAGGATTGAAGAGATATGAACTCAGTCTTTGCTGGTAGCACTGGAGGCCCACGAGGACTAGAGGATGCTGCTGAGCTTCAGTGTGTATGACAGAAGGAGACATCAGGGAGAAGGTCAGGCAGAGGAGCAGATACGGAATCAGGGAGATAAACTCAGGCAGGAGGGCAGAGGCAGCTCCCTCAGGTTCAACATACAAAGATTATGTGCAGGAAGCTGGACTTCAGGGATTAAGGACCACAGGCAGATGTGTGGAAAACAGAGAATGAGAGGCTCAGACAGGGGGCTTGAGAGGAAATGGAGTCTAGAGTTTGCCCCAGCAGGCACTCCAAAGGAAGAACATGGATTTACAAGATCTCCCCTTACTAGGCTAAGTCATGTGAAGCATAGTCCAGAAATTGTGCCAAGGAGGCACAAGCCGTAAGTAGGTAAAAATAAGGTCATGGTTCTGAAACTTGAGAATGTATCAGAAGGGCTTCTTGAGATGCAGGTTACCACCACCTTGCTCTACCCTTGAAGAGCTAAGGATGCTAAGGATGAGTTCAAAACTCCACTGATGAACACTACTAGATTGGCATGTCTTATTTGGAATATTTGTAAGTGTAAAATCATCAACAATGTTATGTTGAATCTCTTCCCTTATGCTTTGCTTTGTCTGCTTTCCTTCCAAGCTTGAGGGTGGTTGTGATTACAGGGTTATATTTTCTGATTTTCTATTATTCTTCTGCACTACTTGTGCAACTTAAACTGGGAGAAGTTGGAATGGCCAGTTTATTATGTTCTCAGGGTAAACTTCTCTTTGCACAGACTTAGCAATATGATTGGTCATGCATGTAGAATCTTCCTCTCCCCACCCCTTATGTGTCACTCCCACCCTAATAATAAACACGGAAGCTCTAGCACTCTTCAATGTTTTCTAAAAGCTCTGCCGGTGAGGAGAAACTAGACTGAGAAATCAATTGCTATGAAAGCCCACAGGATGGTGTGGAGACGAGCAGGGCTGGGATAGGGAAGTCTCTCTAAGCTGGTAGTGCCCACCTTTGGCTGTGCATTAGCATCACATGGGGGCTTTTTGTAACTACATATGTTCAGGATGTGAGAGTCTGATTTTGTTGATTTGAGGTGGGACCCTTGTCATGGGAAAATTTGCATCTCCCCAGGGAGTCCTAATGAGCAACCAAGCCTGAGATTTGCTGTTCTAAACCAATTTTATTAAGGACACCTGGGTGTTGAGCACATCTGCATTGTTGCATGACTCCTTTTAACAGCCACAAGCCATGTTAAGGAGGGCTGGAGGCTGCCACCTATAGAGAAAGATGTCAGTGTTACAAACATCTTGGTTTAGACGGGTAAAAGTGGAAGTAGGTGTCTTGATACCAGGGGAAAGAAAGAGAGAGAGAAAGAGAGACAGAAAGAGAGACAGAAAGAAAGAAAGAAAGAAAGAGAAAAGGAAGGAACAAAGAAAGAGAAAAGAGGGAAGGAAGGAAAGAAAGAAGGAAGGAATAAAAAGAAAGAAAGAAAAAGAAAAGAAAGGAAGGAAGGAAAGAAGAAAGGAAGGAAGGAAGGAAGGAAGAGAGAGAGAGAGAAAGAAAGGAAGGAAGGAAGAAAAAGAGAAAGAAAGAAAAGTTCAGAGATCAGCAACAAAACCCCAGGCTGAGGATAATAGTGTCTGAGACCAAGTCAGGGATACAAGCCAAAAAAGGTTTCAGTGCCCAGAAAGCAATCTACCAGGGTCAGGTTACCCTGGCGTGATGAAGCCAGCACAGGAATAAATAAAGCTTGGTGGTAAGACCTGCGTCAGGAACTCTTTACAAGTCTCATGTCCTGTGTGGGTGGGACTGAATTCACCTGGTATATTCACAGCCACGATGTCCTACGTAGGAGGCTAAGAAGGCCTTGAAAAGAAGAAGGGTAAAAAGTACAGAGAAAGTGAGCTGATTTTCGTGATGCTCAATGGCCAGCTCCACTGTGTTTTATCCCACTGAATTGATCAAATGTTTCTGCTGTTCATAGCACTCTCGCTCAGAGCAATACTTCTCAAACTTTTTTCTTTTTTTCTCATTTCTTTTTCTTTCTTTCTTTTTCTTTTGTGTGATACTGAGGATTAAGCCCAGGACCTTTGCACTAAGCTACATCACCAGCCCTTTAAATTTTTTTCAGACAGGGTCTCTCCCTAAATCACAAAGTTGCCCAGGCTGGGCTCCAACTTTCTTCCAGCCTCAGCCTCCTAGAGTGCTAAGATTATTTTAATAAACTTTAGTAACTCAAATGCATACTCTGGGGAATCTTGTTAAAATGCTGATTCTAATTCAACAGGTCTGAGATGGGGTCTGAGATTCTGCATTTCTCAGTTTCCCAAATGGTGCTGATCCATGGACCATTTTGAGTAGCAAGGCCTTAAAGGAAATGGATAGCATCTACTTACACCATTGAAGAACTCCTCACTAAAATCTGTCCAGATGCTACTGATGTGATAGATGACACATGCTTTTCCTCATTCCTGCACTAGTTTAAGAAAGTCTTTGCAGAGGGGTTCATTCCTTGAAGAAAGTATTTGAAGATGTACGTACAAGGAAAGCATCATGTCTATTTCCTCTCAGCCCTGTCTGACACCCTATGTGTTTTCTCCACAACCTATCCCACATAGAAGATCAGTATCCTGAAGACTGAAAGTAGGCTTGTGTTGACTGAGTGAAGCAAGAAGCACAAATAAGTAACCTGCTACCTGGGAACAGAACAGCAATTCTTTCATAAATGAATGTCAATGAGGTATAATTTTCTGCTGCAACAGAATTTCTACACCTGACAGTGTTCTTAATATACTTTAATTAAGAGGTTAATCTGTTGTTGAAATTGCTTTTCTCTGAAGCCACCTGAAATCAATTTAAACTCAATTAGAAGTGGTTAGCTATTGTTTATGTGGTTAAAGATTAGAGAATATACTTTTGCTTGTCAGGAGCCATCAGAGCAAATTTTGAAAGTCATGATCAGAGGAGAGCCTGAATAGTTGAGTGCTCTTTAATGAGCATAGAGAAACCATTAGAAAATGTAATCAGTCATATTTGATGACTTGACCTTGGGACTCCTCTAGAAAAGGGTCTAATCATGTATGTCCCCTAAGTGCCACCAGGATTTCTCTGCTGAAATTAATTGATCATTGTGTGCTTTCTGAGAGTCTAATATACCCTATTTGATGGAATATAAATTGCAAAATAATCTGTAAATTACATAACAAGCTTCAGAATACATTTGCCCTCTGTCTCCTTTGCAGAGATTAAATCTGACAGCTAGTTTCAAAATGACCAAAACTGCTTAACTCCTTCAATAGTTTGGAGTGCTTGAGTTTTACAAAGAAAAAAACATCTATTGCACTGCATGTGCCCAGTATATAAATATGAATTACAAACCATTTTCCATCAATAAAGCATAGAGATAAAAGAGGTCTGAAAATGTTTTCTGTGGCCTGAATGCATTATTTTATTCATTTGCATAGTAAAGTACTCAGCTGCTATTAAAATTTTGGATGCATGTCAGAGGAAGCTGTTTTGAATCCTATCCACCTTAGTGCTAAGTATATGAAAGAATTACATGTCTCTAGTAGGTCTGCCAGCTTGCTAATGTGATATCCCATAGCCTGGTCGAGCTCTTCACAATACCAGTGCACTCTGCTGATTATTGGTGGGTTAAAGGTTTCTTACCATCCTTTCAGGTGACAAACTGATGACTCCAATTATCACCTCTGTGTATATTCTTCTGGGATTGAGGCATTCTGCCATTATAGTGTACACATTTCATGACCTTTTGGTTAAAGTTGCAGAAACTCTCACTCTAGAACTCTTCTCCCTCCCCTCCAGGGGAAGGAAAGAAACTATTAAAAGAATTTTCCTTTGGCTTGACACTTACCATGTTTGAAATAAGCCTTCCAGGATTTTCCTCCGTAAATGTTGAAAGGTTAACTATTGAGGAGAAGAAGACCATCTGTTCTTGCCTAATTGGCATAATAAAGGAGGACTACATTTTTTTTGGAGCCTAGAAAACAATGTGTGATTCAGTGGGCTCTGGATAGTGTTTTACATGAGAGGCTGTGCCCTAGGTGCCAGGACAGCGGTAGGCTTTCCAGGAGGGTTTTCTGGGAACCAGATCTTTGAAAGCTAAAATCTCTCAGGAGCTGAGGTAGGGGAAAAGCTTAGCTATAAGGAGGTGTTTATTAAATTAGGGCTCTGAATCACACTGCACAGATTTAAATTCTGATTCTATCACTTACTAATTGTGAGCAAGTAATCTGCCTTTCAACAGATTTCTTAGCCTCTTAAAGCTTCAGTTCCCCCAACCATGAAATAGAGATAATAATGAAGATTACCTGCAGTAGTATGCATAAAATACTTGGTAGAGCATCAGACATATACACTTGCTAAGCTATTTACCACAATTAATGGAAGTATAAAATAATTTGGTCTTTTCTGAGCCCTATATTGAGATGCACAAGTAGAGAAGGAATTTTTTTCCTGGCTTGCAAAATTTTTGATGTGAGGAGTCTTAAAAAGATTCCAAAAGTGAAGCTGAATTTGATTCATCATTTCCCAATTCTCCTTCATGACAACTCTTCCTGAAGTGATAGTGGGGAGAGGGATGTGGAAGGTTTGTAAGACAAGCATTGAGCCAGGTAGCAGGGCTGGATCTGTGGTCTAGCTCAGCCATGAACCAGTTGTGTGAGGCTGAATGTGGAAGTCTCCCTTCTCTGTTCTCAGATCCTTTGTATAAGACTCTAGGGTTTATCAAAGATGGTTTACAGAACAGAAGGTCAAGACTTTATATTGCTGGCCTTCTCTGTAAGATTACTTCCTGTTTCCCCAGCCATGATGTAGTCCCTGAGCAGACGGTAGCATAGGTAGGATGTCGCTGGCAGGGAATGACTCCACATTTATGCTTTTCAGCCTGTGCCACCTGATGTCTCTGCTTATGACCCATGATCTCAGGGATATGGGAACCTCTTCCAGCATCCCCAAAGTCCCCTCCCTCCTTTACAGATACAATTTGGGAGAATAGCCATGTCCTAACTTCATGTGTACCCACATGCCCGCCCTTACCAGAAATAATAAAAAGTCATCATGAGGGCTGAGAGATGACACTCTTTGCAACTGGAATCAATTTCCAAGATTTAAAAATCAGATTTCACATAAAACCCAGATGTCCAAATTTCTTTTTTAAAAAATAAAAAATGGGAAATATGACCAGAATTTCCCCAAGAAAGATGACATGGTTCCTTAAGCCAGAGAGTAAGGAGTCCGGCAAGGACCTGTGCCTGGCATCTCGTTGGCTCCCCATACCAGGACTGAGCACCATCCCCTCTATACTCTGTTGCTGCTACCATCATGTTGATCAGTCTCTTGAGATCACTGATGTGAAGGTTCTGCTTTGGAGCAACCCACCCCTGTCCCCCCTGGCTTACTTCACTCCTCAGTTGCCCACCTGCCCTGGTAGGGATATGGGTCAGGACCCTTTTCCTTACACCCATACATAAAGTCAATGTTGGAAATCCTAAATCTTGAAGACTCAATCTTTGTGACCATGTAAATGCCTGCAACAGGATCTGCACTTTGAGCTTGAATACGTTTTACATGATAGTGTGAAAGGCTCTGAGTGCAGGTTTAGCTAAGAACAGGGAATTTGAGGGCATAGCTGCTGGGCAGGTTAGGGGGTTAAGCCTAGAATCGGGAAGGGTGGGAGTGGGAGTGGGCTGGTCCAAGGCCTGACAGCTTCTGCAGTAGTAGTTCTGAGGACAGGGAGAAATGGGGAGCGAGACAGCCCTGTCTTGTGCATAGTGACCCTCTTTTTGCTTAGTCCAGCACCACACATTCTCTTGGCAGCGGGGACCATTGGTGTTCCCACTCATCCAGTGTCTAGCAAAGGATCCTCAGAGGCAAGAGAACAGAGGCGGGGACGGTTGGGGAGGAAGTTTGGAGCAACTTCTGCAATTAATTTTGGGACAGAAACACATATAAAATGTCTATTGCCCCTTGACCTTATTTTCCTCAAAGTTGCCATCTAGCTCTGGATTTCTATAATTTGGGGATCCTTGTCCTACCAAAAAATTTGTATCTTTTGACTGTGTCTGAGGGCACATCACTCGCATAAACTTGCATTAGACTTTCTGTAATCTACCACGCTTTGCTTGCTGAGGAGGCCACAGGTCAGTCCTCCAGAAAGCAATCCCGAAGAAGCTGAACACAAGAGAAGTTTGTTTGCATTAGAACCACAGCATCGTGAGGTCAGACCTAGTGAGAACAAGACCACATGTGGCTAATGTCAGCCCATGAGACTGACTTCAATATGCCAGGCAATGACTGACCTTAGAAAGCCAAAGGCCGTGAAACCAATATCTACACAGTAACTGCAGTGCAATATTCAGCACTACCTTCAGTTGAGTCATTCATTTCAGGACTAGGCTACTGAATGTAAAGACAGAGGCCTGCAGAGCACATGTGCAGACAAAAGGTGTTCTGCCTGAGGAGATAATCTCCATTGATTTAGCCACACAATGAAAGTTTTTACTCCTGTGCAAAATACTTTAACAGCCAAAGGCTTTTTGCTTTGTATTCTAAAAGCTCTCTCTAACTCCATTCCACTAGAAATAGCAACTGTACTATGTTACATTACTTTCCCATTGTCAGATGAATTGTCTGGCATGGAATTGGGGGGGGAGTAATTTTGTCTAAAAAATAATAGGTCATTGGTTTTTTTGCTCTATAATTCTTTTGTTATTTTACTGAGTACTTCAATAGCCAGAGCCTACCGAGGGAATGATACATGCCTCTTACCACCCACAGATGGGAGATGAGGTTTGGGTTTTCACTGAAACTATCAGAATTTATTTTAATCATTAAAAGCACAAATTCTGCCATTCTTTTGCAGCTATCATTTCTGTACTGTCTCCTTTAAATATCTTTATGGTTGTAATGAAATTTAACACATAATTTTTTCTTTTGTTCTTTTAACCTCCTAAACTTGTTACACAGGTTACTTTTTTTAATGATTGGAAAAATAATCCTTCAATAAATATACCGTTGTGGTAAATTACAAAGCTGCTTCAATTCTGCTCCCTTCCTATTTCTACATCCTTTGCAATGTGATACTGTAGCTCCTCTCATGGGAGGGGTGTGAGGCTTATTTTTCAACCCATAGACTATGGGCTAGCATTGTTCTCCCAGCCCCTTGTAATATGGGCTGGCACTGTTTTGGCCAACAGAGTGCAGCAGGCACAATGGTGTGCCGGTTCCAAGCCTGTGCTTCAAGAAAGCTTACACATTTCTTCTTGCCTTTGTGGGACCCTACTGTAAACAGATTATGATGAAGGAAATCCCCAGACAGCCTGCTGGAAAAAAGTCTCAGCCTTCCCAGTCATCACAGCTGAACCTCCCTAGACCAATAGTCTGACCAGAGTTGCGTGGAAAAGTCCAGCTGAGACCAGAAGAAACCCCTAGATGACACGGAATATAGGCTTGTATCAGAACCAAATACTTACTGGTTTAAGCCAAAGCAATCTGGGGTGTTTTTGTGATACAGCTGTAAATCTCTTAACCATTTTCCTTTTCTTATTTATATAGGTGTTTCTAAATATTCTCTACTTTAAAATAACAATGTGATGAACATATTGAGAATAGGTTTCTATAAAACTTTTAACTTAGTTTAAGGAAATAGGCAATATATTTAACATTTACAACATTTTTCAAAATTCTATGTGATTGAGTGAAATTCTGGAGTTGCTATAGAATTATTGTCAAAATTCTGTAGAATAGCTGGGGATTTAGCTCAGTGGTTCAGCCAATTGCCTCAAAAGCACAGGGTCCCAAGGTCGATCCCCAGTACCAAAAAACAAAACAAAACAAAATTCTGTAGAATTACTGTCAGGTAAATAAGAGGCTTCACGCTATATAATTGTTTCATATGTAAATTCATAAAAACAGTAGAAATTTTTCTTGTGGACATATATGGTATATGATCTTATCCAATCTTTTTTTTTTTTTCCATACTGGGGATCAAACTCGGGTCCTTGCACTTGCGCAGCAGGCAATGAAACCACTGAGCTAAATCCCTGGCCCTATCTTATCCAATCTTAAAGCAGGCAAATCTCAGAAAACCTCAGAAGATAATGGAAACTTCTGCTTAAACTGACCAAAAACTCATTTTTCCCACAATGATTTTGTTCTGAACATACTGATTTATCTCAAGCGGTTCCATACCAACCCATAGTCCTTCTTTTAAAACCAATCTATCTTCTCTACCCTGGCCAAGCCATGACCAACAAAGTTTGGTTGTGGCCCCTCAGTTTGCCATAGATCTCTAAGAAATAATTTGTTTAAATGAAAAGTCGGCCTAATTAATCTACTGATTGCTTCATATAAGTTGTAATGACCCAATTATTACAGCAAAAATCATTTATATTTGTTTACATATAAGCCTCACTCAATCATGGTCTATATATATCATGTCAAAATCCAGTCTGAGATGATTAATACTTGAGAAAGCTGTCCAAAAGAAATTCTGGCCATTAAAGAACTATTGTTTTGATGATCTACTTACTAAATTAGATCACCAGAAAGCAATATAGCCACATTATTTATCTCAGGCCTCTTGGTTCACCATTATGCTGTCATTATTGGTGGTGTTTGCTGTTATTAAGCTCTCCTTAAGAAAAGAGGACCTCATGAAAGACACTTTCAGAGCTTCGGAAATCTGTTCTTGCTAATATTGTCATTTGTGTTTTTTACCATTTCTTACATAGAAAACTAGATAAAATATTCTATTTAGATTTTGATGCTATTTTATAATACCTATTTTTTCGATAAATTGTTTTACTTTCTTATGATATCCCCCCCTCCACACACACAGCACTTTTTTGGTGCTGGGGATTGAACCCAGGCCCTCACATGTGCTAAGCATGTACTCTATCATTGAGCTACATCCCCTGCCCAACCTTCTCTGTTTTTTGATTGATAGGAAGCTCTATCACAGTATATACATAGAAATCTAGGTCATTCTCTAAGTCTTCTCATTCTATCTGTCCCTCTATGGTGTAATTTTAATTTTGATCTTTTTGCAATGGTTCTGTTATATTTATGTATTTTTGTGAGTCCCTTTGAGTACTTTTTGTAATATTCCTGCTCTGTCTTCACTGTGTAGGTGCTCTAGAAGTCTTAGCCTTCGGAGCACTTGCCATTCTGGAAACTACAACTATTCTCATAGAGTACATAACAGCATTATTCTTTGCTCTGTTCCCAGAGAAGAGAAAGCTCATGAAATCTACATATTTGAAGGTGTCCATGTGGCAGGTGATAGAGTCAGTTTTAAAACAAAGGCCCTGGTGCACGCTGTCTATGAGTTGTAGATATTATGTTCATCACTTTTACTAAAATGGTAAAACAACCCTATAGCATTATTTGGTGGGGTTTTTTTTTGTATTTGATATAGAACTTGGGTCCTTGCACTTGCAAGGCAGGCAGCAGAACCACTGAACTAAATCCCTGGCCCACAACCCTATAGCATTATACTCAGCACATGAGTCTTTATGATTAAGCAGAAGAACTAGACCTTTATTTTTGTCTTGTGTCAGTGAAAGCTGTACTTTTCAAGCATTTTTGGTATTTATCCCTGCTTACCCAAATTTAATAAAATCTAAGAGGCTGGTGAGATAATTCTCAATTTAAACCCTGAATTTTACAGTACTCTTAGTCAATTATATAACTTCAGATTTTTTAGTCATACTCACTAACAAACCAAAGATGACAAATCAATAGCCAGCATCATACTAAATGAGGAAAAGTTAAAACCATTCCCCTTAAAATCAGGAACAAGACAAGGATGTCCACTATCACTTCTATTCAACATAGTACTTGAAACATTAGTGGGAGCAATTAGGCAAGAGAAAGAAATAAAAGGGATACATATAGGAAAGAAGAACTCAAATTATCATTGTTTGCAGATGACATGATACTCTACCTAGAAGACCCAAAGAACTCCACCAAGAAACTTTTAGAATTAATAACGAACTTCAGGAATGTAGCAGGATATAAAATCACACATAAAAATTATTAGCATTTGTGTATACCAACAATGAATGGAATGAGAAGGAAATTATGACAATAATATCATTCGCAGTAGCTTCAAGAAAACTGAAATACCTAAGCAATGAAATGAAAGACCTCTACAAAGGAAACTACAGTACTCTGAAGAAGGAGATCAAAGAGAACATCAGAAAACAGAAAAATATTCCTGCTCCTGGATAGGCAGAATCAATACTGTCAAAATGGTCATACTCCCAAAACTTTAATACAGATTCAATGCAGTCCCAATCAAAATACCAACAGCATACTTTACAGATCTAGAAAGAATTGCCCTAAAATTCATATGGAACCAGAAGAGAATAACAAAAACAATTTTGGTCAACAAAAGCAAAGCAAGAGGCATAGCAATACCTGACTTCAAGTTATACTACAAAGCAATACAAAACAGAATGTTACTGTAACAAAAACAGATACATGGATCAATGGAACAGAATTGAGAATACAGACACTTCTCCAGACACACTCAGCTATTTGGCTTTTGACAAAGGGGCCAAAAGCATATGCTGGAGGAAAGAGAGCCTATTTAACAGGTGGTGCTGGGAAAACTGGTTATTTGTGTGCAGAAGAGTGAGACTGGACCCTTATCTTTCATCATACACTGAATTAAAATCAATTGAATCAAAGATCTAAACAGGAACATTAAACCTCCTGGAAGATAAAATGGTTAAAATACTTGAAGACATAGGTGTTGGAAAGGATTTTCTAAACAGAACCTCAACTGCACAAGAAATAACAGCAAGAATCAACAAATGGGATTACATCAGACTAAAAAGTTTCTGTATAGCAAGAGAATAAATTAGAAAAGTGAAGAGATAACCTACAGAATGGGAAAACAATTTTGCCAGCTACTCCTCAGACAGAGGACTAATATCTAGAATATACAGAGAACTCAAAAAAGTTAAAACACTTAAAATTAAATATCTGGTCAAGAAATAAGAGAGAGAAATGAACAGACACTTCACCATCTCTGCCTATTAGAGAAGTGCAAATTAAAACAACACTAAGATTCCATCTTACTCCAGAAAGAATGACATTCTTTGAGAAATCAAACAATAATAAATGCTGGTAAGGCTATGATTAAAAAAGAATCCTCCTTCATTGTTAGTGGGGATGTAAACTACTACAACTAATATGGAAACCAATATGGAGATTTTTCAAAGAACTAAAATTAGAAATTCCATATGACCCAGTGATCTCCCTGCTAGGTTACTTCCCCAAAGAGCTTATGACACCATACTACAGTGATATATGCATACCAATGATTATAGCAGCACAACTTGTAATAGTGAAATCCTGGAAACAGCCTTGTATACCCATCAAGAGATGACTGGATAAAGAAAATGTGGTATCTATGTGTAATGGAATACTACTTTGTTATAAAAAATGACAGGTTTGAGACATTTATAGGAAAATGGATGCACCTGGAAAACATAATGTTGAGTGAAATAAATCAGACAAAGAAACTGAAATACCATATGATATCTCTCATTTGGGTGAGGCAAAGTACAAACAAAGAGAATACTAAAGGACAGGTAGAGGGGGACAAGGAGGTGGATCACTTGCAATAAGGAAGTGGTCCAAGGAAAAAAGTATGAGGGGTGAGGAGGAGGGGAAGAAGAAATAAGTAAAACAAAGATATGCCAGGTACAGCAACCTAGTAACTTCAACTGATGTAAACATTATATGCTATAACATGAGCTAAGATTAGTAATATCAACAAGAATGAAAAATAGGATAGAGGAATTGAAGGAGGATGGGGGGGGAGGGAAGAGGGAGGGGACTACAAGAAAAGAAATGAGCTGTGGTATATACAGGTAGCCACTCCCCAAGATGATTGCAAACTGCATGAACTACAAACATCTATTAATAAAATAAAAAATTTAAAATTAAAAAAAGAAACCAAGGGTCTGGGGTATCAGTCCCAAGAGTCTCCCTGTCTCTGCTATGTAACACTAAGACTCCAGACTCAAATACTCACACATCTTCCTTATTTCCCCAGAGACCACATGTCACCTTTGCAAGGATGGAATGAGAGAGAAAACATGATAGGTACCTGCCTCCCCTGCCAAGCTGCTGGTACCTCAGGTTAGGACAATGAGGTATAAGACTCATCAAGGTAAAGGGCTCCTTGCCCTCCTCTGATCCCATTGCTCCCTTACATCCATCAGTCCCCAGTGTTCTCAGCACCTTTTCTCCACAGCACCATCTCAGGGGACCTAGAGCTATCATGTGCCCAAGTCTGCTTGAGTCAGGCACCTGCCCAGATAATTGTGCAAAATTAGACTCCCCTCATGAAACTAGATCATTCACTGTGAAGAGGTCATTGCATAATGAAATTACATCTCTCTAAAGAAATCGTTCTTAAATGATCATTTCATGTCTTTATTAAATGCAAGAACTTAGCTGAACTCTCTGAGTATCAAATATTACTGCACATTAAAAACTTCTTTCAAGTTTTTTTTTGAGAATCTTTTTTTTAAAGGAATGCCTAGTGAAACATCTCAAATCAAATATATGAATATGTTTTATTGAAAGAAACTGGAATCTTAAAATGTTCTTTAAAACAAATTGATTAATCCAGCTTCATATTTTTTCTGCTCCACGATCAAGCATTCCTTGGGTAATAAAGCCCTCTGTGTTCTTATTGCTCCCTTACTTGCTCACCCAACACATCTTTCCCCTACTGTCTATCCAAGGAAGGAATGCTACATGCTGTCATAGGAGAGAGCCAGGGTCAGGATTTCATCCCACCGTTGTCCAGAAGCTCTGTAATGTTGTCTCCAGGATAGCAGGTCACCTAACATCATGGATAGGCTACCTCTGTGTGGGAAGAGAACTTAGAGAAGTGAAGGACATGCAAAGGGAAAGAGAAGTGGTTATCTGTATAGCAATAAAAACCAGACAAAACTAATCATGTTAATAAAAGTTATGTAGGAATCAACTAATCTGCCTTTTTGCTTTTTTTTTAGATGTAATTGTTCATTTATTTATAAATTCGAATGACATTTTTGATTGCCCTCTTGGTAAGTATTAGATTATATTGATTGATTCATTCATTCATTGATTTATTCATGTTTTATTAGATTCATTTGTACTCTTTGCGCAGTGTAGCAGCCTTTGTATTGAGGACTCCACAGATATTAAAGTTGCTGTTCTTGAAAAGTTTGCATTCTAGTGTGGAGGGGAGGGCAGACTAAGGAAATTCAGAGTATGTCAGGTGGCAGTAAAAGCTACAAGTAAAAACACAATGCACGGAAGGATTATAGTGATAGACTGGAAAAATCAAAAAAAACTATACAAGTATAGAGTATACATATAAATTTTTGTTGTGAAATTTAGAAATTGTTAAAAAAATTTCTTAGAATACAATATAACTATCTTTGGGGCAGTAATTCTGAACTCTGAACCCTACCTTACTGAAAGCCCCCTTGCTATGCATTTTTACACCTTTAGAGATGGAAGGAGGAAACTAATCTAAAGAAACAGAGTGCATGTGACTCTGGAGGTCACCTTGCCCTTCACTTGTAAAACATTGTTTGGGGCCAGTCTGACGTCAATCAGCAAGGGTTGACAGATGATTCATCAATGGGTTCATACCATTGTTGATTCCTGTTATTGTTTTTCTCCTCACATTTTAGTTAATCATTGTTTGAGTTAAGTTAACCACTCGTGCTTTATTAAGTCTTTTTCTACAATCTCATCTGGGCCAAGCCCCTTGTGAAATAGGGGTGGATTGCATATCTATTTGTGGTTTGAGGCCAACTTTTTTACCCATGGGGCTAGCACACTCAATTGAGGGGCTAGAATAACTGAACCTAGTTTATAAAACAAATTCTAGGTAACCATAGGCCTGAGGGCAGAATGTGCCATCCTTCATAAAAGAAGACTCACCTCCAAGGTCTTATTTTTTTCTGAACTTACTAAGAATTTAAAATAATTCCATAATAAGCCATTAACCTGAGTTCCTACATCATCAGATAACAAGAGAAGGGAGGACAACCAGGATTTGAGGATAAACACAGCAAGGACAGAGACCAGGCACCACCAGGATTTCAAAAACCCAGATCTGCTTACAAAGCACTTTTTAAACTCAAAGTTTCTGAGTTGAAAAGTCACTCCTAAGATATGCAGGCACGAAGGGCATATGTAATAAAAATCTCCTACTTCCAAGCAAGGGCGAGGCAAAAACAGCAGGATACTTTTAGTCTCTCTCTCTCTCTCACTCTCTCTCTCTCTCTCTGAAATATCTTTCTTTTTAACTTTATAGCAAATAAGAACAAGACAGCCATTCCAGACCTGATTTGCTGCATCTGGATTGAGAAGCCTTCTTTCTACCTGGCTGGTCAGAAGACACTTTGTCCTCAAACACAAAGAAGGAAAGACCTTACCACCATTCACAGCCCATTTCTGACCTGACTCCAAGTGAAACTTCAGGCCAGACTGGAGTCATTCAAAGCCAGGCCTTGCCTAGGCTGGGCCCTGCTTACAGGAACTACTAATGACTTTCTGGTAACCACCCAAGTCTGAGGAGCCTACAAATAGGGCTTGGAATTAGAAGAGAAGTTTCTTCTCTTAGTTCATCTCATCACCATCTGGCTAGCTTTTATAATCCTTAACACTATGATTAATTTTTTATGCCACAGATTTCTGCTAATTAATTGCAATTACCAAGAACAAGAAATTTCCGTGTGATCAGATCATGTTTACCCAGAATGGCAAAGTTGGAGAACTGTTCTTTAGGAGACATTTTGGGGATAGTAGAATTTTAAAAGCTGGGTGGAAGTTCTGAAATCAGCTGGTTCAAATAGTCCACTTCGGAGATGAGGAAATTGGAACCACTTAGCCCAAGTTCATATCAGAGCCAGTAAGGACACTCTGGCCTCTGTCTTCCCTGCTCAGTGATGCCCATCCTGTGTTGCAGTGCCTGGAAGACCAGCATTACTCAGAGCGGCCACTTCTCTGCTTCTGGGTGGATTCATCAAACCCAGGGTGGAATTTAGTCAAAATGTCTCATTGCATCATCGTGTCGCTTTGAAACTCCAAGTTCTTTGGACAGAGAGTTCTTGTCTATGGGATGTGAACCAATAAATTATTTGGAAAAAAAATTAGTCTAAACTCTTGGCTGGTGTCTTGGAGGAAAAAAAAATCTGGTTGATTGAATTTTAAAAATTGAGTTAAGCAGCTGTTTTTTCGTCCTACAGACTCTTGTATTAGATCTAGACAAACTTCTCCACAGCTGGGATTGGGGTATAGGAGTGAATGGAAATTATATGACAGCTCTGTTGTATGGTTTACCATGGGCTTTTGGGGTGGAGGGAAGCTGCTGTCTTAGTCCATGGGATTTTAAACTGTCAAGCTATGACTTTACTTCTAAACAGCAGAGTTATCAACCCAAATGAAATATTTGCATGTATATGTGATCTCTACATGTAAAATGATGAGGGAAATATGTTATGTCTAAAGTGATAGTTTTCCTCTTACTATGAACAATAAATGTGAGAAATAAAATAGTTTTAACTAACATTTGAAATTGTGAGTTACAGGAATCAGTTTTAGTCTTAGAAGAGCATCAGCACCCAACTGGTTTCCATATGAGGATCTACTGACACAATAGCATTCTCATCTTATATGTCAAGTGCCCAACCTAGGGTCAGGTTCATGGGAAGGATAAATCCATCAATTGCTCCTAATTTATAAGCTCATGAAGCAGGAGCTACATCTAAATTCACTATTTAATTTGTCCCACCCTGAAATGGCACCTCCTGCCAGACTTTAGCAAAGGAGGCCTCCAGCAGTGAGTGGTTGTATTAAAAGACAATGAGAATTACGTGATGAGGTAAACTGATGGTACTACATGGAAGAGCTCAGAGGGGCTGTGGTTAAATCAGTAAGTTTAATGGGATACTCTTACCTGCAGCATGAAGGATAAATTAGAACAGAACGTGCCAGCTTCTTTCACACAGACTCTTCCACCTTGCTGCACGTTCTGATTAACAACAGCTCTCTTCATCCACGTGGTTACCAGGACAGACGTGGTTGTCTGGTCTTACTCTCCTTTCATCTCAGTCAGTGACAAATCTCCTAGATTTTATCTTTTCTGTGACTTCTTGCGGCTCAGATCTTTATTACCTTTCATCTGGTCTGTGCAATAATCTTCTAGCAAAATGCTTGAATATAAAATCTATTTTCTACAAAAACCCAGACCTGATCAGTCAATCCACCTGCTTGCTTTCAATGACTTCATAGTGTCTGGAGGTTAAATTTCAAACTTCTTTCCAGAACATTCAATACCCCTTTGTCCCACCTCATGGAACTCTTGCTTTACTAACCCTGACAACCTGTCTCTCTCACTCCAGAGTCTCTCACTCTTTGCTTGTGCTCTGCTCCGTGAGAAGCCCTTACATATTCTGCCTTTCATGTCTATGCCCCAGTAGATGTCACTTCTCAGCACAACAGTGCTATGTCTCTGTTTCTCACATTCTATTCCCAGCATTTAGAACAGTAACTGGCACAAAGTTAGCACACAATACATATTTTTAAATGAAAAGAAAATATTTTAAAAGTTGAAAAATATGATTTACATTGAATTAAAAACTCAAATACATTTTCACTTACCATGCATGAGATGTATACTCAGAATGAGATTGCTCAAGTCATTTCAGGACATACATAGAGGAAACAAAGACTGATAAAACATCATCTCTATATGTTAGAGAGTCAGTCTGAAGTACTCTGTGCTGATAGAAAATATGATTGCCATCAAAAAATGGGGACAGACTATAATAGGTAAACTGAGGCAGCGGTTTCCTTACTAGATTTACTGCCTGTGACTTTTGTCCTCTCCAATACAATCTGTATATATTTCTCAGATGTGTCTTCACAAATGTTCTTCTGGATTTATCAGTTCTAAAAATAAAATGCTTAATGATCTTGTGACCTACAGATAGAAATCCAAAGACATTATTATAGCCATATAGTCTTCCCAAAGGACCAAGTCTATGGCTGTTAAGACCTGCCCTTGTGGGGTTCTGTCTTGTTCTGGGGAACCTCTTACATCTCACTGTCCTGTGTAATTCCATTCCAAGAAAGATTCTTAATGCCATGGTGTAAGCGACAGTTCTGTCCTGAGAACAGTCATCATTTGTGCTGGTGCTGACACCCTTGCTCTTCTGGACTTAGGTGTCAGTGCTCCAAGACTGAACTCATTCTCTAATTCTTCCAACCCCTTCATTCTACAAACCACCATGAGGTATCGTATCACACATTCTGGATGTTTCTGCCTGTAGAAGCCTCAGAAGAACAACTGCATCTCTCTGTCTCAATTTCTCCTTGTCTTACAATTAGGAGCTACTAGAAACATTTCTCATCTTAGCTTCTAATCTCTTTCAAAGTCTGTCCCTCCCTACTCCACAGAAAGGATGCCAGCATATAGAACTTATCAGAACCACCTAAGGAGCTTGCTACAATGCAAATTTCTTAGTCTTTGAGAGCCATGCATTTTTCAGTCAGTATTCTGCCTGATTCTGAGACAAGCAGTTTGTGAACTACATATGGAGTATGCTCACTAACAGTTCTTTTGCATATATTTATTCCTTCACTCATTCAACCACATACAGGCATTTCTTCTACGCAGAGCTTTTCTAAGAATTGGATAAGATGTCATCAATTAATTAAGACCAATGGTTTATATCTACTGTTGCTAGTTGAAAACAATTGTCATCTAAAGCATCCTGTAGTCCTATCTTCTTAAGGAAAATAAAAATGCTCACATCTACCCCCACAAAGCTGCTGAAAGCAGCTTGGAGCTTGGAGCAGCTATGTGGTTTATTTGGCTCATCAGTAGATGACAAAAAATGTGAGAAACTCTGGCCTTACATGGTGATAGGAAAAGAAATGCTTCACTTAAGCTAGATGGGTGAGTTTGTTCATAAATGTTTAATTTTTAAAGTTATTATTTTAAAAATTACAACAAAAGAAAAAATTTGTAATTGTACATCTGAAAATTTAGATACAGGGTCTCTATTTGATTTTTGATAATTAAATACTTATTAGATTTATAACTCTCAAAATATTGAGAAAAAATTGTATTTGTTCATCTAGCCAAATGATTTCCAAATACTGTGGTAAGGATACAATTTTAGAATTGTAAAAAGGGTTTTCTTTCCAAGGTTCAAGGGGTTTATGGGGTTGATGATAACATATGACAATTATTATTTTCCCAAACCAAAATTTGGGGCCATGATATGATATATATTATCTTACAAATCTGAATGTGTAAGTATTCCTGAAATTCTTGGATGTATATTTGTTTCATATGAATTTACAACTGTTCAGCTAGACTCATCAACTCTTTGTGCCCAGCCTTGCCACATGCATTCCTGACACCATTTCCTCGTTCCTGCAGTTTTCCATTCTTGGAATTCCCTCTTTCCTGTTCTAACCATCCAAGTTTAACTAGTGTTCAAGACCCAGGTAATATTAAACCTCCCTTGTGAAGCACACCTAAAAAGTCGGAGACCACAGTGAACTTCAGAACACCTCTATTCCTTATTGCCCACACTCTTACTTGGTATTTAACAGAAGCCAAGACACTGTTACAACCCTTTTTAGTGCAGAGTTTCTGTCTCCAATCATACAACTGTACAGTCCTTTGGAGGACCGTCAGAATAACCCATATATTCTGTGTTCCCTAGAATGAGCACAACTCTGACCCATAATGAGAGCCCTTAAATCTAAGATACAGATGAAAAGATGAACATTGTCTATAGTCTGTATTTGCCAAATCTTCTCTGTTGTTACCCATTTCATCGTGAAGAATGAAATCCGTGTACGTCTATAATATCTCAATGATGGGTGTTATCAAGCTCAAAGTTATCTCTAGAACCATGTCCATTTAAAACTAAAAGTCTCAAATTCATCCTTTTTGGAGTCAGGTAAGTAACTAAGTTGGACTGTGCTTCCAGCTCCATGTTATTGCCACAAAGGAATACCAAGAAGGCAGAACTAAGCTTACAGGACAGTCATATCTGGCTAGTGGGCTCTGCTTGCAGCCTCTGCTGAGAGCCAGAGAATTGAGCAGGTTCATGTCTCAAGGGCTCCAACCTTAGGAGGGCTCGATCTCTATCTTGCTTCTCTATCTGACATTTTATTTTATTTTTTGATAGTACTAGGCATCGAACCCAGGGCCTCACACATGCTAGGCAAGGCAAGCTCTCTAAGACTGAGCTACATCCTCAGCCCTTTAAAAAATCTTATTTTTGAGACAGAGTCTTGCTAAGTTGCCCAGGCTAGTCTCCAACTTGCAATCTTCCTTCCTCAGTCTCCCGAAAAGCTGGGATTATAGACTTGTGCTCCACCCCACCCTGTGTCATTCACCGTTTTGCCACCGTGACTCAGATACAAATATCTGGCTGGACTCAAGTGCAAAAACCCATTTCTAGGTCTACCCTAACTAACCCAGGTCTATGACTTCCCCCAGAGCCTCATACTCAAAGATCTGAAAAGGCTGGCAGGAAGGCTTCTGTAGGCTTCCCTCTGTGAGTTGAACAGCCCAGGGTGCTCCATCTGGCTCCAACTCTCTGCTGCCCTCACCAGGCCCTTGACCTCATCATCTTTTGCCAGTGAGGTGGTTAACCCCACGCATTCCCAAAGCAAAAAAGAGTACTCATAGATTGATCATGTGTTTGTGCCAAGTGATTTTGTGTGTTTGATTATTAATTCTTGTTCTGGTTGTGTGTGGGGAGACACCTTGTTCTTGACCTACTTTCAGTGATTGTACCTGCATTCTTTTCCCTAATCCCTATACATCACCATAGGAGAAGTCAGCTATTTTGGTAAAGATAGTATGGTTTAAGTGACGGCTTGTGACATTTGGAATAAGACAGGTCTGGGTTTAATCCTGACTACTAATCACTGGCTTTCTAAACTTGGGCAATATTTTCCTGTTTTCCCCATTACAAAGGGGCTTTATGTAATAATAGGCAAGCCAAACTGACTCATAGATGATGTTTAATACTGGTTTTCTTTCCATCTTTTTGAAGTATTTTCACTTTGAGTAAGGTAGCCAGAGTGTCAGCTTTTTTAGAAATTAGCAGTAACTGAATGGGAGATATTTGTAATCTACTTCTGCCCTCTCCCTCCTTCATCAATCTGTGGTCTCTTAGATTTAGGAGAATATATGATAGGCAGACGCTTAGTCAGTTAAACAAGCAATCACATTCTACCAACATTGACTAAAGGGATCTCCTTTGGCCTATAAGTTCAGGCTGTAATCTTAGACTGAGCCACAACCTTGGTGAAATAGTGGCTATATAAAAGCTAGGCAACCTGCTATGTCCTGTTAAATATTACTTGGTTTGGGAGGGTTCCTAGAAGCTTAGGTTCTAGTTTCAAAATATAATATTTGAATATGATTCTGTTAGGAATATCATAGTAGAAGGCAGGGTGTATTCCTGATTGATGATTTCATTTGTTGAATTCTTACTGTGTGTCAGAGATTTTATACATTATGTGACATAATCATCAGGAGAGCCTTGTATTCAGTTATTATTTCCATTTTAGAGATGAGACCACTGAGGCTAGGGGAAGATGAAGTGACTTGCTCAAGGTTATATAGCTAGTAAAGGTCAAACCTACAATTCGAATCAAGTTCTGACACAAGTTTGTGTTTGTGTGGATTGTGTTCTACTGCCTCTAAAAAGCAAGGGATTTGGACAGCCAACCCGTGGGTAGGGTAGCCTGGAGGGATACAGCTCTGCATTAGGCTCCACATGGAGCCAAAGGTATTTGGCATCTCTCATTACCTTATGGGGACTCCTAAAGGGTAAGTCAAAGGGCAGTTTTAACTATGAATCATAAAATAATACTATCAGATCATTGCCTTTTGTCTGTTGCAGTTCCAGTGTTGATTGATAGGTTACATTTTTTAAAGATTGCATTGGTAATTCATGCTTTATTACTCCCAAATTAGTGTAATGCTTCAAATCATCTTGTTGTAATTCAGCATAATTATCTGTAATTAAAAATAAATTCCTGTAGGGTGAGAATATTAATTCCTATCCAAATCTCTTTATTTTGATTATATTTGAACAGTTACCCAGCTCTTACCCAACAACTCTGAGCACTTCTTGTGGAGCTAACTTTGCTCTATCCAACATGTTTATACTTTCTGTACCATGAGGTATTTTCTCTTTAGGATGACCATTTGTCCAGCTGTGTGGACTTAGTTGATATTCCTAAAAGTATTGCCTTTGGTTTAGTGGGTTGATCTAATTCACTTTGAGATTCTGATGAAAACTATGAAGTGTACTGTAGGACAGAAATTACACAGGCAAAACAAAGATTATGGATGGAATTTCAGGGTACTCAAGGTCCCTTAGGGCAGAGCTTATTCATGGGTGGTCCCCCTATCAGCAGCATCAACATTGCTAGGAACTTGTTAGAAAAGCAAATCCTTTAGTCCTTCTGAGTTAGAAATTCTAGTGCTGAGGGCCAGCGATCTGGATTTTAACCAGGCTTCTGATGCTTGCCAGTTTGAGAGCAACCATGCTAGGAGGAGTTAAAAATCCTGTCTTGGCAGGATGTACTTGAACATGCTGTAATAATATCAGCGCTTTTGAGAGGCGAAGGTGTAATAGATCCTTGGAAGCTCTGAACTTGTTACCTTCACCAGGTGTTAATACCTGCTTCATGTTTCAGGTCAAGGATGCATTTGCTCCCATGGAAGCAAGGAGGAAGCCCATAGCATTATCACCTTCCAAGTGTGGGGGCAGGGACCCAGGTGGGGACACCCTAAGCCTATGTTCCCAGGTGCCTCAAAACATTAGGGAAGATTCAGAAGGTGAGAGAAGTGGGTGGGTCCTCTCACTGAGCACATGCTTGTGCTCAGATGCCCGTCCAGCCTACCTGTCCTTGCCTGGGAGTCACCCTTCCCCTGGGTGCTCATGCCACATAACAGAACCTGAGTATAGATTACAGAGTTCAGTGCTTAGAGTTTCAAGAGTAAGTCAGTGCCTAAATTTTTCCATGTAAGAAATTTTAATTCTAAGCCAGGTAACTCTGTCATTAGAAGTGATGTTTTAGCTATGTTTCCATGCCTAAGTTTTACTATGTGAGAAAAAAATTATTTATATTCCTAAAGAAACTCACCTAAGACCCGAGTTTCTCTTGAGTCAATGCTTCGACACACAAAGTTTACTGCCCTAATTAACCATCACATGCCCTCCATGTGACCCAGCAGAGACATAGTCAGCTAGCTGTAGCAAGGGCTTAAAAATGTTTTGGCTAAATAAATGAACTTATCATTTCCTTGAATTGCCAAAGCAATACACAGAAATCCAACCTGCAAATTATCAGGGGCACCATTCCTCCCTCTCTGCATTCCTGTCTTAATCGTGCAGTGAAAATACCTGCCCTCTCATTTTACCATGCACAAAGGGAGGAGTGCTTGGCTTTATCTGGCAAATGTGGGGAAAGAACTCTTGTCCCTTGCTTCTGCCTGGACCTAGGATATGCGCTGCTCACTGCCTGCTTGCTGTGGAGGCTGTTAGGGAGCACGGGCATTTGTGATTCTATGCTGGCTAATAACAATGTGTGTAGATTTTCAGGGTGAAATATTTAGAAGGCATTTGGTGGTGGTTCTAATCTACGTTCTCTAGGCAGGCTTTCTCTATAAACCTGATATTTTGATCCTCATCTCTCTGACATCCTTATTTCTTCATGGGTCAGTATCCCACTGCTAAAAACTAGGTGTAATGTCCTTAAATAAACCTGCAGTCTTCTTACATTTTACATTTCCCTGTTGTGATTCATGTCTTGTTGCCTGAACAAACTAGGTCAAAACACTTTCTGTTTCCTCCAAAACCCAGTAGAAATCTTACTGGGATCCTTTTGACCTTCAAAACCCCTTCCTTATTTAACTATTGGTTGTTCTAAAAATTTCAGTCACTTTCTAGTGGCACCCTCAGAGTCACTGAAAAGAATCTCTTGCATCCTCACCTACATAGCTCATCCAGGCTTCTAGTGAAAGAACTGTGTTGAGAATCAGTCATGTTCTATACCCACCATGTAATCCCCTCTGCTCCCCATGCAACTCGTTAGACTTGGGGCAGGCACTCGACCCACAGGCAGAAAGTCTAGGCAACGAGAATTCTGCCTGGCTTCCAACCCATGAGGTAACCTGCCACAAAAGGAGTGTTCAAATCAGGTCAGAAAATGATTAACTAGGCCACACAGAATTTTCCTTTGAGGGAATTGAACTGCAGAAGTGGGCAAGCACCCACAAGTTGAAAGGGAGAGCCTGAGAAGAAAGATTCAGGAGATCCTGGAATCTAATAGTCACTGAGGGAGCTTAAAGGAGGATCATGAGAGAGAAATAACTAAGGTCCTGCTGAGGATTGCTCTATGGATAATCAGGTTGTTGGAAGGACTTTAGATCCAAAAGAACATGCATGTTCCACTTCTAGGACTTTTGTGAACCCAAGAATGTCTTTTTCCTTTGCAGCCAACAAAGGCCAAGGAGGACTCTTATAATTCCATTAGTCTCTTCTGAAAATTGCTTCTTCAGCCTCCTCAAGAACATTTCCATATGGAATCCCTGGGCACAAACCACAGCACATCCCCATTCCATATAAAGCAGTTCTGTCTAGGTTGAGTTGTGCCCAACCCTACACACAACCTCTTTGGCTTCAAGGTCCCATGGAAGTGATACGGTGAAGTAGAGGAAGCGGTGTGGGGCTGAGATGAGAAACATGCAGCTTGCTTTCCCAATTTAACACTTCCATGCATCTAGTTTGTTTTACAAGATATTTGTTAGCAAAGAAAATTTTTGAGTTAATTTCTAATGTTAAAGAGATTCCCAATCAAAGTCCAGATTTCTGAATTCTTTTGAAAATTCGGAACCCCTGACAACTCTGGGCATCCTCTCCCCAGAGGACAGTCATTGACCAGAGCCAAGGAGCACCTAGACCATTCCTTTTAGTTGGCTGCTTCTATTGGTCTAGCTCCTCTCTCATCTGCCTTAGTCACTTATTTTGCTTGTCTAACCCCTGCTGTCATTTGACTTTGCACTTATTCATAGAGACAGAACAATGGGGCAGACACATGCAGAGAAACAGAAACTGGGGCTAGAAAGAAAATTAAGGAAGAGATGCCAAGGATAAAAACTCAATAGTGTCATTGCGTTTAATTAAGATGGCCTCATTAGCGGTTTGCACGAGGCCAAAAGTCAGATGGCAAGAAGGTAAAGAAGCTGATAATGGTCACATTGGATATTAGAAATTCAAAGTACTGAGTCATGAAATGCAGACAAGAGGTACAGCAGTTTCAAAGATGTAAAATGGACCACTGATAATGTCTTCAGGATCACGGAGACCTATGAGAGAGAGTTAGCAAAGATGGTTAAGCTGATAATAGGAGGAAAAGTAAATAGTGTCCAAAAGGTGTGGGGTACAAGTATGACAAATCCATAAGGGAAGATACAGAGTTCTCACTGAACCCAGGCAGGGTCAGTTTCCCAGAAGTAGAGAGAACTTGTGTGTCTCCTCTGAAATTTGTAAACACCTGCAGAATTCTGTCCAAAATTGAGTTTTCCTTTCAAAATGAAAGAAATCTGAAAGTGTTTTGATTCACTGTTGATGGCAATAACTTCCTTTTAAAAATGTAACTGGGATAGTTTTGTCATAGAATATTATCTTTTCCTACTGTCTCCTTTTTTTCATGAAATACTACAAATCTCATTCGGACTATTGCTCATGAAATAAGCACTTCAAGTTTACACAAAGAAATTATATTTATAAAAAACAGTGCATAATAGCCATTTTTCATAATCTGTGGGGTCTGCATATCATCCCAGAGAGCTATGACTTCTGTTTACAAAACCCATGTCCATGTCCCTCAACCCACAACTGCTGAGAATTAATGTCATTAAAGACTTCAAGGTCGATGTGGTTCCTTTCTTGGGAGTTTTACTATGTATTCCCACTTCCGTCTTCTTCAAGCTCTCAGACTAGAAATATATTCTCTTGAAAGAATACTTAATTATCCATTAGACTGAACTCTTCTTACACAGCTGAATGAGGCCAGGAAAATTCTTTCAGATCTACTCATGTGAAATGCCACCTGTTCTCCTTTTCTGTGGACTCAGGCTCCTTTCTTCTTACATTTTTGAAATCCATAAGGTCTGTCATATTCTTTGCTCCCTGGCTTAATTTCTACCTCGAGTACCTGAATGCTTGAACTGCCTTCTGAGTTCCTTTCACTGTGGCTGCCATCTTGTTTCTGGTAGCCAACTTTGGTGTTCCCCAATCCCTTCTTGATAGTCAGTTTCTCTCCCAGCATAAACTCCATTCCCTGTGGCAACCCCCACAACCCACAACTGTGGAGTTTCTCTGTTTACAGTTTCCTGTGAGGTTAATTATATTTATTTGATGGGGAAGGTTTCAATTACACCTCATCTGGCTCATTCTCTTTAATGCATACTCCTACTTCCTTCTCTTGTTACCTATAGCTCTAAATATTAGTCACATATGTAGAGGTAGGATAATAAAAAGATCCTCTGGGTTAAGCAAATTGTGTGACTCTTCACATAACTAATTACCTGAAAGAAAAATTAAAGTCTGAGGGCAGTGAGAGACTTACAGTGTGCACAGCATCAACATTCTTTAGAGCTACAGAGATTGTAGAGAGAATTTAACTTTCCAGATGAGGCCCCAAGGAAAAGAAGTAATTTACTCAGGATCATTTTATTTATTAAGTTTAGAAAGATCTCCTGTTTCTTAGATAAGACCTTACACTTAACCTTTCTTCTTGTTTTTGGTTTCTATTGTGACAACATAGCTGTACCATTATATCTATATATAATGTGCGTGTGTGTGCATGTGTGTGTGTGTGCAGGTGTGTGTGTGTGTGTGTGTGTGGTGTTACGTACACCTGAAGAATAGTTCCCAAACTTGTCAGAGTCATCTGAGATGCCTTTAAAAATGATACTAGTGTGGACTCTACAGACATTCTGAAACAGAATCTCTGAGGCTGGAGCCAAGAACCCAAGGTCACGCCTTAGGGTTAGTTCTCTTGCCTTTTTGCCTTATGATAGTCTCTGTTTCTCTCTCAGAAGGCACTACATATTCTAAACTTGGCCCAGGTTTCATGATGCTATTACCAATGGGAAATGGGTCCTAGGTAGACTTGCTGTGTTCTCACGGCAGAAATGGGAATTGATGAAGAAAGAGGCCTGCAGCCCTGAGCACAAGTCCTGTGGCTCTGAGGAGAGCTCAGTGAGGCGATTAGCCGGCTGTGTTTGTGTGTCTCCATAGAGCAGGAAATCATCTCAGAAGCAGTACCTGGGGTCCGTGGGTGTTCTCTGAGGAAGCTGCTGCATGAGTCAGGCCTACAGAGTGGTGGAGTAGAGTCCTTGACGTGCTCTGAGATGATTCAGGGGCACAGCTGAGACCTTGGGGTGCCAGGTCACTAGAGTAAACCACCCTCCCTGCCACAGAGTTGGGACAGTGTGGATGGTAAGGGGTCATCTTGACTTAAACCACCATAATCACTGCCAACAGCAAAGGAGACAGAGATTAAATTATTTGCCCCTGGATCAGCCATAGTGTGTGAGCACATGGAATACCATGGGATTGAGGGATCAAATTGTCCAGGATATTTGCTAAAGCCCGAAGGTGGAGGATCTAACTCTCTGAATGTGTTTGGGGATTAGACAAGTCCCTTGTATAGGCCAGGCTTTGGAGTAGTCCCAACCACTTCCAGCTCCACTGTGAACTACTTAAATATCTGAGTTCAACTCAGGTACTCTTTGTTCTTGATTCTCCTAAGGGTGAAATACTGGCCTCTTTTTTCCAACAGATGCTCAAGTTGGGGCAGAGCTCATAAATATTCACTGCCTTTTGACTTTATAGCTCTGGTTGCACCCAAAGCCTTGCTGTTGGGCAGGACAGCCCCAGGCTAAAGAATAGTCAAAAGAACAGTGTGTCATTTATATTTTTCTGGCATCACTTTCCATCAGAGTTGGGAAAGTTCCTCTGCTACTGCACACCTTTGAATCACTTAAAAACTAGGAGGCACAGAGCAGCAGGTGAACTTCATAAATGATACAAAGGTTTTCTGGAGGAGGCCAACTAACACAGGGAGGGCAATGCATAGAATTGCTGGAGATGACTGAGCTCTCAAGATCTTGGCACTTGTGGGTGGTGGCTCCTTATGCTATGCCATGGAGACATCTTGGTCTCCAGTTCTCAATGTGTGTGCTTTGGTTTCTGCTCCTACGTTCTCTGACCCAACACAACTTCTGTACATTGCACCTTCTGCTTAATTGTAGTTTCCACTTTCTCCACATTTTGGCTCACTATTAATGTCAGCTGACCCAAGGCTTTTCGTGGCCCTAAGCTTTCAACCTTGGCCTCATGACAAAATGACCTGAGTCTCTGTGTCTTTCTCTATTCAAAGTCCTAAGAGTGGGGCTGTGCTTGGCACAATGGAGCCCTGCTTGTGCTCACATCTCAGTAACTGGTTATGTGATGAGACTGGAGAGGTGGGTCAGAGATAGGTGTTTATCCCAGTGCACTCGTGAGAAGACAGACCCAATAGGGACACATCTAGGGCTGCTGTTTCAGCAAGGCTATGGGTTAGACAGGGCTCCTTAGGAAGGGACCTAATCTAGCCATGTTTTACTACAGGCAGCCAAGGATTACAATAGCTAAGTTAAAAATGAAAGGGGAGAAGAGTCAGCTCTATTCACAGGAAAATGTCATAAATTTGGATACTGTCACTAAGTACTTAAAATATGGAGAGTTTGAGTAGCCTTGATAAACTATGATTGGGATAAAATACAGTGTTCCTGGAACCAAGAAAAAATAGTTCTTGAGTCTTTATTTATTGAAGAAAGAATTAATTAATAAAGACAAATTGCAAATTTAAGGGTAAAGCAAATTATTCATAGATGCAAGGATGGTGGTAAAGAGGAGAGATAGGAAGAAAGGAAGCTTAGAAATTCAAGAAAACATGAACTACAAAGACCCAGGAATCACAGTGGGACACAGCACTGCTGAATATAAGCAAAGCATGTACAATCATGTAGAATATGACATATACAAGATTCCTTATAGACTCAGCATTGGACAAATCCTAATTTGGTTTTGTTTCTATAGTTTTTCGTAAAAGATAAAAGGAGAAGTAAAAAATACTGTGGAGATTGGGGGATGTGGGGTGAAAGAAAGGAAAAGGATGTAAAATAATAGTTGGATTCCTTTGGACTGGGAATTTTTTTAAAAAGCCAGACTTTTAAAATTAAACTTCAGAATCTGAGGCAGCAGATGGGTGAATTATTCTTTTATTTCAATGCTACAATTAAAATCAGAGAGAAAAATGGGAAGGCAAAAACTATTGGCAAGTTGATTGCCAAGCAACCGATCAAATTACAAAAGGCCAAGCCAATTCACTTTCTTAACAACAAAATAAATTGGACTGTGTCTGAACTATGTGAAATTATCTTCATTTTAAAGACACCAAATGAGTTTGATTATTCAGTAATCAATTCATTCCTCAGCACTAGCATGTTATATTAGCCAAAATAGCTGACTGACTCAAAAAGTGTCAATTCAGGAACACCATGGAAGTACAGCCTCAAGCCTTGTATGAGAATGAGCTCCAGAACTGGAACTTTAATCACTGCTTTAACCAAAAGATGGCTGACATCGTTGTGGTATTCACTCAGAGAATGTCATGGCAGAGAGATGGATTCAACTTCCCTCACTGGACTGCAAAAGATTCAGTCATTGACTCAAACGTATGCCTCAATGCAATTCTGACTCTACTCCGAGTTAGAATAAACACCTCTCGTCAGGGGCCCAGGCCTCCACAAGTGACACTTTGCTTCAGATACTAACCAAAAGTTCCAGGATCACCAGGCCACCCATACTTCTGACCAACTGGTTACACATTGAGGATTCCTACCACCACCTCAAGTCCAGTACTTTGCTAGAATAACTCATAGAACTCAGGAAAGTGCTGTGCCTGTGATTTCAGTTTTATTAAAAAGAATGTAAATTAGGATCAGTCAAAAGAAGAGACCGGGGGAGGGATCTGGGAGAGTCCCAGATGCAGAGCTTCTGTGCCCTCTCACCATGGAATTAAGATGTGCCACTCTCCTGGCATAGTGATGTGTTCACCAACTAGGAAACTCACCCAACTTTGGTGCCCAAAGCTTTTATTGGGGTTTCATTATGTAGATATGAACCACTGACTATGAGTTCAATCTCCAGCTCCCCTCCTGTGAGGATGGATTAATAGCAAGAGGCTCAAAGTCCCAACCCTCTAATCATGTGGATTGCTTTTCTAGCATGGCAGATTCCACCCCAAAATAATCTAGGAACCCACGATGAGTCCCTTATTATCATAAACTCAGATGGAGTCCCAGAGGCCACTCTCTTCATGTGAGACTAGTGGTTCCCAAATTGTTAGTACTGCTGCTGTTGTCAATACCCTTGGCAAGAAGCATAAAGCTTGGCAGGGTTTCAGTTTCTTAACCTGCCTCCCTTCTTCTTCTCTTTACCTTTCCCCACCTCCTATCACCATCTTCACAGCTCCAACTTCAGGTCTCAGAGGCCCAAGATGAGGAAGTTGATCTTTGCTCCTGTTTTCTCACTTTTTGATTCAGCTGATAGGCCCTACATCTCAGTGTAAATGACAGCATCATCCCAAGGCTCCAACCAACAAAATCATGGCCAACACAGTCATTGGTACAATTCACGAAGTCTTTGTTGGGCTGCTTAAATTGTGGTTACTGTCACCATCATCATTAACATTGTTATCCAGAAGAATTCAAGAGTATGGCCTTTCTGGGCCTGTTAAAAGCTACGTTCTGTGCATTTACCTAGATAGCAAAGGTAAGCCCTGGGAAAAGAAGCAGAAATGGACCAGCAGGCAGGACAGGCACCATCCCTGAGCCCCACCATGGTGTTAGATGGGAGGAGAAAAGATGAGGTAAGAGGAAGGGTGGGAAACACAGGCCTTCCTGTAGGCCACAGAGGGGCCAGGCTGGCTGTCAGCCAGAACCCACCGGAATGTGGCCTCCCAGGGAGACTGATCTGCTGGGGCAGTCAAGGCCAATGTCTGAAAACAGGTTGTAAAGGAAGGACGAGAAGACTATCAGCCTGCCTCCTGCCCTCTCCACTTTCGGGGCACACAGAGCAGGAAGAACAGAGCCAGGATGGACACACAAACCCTAGTTATTATTGCGGGCTTGAGGTGGGTGGGTTTTGATAGAGACAGGGGACCACTTCAGGTTCTCCTTTCAGCCTCTGATATGCAATCCAGCACAGTGCTTTTCTATCAGCTGAACTGAGGTTTGAATCCTGGTTCTGTTAACTATGACCTGCGTGATACAGGCCTTGCTGAGCCCTGTTTACTGCATTTATGGTGGAGATAATATCTTCTTCATACTGTTGCTGTGAAGATTAAGGGAAATAGTGTCTTGGATCACCTGGAATGTGGATAACGTTTTCTTTCCTCCTCCCTTGTCCTCTGGTCCCTGTGCCTCTACTACCACTTGTGCCCTATATCCCGCATCTGCATATTTGGCTGAAGCTCCTGCTCAGTTTTTTCCTGGACTGTGACCATAGGTATCCCTCATTGTCTACCAGAGTTAGCACCCAGAAGTGAGGAGTGCTGAGACAGACCTTATCATTTCCCTTTTGCTCTCCCAGCTGACTGCTCCTGATAACAAGAGGTTGACATTTATGTGCTGTGAGTTTAGCAACATCAGCCAGGCCTTTCCTTTGCTCCTCTCCACCTACCTCCACATCCCCCCAAAACCCAAAAACAAATTGGAAATCTTTCCTCTATATTACCTACTAAAATTCATCTATGGCCATTTGATTTTATGGCTTTTTCATAGTTAAAATGCAATTTTTCCCAGAAGTCATTTTGTTTTAAACCTGATATTTATGTCAGTGTACACTGAGTAACCCTTGTCTGAAATGCTTGGCATCAGATGTGCTACCGATTTCAGGATTTTTTTGGATTTTGGAATATTTACATATTCATAATGAGATACCTTGAGAATGGGACCCAAGCTTAAATATGAAATTCACTTATGTCTCCTGTACACCTTGTACACAGAGCTTGAAGGTAATTTCATGTACTATTTTTAGTGTGCCTCCTGTGTTTTCACTGTGGCCCATCACACTGAGATCATGCATGGAATTTTCCATTTGTGGCATCACATCAGTCTCAAAAAGATTGATATTTTTTGGATTAGGGATACTCAGCCTGTGTAAGCAAATGAGCTATTTTCTCTCCTCTGGGGTCCATGTGTAGGGGAGGCTGGGCTACTGGCTGAAAAGGACAAGAACCACATTTTCTACCTAGAGTGGCTTACGCTGCCATTCCACTTATACCTACTGCACAGTTTTGCTGGGAGCCCATTTCAGCAACAGTTCAAAACCACTTTCTCATCAAGCCCACTTCACTCATATTATTAACCTTGAAGTTTTCTTTTCCCTGCACCCTCACACTCCTATTCTGGCCTCACCTTCACACATGCCACTATTGCAGGAAGGAAAGAGTTAACCTTTCCCGAGGGCCTACTGTGTACCTGGCAGAGGATGACATATGTCATCTATTTAAATCTCATCGCAAGCCTATCAGTGGGGATCATCAGTTAGCTTTGTGAGGAGAAGAAACAAATAACAGAAGTAAATTACTCAAAGACACCAAACCCATGGAGTCTGGACCTACATCTTTCTATGTTTTCATAAGGGGGTGTTAGGACTTTATTCTTTCTTCTTGTTATTTCCCCCTTTCTTTTTTTTAAGCTTCTAGAACTCATTCCATGAGGTGATGTGTCAAACAAAAAAATAATTTATCTTTTTTCCCTTCCAAGAGAATTGAAGGAAAAAAATGAAAAGAGAGCTTTTGTAAATGGGAAGGAGAACAAGCATTGGAGGGACCAGGGAGGGATGGAAGGCAGGGGACAAAAAACAAAAAAGAATTAAGACTGCTATATTCACCTGCAAACTCCCCCATGATAAATGTAATCATTATGTATTGAAAACATGTACTAATAAAAAATAATTTATCACAAAACCCTAACATTTTAAAAACATTTTCTTATTAAAACATTTAAATGTCCACAAAACATAAAGAATAGAGTCTGTGACTGTCACCTGTTTGTTTAGGTTAGCAGGTAAATGCAGGCCAACAAACAGGAAGCTCAGGGAACATGGGGAGGAGGTTCTAGAATAAGCAGGTTGAACTTACATTCTTTTTAGAGCCTTTTAGCACTTGCTTTTCCACACCACCTGTCCTGGCCCAGGTTCCTGCTGTGCCATTCAGAGATAACAATGACCTCTAACCCTTATTGAGAGCTTACTATGCATGGTAGATTGTGCTTTACAAATGATAACCAAGGAATTCTTGCAGTCTGCTTATGAGGGACAGTTTCCTGTGTTCCGTTCTGCAGGGGAAGATGCCAGGAACAGAGCTGGTTCATTTCTTCCTCAAGGCCACACAGCAAGCTAGTGTTGAAACTGGGACTGAAACCCAGGCAACCAGCTCCAGGCCACATTTTAAAACCTGAACTTGACTCCCTCTATTCTTTCCCTGGCTGAATTTATAATCTGAAAACACCACTTTCCCCATCTTTTTCCTGTTCACAGTGCTATGCTAGCTCATTCTCAGTTCTTGTCACAAATATAAACCCTGTAGAATTATCATTTAGAAATTCTGCAGTGTTTTCCAAGAGCAGGGACCAGGACTTTGAGCTTTCAATCCAGTCATTGCTCAGTCTTTCTATACTAGCTCACCTATGTGAACTTTGCTAGGCAACCCACAGAAACAGGGGCATTTACAGCCCCCCGCCCCCTGCCTTGTCTACCTTCCACTGCATGCTCAGTCCTGTTTCTAAGCAGGATTGAGATTCTGTATGTTTGGAAAGTTGCAGAATCAGTCCTAACTTACTAACTGAGAGCAAACAGGTGGACAAGGAAACAGTCTGTGGTGTAAAGCCCAAGCACTGGTACCCAGACAGACCAGCTGAGAGGCAAACAGGGAGGCATGAGAACAGGCCAGACTGACCAATCGACCCTGTCTGTACATGGTGCCAAGACAGGGGTTAGGACACATACCGCCTGATACAAAGGCATCAGCACCATTGAGTCCCTTTCTAGTGAAACCATGTCTCATAGCCATGGTATGATATTTCAGCTTGCATGCAGTGTGGGAGACCAAAACCTGGTCCAGGAGGCCAGGTGCTTCCAACCAGTCTGTCCCAAGAAGTACTACAGCCAAAGAGCCCCAATGCCTTGTACTAGAAAAAAGAGAGTCCAGGTGTTGTGGGAGCCTTCAGAGGTGTCTAGGGCACTTGTGTGGGGTAGGACACCTCCCTATGCTGTGCTCTGTGCTGTTGCTTTGGATGCCTTCTCTCCTAGTAGCTTGATGGAGTGGCCTTGTTGATGCCTCTCATCCCTGATAAATAAGTCCTGCAAAGAATGTTCAGAGCATGGCCTCAGGGCCAGGATGCCCTTTCCACCCAAACCCCTCTCCCCCAGTAGCTCAGGAGAGTCTCACAAAGCCTCTGGGCCTCAGTTTCCTCGTCTATACTATGGGGACAATAATAGTGCTTATTTCATACAATGATTGTGAAGAGTAAGAGTTAGTGCCTATAAAATGCACTATAGAGTTGTCAGACCCAGGGGATGACACCTGAAATTGCCATCAGGTCTGCCAGGAGCAGCCTCCTGCTGCTGCCCTGGCTCTGTGACTTCAGCTAGAAACTTAGCCATGCTCAGTCTCATTTTTCTTATTTGTGGTAATTATAGCTACATCATGGGGCTATTGAGAAGGGTAAGTGAGTTGATATTGTGAAGCCCTTAGAACAAATAGTATTAGGCCCCCAGCCAGCACTCAGCAAAGTTAGCATTTCACTACACATCTCCTCAAATCCTTTAATTAATTTATTTTGCAGTACTGGGGATTGAATTCAGGACCTTCACACTAAGCTATGTCCCAAATCTTTGAAAAATTTTATTTTGAGACAGTCTTACTAATTTGCCCAGGCTTGGGCTTGAACTTGCCATCCTCCTACTTCTGGCTCCCAGAGTGCTGGGATTACAGGTACGTTCCATGATGCCTGGCTTGTCAAATCCTTTGATGCCAGGTTGATACTGTAGAAAGTGACAACCTGTAAAGGTAAAGGACCTACAATGTTCATGGTCTTGTACTATGAAGAGGTAATATAAAATTTTGGCCAGAAAATGACCACTTCTGTTTAACACTTTCACCTAACCAGTCAGGACTCCCATTGGTATTAGAGTATTTCTGTTCTAGTACTAGAATTTAAGTTACCAAGCTCACCAACTCCTCCATGTCAGGGATCTACCTATGTGATAGTCTTCTGCAACATCTCACATTGCCTCATAAAACAGAACAGAATATTGAATGAAAAAGTAAATCACAAATAAGCTGGTTTCACCACACCTTGTAAGGGTATATTCATTGTTCCATGTGATTTGATTTGATCCCAGCCACAAACCACAGGAGGGTTTTAGTGAAGGTAGCTCCCATTTATATCTTACATCATTTTGAGGATTTTCCTGATTTTCTTAGAGTCATGGTCATTCTGTGTGTTGTCTGTCATTTCTTCCCTTGTTGAGCTCCTGAAAGTACATAAGTGCTGCGGTGTGAATGTGTGGGCAAAATAATCCCCAAAGTCATATGCTAATGGTGTTTGGAGGTAGGACCTTTAGAAAGTACCTAAAATTAGATGAGGTTGTAAGGGTGGGGCCTCCATGATACCATTTGTGGCTTTAAAAGGACAGAGACCTGAGCTAGTATGCACACACTGGCTTGTCATGTGATGCCCTCTGCTAGTATAATGGAGCAAGGCCCTCAGCAGATGCTGGTGCCATGCTCTTGGGGTTCCTGGGCTCCAGAACCATGGCCCAAATGAACTGCTATTTTTTCCAAATTATATGGGTTCAGATATTTTGCTATAATGACTGAAAATGGACCAAGACAATAAGAAACATGAGTGTTTGAGATTTGCTTGCCCAGTGGCCACACAGGGCCTGGAGGCTCTGTTTGATCTTCTCTATGCACACTGGATTGCATGATGGGTGCTCTATGCTAGTCTAGGGCTGGGGAGCTTTACATAGGAAGGCAGATTAGTCAGACATCAGGGGAAAAGGATTGGGGCTTTGATGACAGACTGTATTTAAAGCTAGAGGAGAAATTAAAAGCAGTCCCTTCTGCAAGCCTGGAATAAGAAGAATTTTAGGAGGGAAAGATGGTAAGAGTCCCAGGCTCAAAAAGAAGAAGCACCAATCCTCTATTAATTGAGCATGGTGAGAGAAAAGTGGAAACCATTCAAAATACTCACATTCCCCCTGATGAGAAAAGGACAAATACATAAAGACCTGAAGAGTGGTAATCAACAACTGATTTGGAGATCTGTCCAGGCAATGAAGAAGGATGCTTCATAACTCTAGAGAATCAGTTTCCGTATTCAGTGATTTTCCAAATGGCTTAGGTAGAGAGCCATTGGGGGCCATTCCAGTTGTAGGGAGAAGGAGATATAAGGCTGTAGATTAAAAGTGTTATTGGAGCTGCTTTTGAAACGTTGGTAGGAATTGCAGAGGTAGAAAAGAGAGGCAAGACCACACAAGCAAGAATGTGGAGGCTAAAAGGCCAAAACCAGGGCAAGTGTTCAAAAGTGATGTCACAGGAGAGGAGCAGAGCATATAAAGCTGAAAAGGTAGATCAACATACAGAGCCTCATTAATGATGCAAGTTTTAACAGGTTACTTATCTTCTTTGTGACCTAGTTTCCTTCTGTGCAAGTGAGAGTAATGAACGTACCCACCAGCTAATGCTATTTACAATAGTCCTTACAGGACTGTATGATATAATGCATATGAAGAGAGTATCCTAGTCCCTGGTATATAATACTTTCCAAATAATAATAAGAGTGAATGATGATGATCATCATCATTGGTGATTCAATGCTACTGGAAATACAGAGGAAGACAAGTGTGTCACTCAGCTTTCTGTCACTGTAACAAATACCTGAAATAAGTAACTTATAAATAGAAAATATTTATTTTGGCTCACAGTTTTGGAAGTTGTAGTTGTTTTGGGCCTATGGTGAGGTAATCGTGATGGCAGGGCCACACGGTAGAGCAAAACTGTTCATGAGTAAGCAAATGAGAGGAAGAGGAAGGGACCAGGGTCCTAAAACTCCACTTCAAAGGTAAGATCCAATAACTTAAGGTGTTTTCCTTTGGCTGCACCTCCTCAACATCCACATAACCCCCAAATAAGGCCATCCTTGGGATCAAGCCTTCAACACAGGGACCTCCTGGGGACTATCAACATGCAGACTGTAGCAACATGACACAGTGAACAAGGAGGCCAAGGATACAAAGGATGATAAAAAGCCTTATCATTAATTTTTATTCTTCAGGCCTATGGAAATTTTTAAACCATTTGAAGCACAGAAACAATATGACCAGATTTATAATTTAGATGGATTTTTCAGGGGGCAATGTTATGGATTAGTTTGAAGAAAACAACACTGAAGGTAAGAAGGTACTATGGTGGTATTACCGTAGCCCAGGTGAGAGGTGATAAGGGCCCAACTAATACAGATAAATGGCACTACATATTAGTTAAAAGAAAAGGGCATATTTGAGAACTTTAGGAAACAAATGTGACATAAATTGGTGAAGGAAAAGATAGAACCAAGGATATTTGGAGGGTTTCTAAGCTAGGTGGCTAGATGAATATGGTCCCGTCCACTGTTACAGGCACATGTAAATGAAGCATGTGCAAGGAAGACAAAGGGGTACATTATTTGTAAAGAGTGAGTTTGAGGAATCTGTGGGTAGCCAGATGGAGAGGCCCAGTAGACCACTGTGCACACGAAAATGAAACTTACTAGAAGATCTCGGCTAGAAATACAGATATAGATGTTGCCAGCATAAGGATGATTATGGAATCCTTAGAGTCAAGGAGACTGGGAAAGAAAATAAGAGGAGGAAAGGCAAAACAATGGCAAACACGTCATTTAAGGGGAAAGAAAACCAACCTACCAGAGAGAGACTAAAGGAGAAATAAGAGCGTGATAGAACAGAAACCAAGAGGAGAGGATGAAAAAGGGAGAAGTCGGCTGTTTTAAATGCCATAGGTGTCTACCAAGGTAGGGCAGAGATGGGGACAACTGATTCAGCAGTAGCAGGTCAAGGGGGGAAGAAGGAATGTGACAGGAGGGAGTAGATGTGGAGGACGATGACACTATTTGAGATGTTCTGTGGAGAAAAGAAACCGAGAAGTACACAGAGAAAAATAGTTACAGTACAGGATGCTTTTTTTGTTCTAGTGAGAAAGAAGAAAATTTATATCTGATAGAGAATAACATGTGAAGGGGGGGAGGTTGTGAGGCAAGATGAAAAGATGTGTTAGTCAGTTTTCCAATACTATAAAAACTACCTGATACAATCAACTTATAAAGACAAAAGATGCATTCAGGCTCACAGTTTTAAAAAGTTCAGTCCATGATTATTGACCCCATTGCCCTGGGCCTGTGGCAGCATATTATGATGGGAGTGTATGGCAGGCCAAAATCCCTTACCTCGTGACTGAGAAGTGAGAACAGTAAAAGGATGGGTGTTCCACAACCCCCTTGAGTGCGAGCCTTTGAGGACTGAAGAGGCCATGCCTCTTAAAGTTACCACCATCCAGTAGTGCCCAATAGCACCAGGGGCTAGGGATCAAGCATTTAATACATGGGCCTTTGGGGGGATATTCCAGATGCAAAGTGGAGCAGAAAATATATGATGAATCACAATCCAAATGTAGACAGGTGGCTATCGTACCCAGAGCTCTCAAGCATGTCAGTCTAGAGCACTACAGGAAGTAGACAAGCAAAACTCACCATCTTCCCCACTCTTTGTAATACTCTAGGCAAGAAACTGAACAGGTGGAAGCTTTTGTCTGTGGAAACAAGCTTTAGTTTGCATAACACAGTTTGAGGGTATTTAAAGATGTGGAGGTAGGGGCATATACCATAAGTGAGATATACAAGTGATCATTAAGCCCTTTCTGGAGAGTTGTGAATATTTAGAGTTTCTACTGAAAGAGTGCTGAGCAAGGTCAAGGGAAAGGTTGACTGGCAGTCCTGGAGCCTAGGTGGAAAAGCACCCACGAATTTGTGGCAGTATCATCTGCACTGCTGGGCAGTATTGATCCTCCTTTTAAGGAGTTGAGGATGGGAGGAGAACTGAAGGCTGTGGCCTTCATGCAGGGTTGAAGCTTTGCCATCATGTAGGCTCAGAGAAAGTCTAGGAATGCATGACCACGGGAATGCTGGCGAAATGATATTTTCAAGGACCAACTCTGAAAACAGATTTAGGAAGCGAACAATGATCCTCTGTCTCTTGTTTATCCCAAAAAGGCTCAAGGGAAAGAAATGACCTCAGAAGAAATTATATATGCCTTATAATCATTATTATTTAAGAGATGGGACCCCATTTTCATTTTTGCTCCAATTTACAATTATGAAAAACAATATATTTAACTTTAATTGTCTACTTCTATTTGCCCTCAGGCTATATATCAGCATCAAGTTTGGAAAAGTCCAAAATCATTGGATGACCTCCCACAACAATCAGGCATTTCCCTCCTGACCTGGGGACAGCAGGGACTTTATGCACCATTAGCAAAGGAGGAATAAATGTTTACCCAGACCTGCAAAGGGAAACAGTCCAACTCTGGGTAAAAATGACAGAAGAAAGAACAACGTGTCATTTAATAAAAAGCAACTGGAATGTATGATAGAAATGAACTCAAGTTAGCCCCCAAAGAAAAGAGTGGAGCAAGAGAGAGATTTGTTTTTAAGAAGCAGGCTCTGGTCTAGAAGAAGTCAGTTCACGAGATGGAAAAATTAAGAATGTAGGGAAGAAGGTTGTGGGGCTACCTTAATCAGTACAAGCTTCTTTTTTGGTTGTTGGTAGTGGAAGCAGCACATGAGCAATACTCTTTTCCTGTCCCTGATTAGGGACCACCTTCTTGCTGGTGATGACAGAGGAAGAGCCCTATAGCACTGTAGATGTGCCACTGCCACTTCCTCAGGACCCCAGAGAGCTCTGAGCAAGGATTCCTCTCACAGCATTTTAGAAAAGTTTCTCACAATTGTCAGCTGCAAACTAAAAAGCTTCAGTGAGATGGCCTGCCCCATTTAATGGCCATTGAAGACATTCAGACAGCTTTGGTATCATCCTGACTTTGAACAAAAAGATCATTAAATTAAAAGTCACAAAGATATATTGCTTAAAGTGATAATGACATGTGTATAGCACATTATGGTTTAGGAAAGAATTCCTGTTATCATATTTAATCTCACAAAAACTTTGAAGTTGGTTGCTATTCCAAGCAAAAATACTCCCTTACATTTCTTAGCTTGAAAATACACTTTTTCGTATACTAATCTGATCTTTTTTTATTGCCTTCCTCAGTATTCTCCTGCCATTTTTATTTTACTCTCCTACTCTTAAAACCATCAATAAATTTCCAGAATCAAACAAAGTCTCTCCTGCACTCCCCTCCATGTTTCGACTCCGCTGGGTCTTCCAACCTCACCTCTTGTGTTCACTGCTTTGGAAATACATCTCTGTCTCTGTTCTCTCTGCTCCCTTCTCCAGCCACGCCCTTTCCTTCCTTTTCTCCTGACTTCCCTGCAGTAACAACTCTCTATCCTAAACTCCATCCAGCCCTTAAAGATTTCTTTTAGCTACCACCTTCTTTCTGCCAGCACCCTCAGATTCTGATGTGATCTTTTCCTTTTCAAGGTTCTCAATGTATTTCATATATTTGTTTCAAAAACTACCCTAGCAGTGTCACAGAGTCAAGGACATTTTATAAAGTATCTTGCTAGATTATAATGTCTTTAAATCTGTGAAAGCTGTGATATGGTCTTGGTCTCTCTCTCTCTCTTTCTGGTTTGTGTTTCTTTGCTTTTTTTTTTTTCAGTACTGGGGTTTGAACTCAAGTTTTTCACAGTAAACCGGATCCCCAGCCCCACGCTCTTTACTTTAGTTTTTGGAACCGGGCTTCACTGAGTTTCCAAATTGCCCGGTCTGAGCTTGAATTTGAGATCCTCTTGCCTCAGCCTCCAAGAGTACTGGGATTACAGATGAGCAACATTTTGGTTCTTTTTATTCTAAAACCCACATCAGATCAAGTATCATTTCTTATGCGAATTCTCTTTGATGGCGAGTTAGTAATTCCCTTTTCTCCCTACGATGTGCTTTTGAAAGATAGTTTATACAGACATGTTTATTACACTTGCTGTTTATCCTCTTTTTTAAGCTGAAAGCACCTTGGAGGAGCATAGCAACCAGACTGCCTAAGTTTAAATCTCAGCTTTCCTGTACACTAGTAGTGTGACCTTGGGCAAGTTACTTAGCCTCTCTATGTTTCAACTTCTTTATAACTAAAGTGAAGATAATAACAATCCTTATCCCAAATAATCACTGAGAGGATTAATTGAGTTAATGCATATAAAATGCTTATCCGGTAGTATGCCATTGTAAGTTTTATACTATGTTATCCTTTGTATTCTTATTGACAAGAATAATGCTTCAACTAAACAGGTACACAGCAGATATTCGTGGAATAAATGAATAAATGAGAACAGGAGTATATGATGCCTCTTTCTAATAGATTCTCAACTCAAAAAGTGAGACTATCCTAGCTTTCCCACAGCAATTTCAAGTGAGGTTTATAATAGGCAATCAACAAATATTTATAGAGCTTTATAAATATTAATCTAGTCCAGTAACCGACAGATTGAGAACAATGAAAATATACTGTGCAATGAATTAGGTTCATATCAAATGAATGGTCATGTGGGATTTCATTTTAAGATCGTGAGACGTATTTCCCTTTTGTCCTGAAGCTCCCTGTCGGGGAGATTACATAATGTGCACGGTTGCTTTTACCCAGGCCCTAACACTGCTCTGATCATATGCAGGAAATCCACAAGACAGGTTACAGTGCAGCTGGTGGAGGGAGCCATCGGGGGTGCACCCGGAGCAGAGTATTGGCGCTGAGATTCTGGGGGGCCAAAAGGTGGAACTCAGACTCTAGATGCAGCTGCCGCTGGGAACGTTATGGAGAGCCGGGCAGTCGCTCTGCACTGGATACGGGGAGATGAGGACTCTAAACCCCAGAGAAAAGCTTCCTCCAAACCGAGCCTTTGGCTGGCAATAGTGAATCAACCGGGGCCTGTGAAAAGGCAGGTCAGAAAAAGAAAAATCCCTTCTTGGCAGACCAATCGGGCAGGTATGGGGCTCTTTCACAGTCCAGCAGACACATATGCTCATGTCGACGAGCACGGTGCAACCCAGGCAGGGACCTGTTTGTTCCGATAGAAATGCTTACACTGGCCTCTCCCCCTCCTCCCCTGCTCTGTCACTCAGCCTTCCTCAGTCTGTGTTGGAGAGGTTTATTTTTTATTTTTTTCTCCCCTCGGCTTTTTAAAGTAACTTCAGTGGAGCAGCTAATGAGGCAGCGGAAAGCAAGCTGGTCCGTTCAGGGTTGCTAATGACTCCATTCCCGGGAGCCTAATCAAAGATTTGTACATTTAATTGCTGTCAAGTCAGCTCCAACCACCTGCCATTTCTGCAGCACCTGAGCTCCCAGCTCTGTAGCCTCTGATTCTAAATAAATCCATCACCATTTCTAAAGGCCAGAAAGCCAGGCTGCTGGGCAACCTTGAATCCAGTTTGTCCAGGGGGCAGAGACCAGGGCCTACCTGTGAGATGTCACTTACCTGATGCTCTTGGCCCTGGAGGGATACTGGCTTCTTCTTCTCTGGGGAGAAAAAGGACAGATATGGTAGGTGGGGGTGTAAGATGGAAGAGAGGAGGAAAAAGGTAACGCCTTCTTCGGAATTTTGGCTACTTTTGTCTGCAAAGATGACTTAATTTCCAACTCCAGCATGGGTTGTGCCATGCATCAGTGTGGGATCCTTGCCGGTTAGAATGGTACTCATTTTATTGCCATTGTGTCATTCCCCCATCAAGGATGTAGCTGTCTTCTAGACTCTTTTGGAGATTGGGGGCTGAAGAAAACAGTTAATCTGGACCTGAACTTAACCTAAAGATAAAACAGTTTAATGATAAAACAGTTCAGCTACCTTATGGGAGGGGTGGTAAATCGGCGATGTAAGAAAATGATCCTTAGCCACTGTCCTAATTGCAATAAAAATTATCTAAACTCATATACTGAATTCTAACTTTATCCTGTTTACGTGTTATAGGTACATCAGATATACCTATTAGATCTGAATTTTCAAAATCAGTCTCTAGAGCAACTTTTCTCAAGCTTGAATGTACATTAAAAAACCTGTGGAAATCAATTTGGAGATATCTCAGACAACTCCCATTTGACCCAGCTATTCCTCTGCTGGGTATCTTCCCAAAAGAATTAAAAGAGTCATACTACAGTGATATATGCTCACTCATTTTTATAGTGGCAATTTGTAATAGCTAAAACTTGGAAACAGCCCAATTGCCCATCCACTAGAGACTGGATAAAGATGTGTTTTCTGTTTTTTGTTTTTGTTTTTTTTATAAAATGGGGTAGTACTCAGCCATAAAGAACAAGAAACTAGAGACATTTATAGCTCAGTGGATGCACATTGAGGCAATACTCTTAAGTGAAATAAATAGGACACACATGTGTAAATACCGAACAGTTTCTCTGGTGTGAAAAACTGAAAGCGTAAATAAGGATTAAAGTGTATAGTTGATATTGTGAAATAGGAAGAAAAGGTCTAAAGAAGTAGGGGAAGTGGGAGGGGTAGGGGAAAGGAAAGAAGGGAAAGAAAAAATATGAGAAGAGGAAAAAAATGGAAACAAAGTCTTTGTAAATAGGGAAGGGTGAAGGGGGTGAAGGGAGGGCAGAGGAATGGGGAAAAAATAAGAACCAAGATACATCAAGGGAAGGTACAAATCCCAATGATGAATGTTACTGTATTTTATACCTAGAATGAACCAATAAATTTAATGGAAAAAAATCACCTGGAAGGTTTATTAAACACAGTTCCTGTGCCCCAACTCCTGTGCCTGATTTGATAGGTTTGAGGTGGGGCCTGATGATTTATTTCCAAGTATAACAAGTTTCTGGATGCTGTTAATCCCACTGAGCTGGGGGGAATGATCGGAAGGACTGTTTGAAATGTCCAGCATTCTACTGACAGGGAATGAGATGCCATTTACCAAAAATTCTGCCTCTGTCTGCCTATGACTAACTGCATTGGCCATGGGGAAGAGGGACTGGCCCTGGAATTTAGTGGAAGGAGGAGAAATTGCTGCTATTTGAGGCCACATATCGCATGTAACAGACACACACACCACAGGCTGAATCAGAAGCTGGGCAGGAAGGGAGTTTGACCCTAGACAAATACCTGAATCTATCTGGGTGGAATGTGTTTGGAAATTCATTCTCTTTTCAGGTGACCAACCACAACAGTCTGGCCAGGACCAGCCTTCCTAGGGCTCCCAGTGCAAAAAACTGAGGGAGGTCTGAGTAAACAGGAACACTGCTCGCCTGTGTCTCCTGCGTCATGAAGGGCACATTAATTCAGATTTACAAATAAAATAAAAGTAAATAGTGCCACATGTTTTTCTATACCCTTACCAAAAAGAAAAAAAAGTAAACAACAAAAAAGAGGGAATCAAGGTGTTTAGATTTGTATCTGGACTTATTCTCCTCAATTTGCTATCAGTAAGTACATATTCTAGGCAACTTTAGAACACAACCTATTTTTCATTAGTTATTTACAAGGACACAACTTCCTTTCTTTTTATCTTTTTAGGAAATCTGCTAAACTTCAACTCATTTATAATATAAATTAGAAGAGACAAATACCTCCACCCTTCTACAGAAACCTCTAGTTTCCAGTTGGCCAGGACATAAATTTGTAGGGTAGTCTTTTAGGACAAACCAGTTGGTCTGATGAAGATATTTTAGTGACTAGCCATGTTCTAAAGCTTTCTGATAATTGTTGTTTTCATGTATTTATTTGTCTTCCTCCACTATGGATTGTTGCTACCTCATTCCAGATAAGTGCACAGTTGTTTTGATTTCCTCCTTACTGCTTAGTCTACTTATATCAGGGGACCCTGGAAAGAGTACAAGATAACCTTACTAGAAAACTAAATTAATTCTAAAGGGTAAACACTATGTGATCCACCAATCAGATGGGAAAATATTGCTAATTGTTATTCATTTACTACCCTAAATCTTTCCCCAGAGTGCTTGAAATCACAGAAAGAAAGGAATATTTGCTCTTTATTCACCTTTGGAATTTAGATCAGAATGCATCCATGACCTGGGAAGATAAAACAAAAGAATAAGTACTATTTATTTGACAAGACTTAGAGAGAAAGTGTATGTGTTGTGAGTATATATATTTTCATGGCAAAACTAGATCAGCAGCCTTCCTGATGGAAGATCAGTGTTCTTCACTTAGGATTGAGAGTTCCCCAGGATCAAAAAATGCCTTTAAGAGGGGACTCTTAATTCTGGATTCCCTTAAGTGATGTCATGGGGATAGTGTAGTACCCTTCACATCACCCTCAACTCATCCTGCAAGGTTTGGGGAAGCACCATTCTATGGGAATATCTTTCCCTAACCAGAGCATCTTCCGGCCCCTGGGCTGCTTTCATCAGTGTTGCCTTTATGCCACAATTACACTGTACTCTGTGTGACACAGCCTTGGGGTCATTTGTGCATGTAGTTGACTCCCAGTTTGACTGCAAACACCTTGAGGGCAGGATGTAGGATATATTTAGGGTGAGACCTTGTTGTCTCATTCAGAGCCTGGTGCTTAGAAGGTATTCAATAAATATTTGTTGCTTGAATGAGTAGCTGCTACATTTGAAGCAGTTTCAGCAATTCTAATTTATATAGAATTTTTATGAATGCTGTAAATACCATTTGGGCCAAGTAAAGAGATTCTTAATGTTTTGCTCTTATTTCATGTATTCTAGGCACAGGCATGTTCAAAGGCTAAATTGACTGCTTCTTGAGAGACAGGATTAAGGACAAAATATCAGAATGGCAATTGGACTGCTCTATTTCACTCAGAGTTCATGCACCTCTTTCTCTTTGGCCCTGTAAAAACCCAGAGGTATGGAAAATAAGATTATCAGGAAGCTCATCCTTCTCACTACCTTATTTCTCTTTCCTTTTTCCATGTAAGTTGGGAGAGTGCATTTACCTCTGCTATAGAGAAAGTCTGGCTCCAAGAAGCATTTGTTCTTACACTGCACATCTTGCCAGAAGTAATGTCCAATGGGATCCCACTGTGAGACAAAGGTCTTTCCTCAGCACTGCCTCACACTTATGCTCACAATCACTGCTTCTATATTAATCCCTCCCAACCATTTGGGTCAATGGTGGAAGAAACAGAGAATGTTCTCCTTTGGAAAACTTGACTTTTTACAAGTGTGACTCACTTTATCCAACAGGTATGACTTCAAAGAATGACTTAGAAAAGATCATACTTTTAGAGATCTAGTCACATTTTAAATTTACAAGAAAAAGCTAGCTACTTAATGGAGGTGTTTATGAGTACTTTCAAAATACTCTCATTGCTAGTGGAATACCAAGCCATAACTGAGTTTGCACCAGCACGATGCATGAGAGCTATTAATGACTGGCTCCAGGCAGCAGGAAGGCACAGAGCTGTTAATATGCTTGAAGTTCTCTAGGGCACTCAGGCCTGAGGGCTTCAGCTTTTTATCTCTTTGGTACACTATTGTCTCACCTCCTTGTTACACTATTATCTCACCGCCCTGGTGCCTGCCACCTCCTCTCTCTTACCTCTACACAGAAAGGGAAGAGAGAATTTTCAAAGTTTTCTTTACTTCTGTCCTTCCAAAGATGTGAGCCTCTTGCCAGAGGGTGGTGAAGAAAGTTAAGATATGTGCAAAGAACATCTGTGTGTTTCTGTGGGGGGGAGGTGGCAGATTGCAGTTCAGAGTATAGAGAAGAAACAGGGTGGGATTAAGCTACTTGTGAACTCTTCTCTCTCTGACATGCAGCTCAGTTGAGAAGGTGGATGAGGGTGATCTGTGATAGAACACATAACTCTTGTCCCATCCCCTGTGTTCCTTCTATATTCACTAACCCTGCATTCCATGTTCCCAGGCTTCAATTTCTCCTGCAGGCATTGTGGAAATTTGGAAAGTATTCAAGCAGGGGTGTGTTATAAGGGTGTCATACATTTTGTGTGATGATTCCACACTGCACAGAACTCTCTTTCAGTTAGACAGTGAGGCAGAGAGAGAGAGAGCTGAGAGTCTAGCCAGGATAAATAGCTTATCAGTGGTCACTGCAAGAATTTTCCCTGCTATAAACTTCCTGATATTCTGACCCTTCTGGTCTGAAAGTTTCCAAGACCGTTCCTATGCCAAACAAAAACATGACATGATCTTTTTTTCTATGCAATATAGCAGGCGGACCTATAAGATCAGGAGGATGTGTGAAAGGTTTAATTTATTGCCCATTCTTTTGAGTGGGAGAGTCTAGTGGTTCAAACCTAACTACAGAACTCTATTCCAAAATGCTTGTTTAGATGCACAGTGGCCCATGTGCCTTACCGTCTCGTTGAGGGTGTGTGCCCATCACACATATCCAGATACCAACCTGACCCAGGAAATGCCAGACAGATGATCTCAAAACTTCAAACATGCAGGTAGTTGCAACTGTGTGGTTCAAGCACCCAAATGCTCCCCTGGAACATCCCACTGTGAATCATACGCTTGATTCTATGTCACCTTCCAGACTCTTCCAGACAAAATCCTGATACTTGCTTTATATGTTTCTCAGAAATTCACCCCTAGTGCTCATCTTTTCAGGGAAAGACAATCTTTTTTTGTTTCCACCAGTCTTTGTTCTAAGATGGATTAAACCCAAGGATGCAGAGCTTCAGTGTCATTAAGACATCACCACCAGGACCACCAAACAAAAAAGGGTAAATTGAGTCTTTCTGGCCAGCTCTATAATTTAGGACATCAGTTTTCTGGACAAGTTACATCTCTGACAGCTGATTCACCTGCACAACAGGGATGACACCCTTTCTTGGAGAGTTCTTAGAGATGCTGTGTGGAGCACCTGGAAGATACATTCATGTCATATTGTGTGTTTGCCTATAGGTCACTCAGACACCTGCCCTTTGCCCTAGAGGGAAGATTATACTGAAAGATGTATATGTGACACACTGAATTCATCTTTTACCCTAGCTATCCATTTTCACCTACACTGTCAGCAAGTTCTGAAAGTCAAGTTCAGGATGCTGTTCCCACAAGAACCCTCTGTGACCTCTGGGAACAGTCATCAGCTTGTCCTGTGGGAGGATGGTGCCCAAGCCTGACCCGTACTTAGTTATCAATTCAGTCATCTGAAATTCCCTTGTGCCTTTTTTAGGCAAACTTTTTAGCTCCCTCATTCTAGCCTCTGGCAACCTTTAACAGGTTTTCTGTTCCTGTCTTTTCTAGGATGTTCTATAATGCAATAGTTTGCTGCATAGTCTTTGTGCTGACTGCTTTCATTTAGCATAATGCATTTGAGATTGATCCATATTGTTATGTCAATCAACAATTTGCTTCTTTTTTATTCCATTCCATGGATGTAGCACAGTTGGAGTGTCCATTTCCCAATTGAAGAAGATTGAGATTGTTCCCATTTTTTGGTGATTATAAACAAAGCTATAAATATTTGTATAAAGTGCTTTGTGAATACATACATTTTTATTAGACATTTTGTTTTAAGGGATGTAATAAACTTTGGTATTAGTGAACATCCAGAGACCGAACGACTTAGGGGACCCCAGGGAAGAGGAGAGAGAATATTTCCTCAGTCAGTTATCAGTCAGGCCCAGGCCTGTCAGCTAAACATGGGCTCATTGCAGCAAGAGGTTGTTATTCTTTTCACTGAGGACTTTTGCCGAGTAGAGATTAAAATTAACTCCATCTCTCTGAGGCCCTGGGGAAGAACATAAGTACATGCTGGCAACCATCAATTTAGTGGGCCTAAGGTTATCTGAGTAGTTAAAGTAATATTTCCATGGATTCTGAGAATTCCCAGATTAGGTTGCATGTGTGTACTAGGTGAACTCTTCCAATTATTGATAACTGTTTTTATAGGTAAGGAAGAATATAGGTTTCCTAATAAACTTCTTCAGAGTCATTCAGTTTGAATAAACTCTCTTTTCAGGCTAAATTTGTGGGGGGAGAGAAAACCATGTTTCTTAGTTAAAAATTGCTATGTTGGAATGCACAGCATTCCAAGAAAATTATTAACCTCCATTGCAGATTTTAGTCTTCTTACCAAGTCAATCCGCTTTTTCCTGTACCCATCAAAAAGAGGAATTAGGCAGGGGTTACAGCTATCCTAATAAGAAAGTTCAGCTAACCTCAGGATCTCACTGTATCTCTCCCCCAGTTCACCTTATAACTCTCTGGCTTTTAGAGTGTCAAACCCCTCACCATTAAATGTTCTTGTTCATCCAGGATGCATTTATTGTGTGCACTTGCCTGGAGTCAAGTCCTTGGATGAAGGGGGGAGCTCATGGAGATGAATGTACCAAAGAAAAATCTGATCTTTATCAGGTGAGACTAATGAATTCCAAGGAGATAGGGCTATAATTATCTTTGAACAAATTTTAGGAAGAAGTGAGACTGTAGAAGAACATGTAGCTAAAATGTAGTGCCATGGATTTATAATAATCTGAGGCTGTACTGTTTTATTTATATGTATAGAGTATTTCAGTATTATTTATGTGATCTGGTCCATTGTAAAATGTAATTTCAGTGAGAAAATATGTTTGGCGTTTCGAATGACAAACTTACAAACACAACCTTAAATGAAGCCTGTGAATAATTTGAAGAGTAGTCTATCAATGGCTGATTTACCAAATTATTTGCTTGGGTTTATTGATACATATGTTGGGAGGCATCAGATCAACCAAGATTCAGGTTTCATCAGTATTACTGATAAGTTTTGGGACCTTAAGGCTATTAATAATAGTAAAAAGATAGTAATGATAGTGACAAGAGCTAACTCTCATGAGCATAGTGGGTGTTGGAGTTCACCCCAGTTCTAACTTCTTTCTCCATAAACACATCAAAACAGGAGTAAACAGGAAGATAAATCATGACTAAACTCAAGTTTCTGGTCTAACATTCTTAGGTAAATATTGTTTGCAATTGACATCATTACTCTAATTTACGGATCTTTGCCTGACAATGTAGATAATTAATAAATTATAAATGTATAATAATTATAAATAAATAAATAATTATTATAACTAACAAATCCAAATTAATAATGTTGTGGAGATTCTATAAGGTGACGCAGGTACTTAACGTAGTGTCTGGTTAGTATCTGTACAACTACAGACAAGTTAACAAGAGTGAATGTAACACTTGTTTCTTGATACATAAAAACCAGCAGGCAAAGAATTCTACTGAGGTCTCTCAGGTTTCACAAAAGCAAAGTGTCTCCTGTGTTGGCATGTGAGGCTGTCCCAGGTGAGGATCCATGGAGAGTGCTTAGAAAATGGATCTATCTCCAACTTATAAGAGAAAGCCCAAGCCAGACTAGGGATTGAGGCAGCTCCTCTCATCCTCCTTTGCCTTCCCCTGCCTCCTCTTTTTGCTCTCTCTTTCTCCCTGAGGAGTCTCTGTCACTTTTTTCTCCTTGTATCTGTGCATTAGCCCACTTCTTTCTGCTAACTGACTTTCTCTGCTTCCTCCTCATTGTGAAAATTGATGAAAAGGCTGCCCCAGCTTTATTGAATGTAAGTTGTCATTCAAGGGCCCACCACCATCTGACCACATTCTCCATGGATCTTAATTCAATGTCTAGAAGGAAAAGCTCTGGTGATCTCGGCCTCAGGAGAGGTGTCTACCAACCACCCAGTATGCTTTGGACCCAAGGAAGGAGCCCATGTATGCATCAGGGAAATGGGGGGGTGAGGTTCTAGAGAAGAAGGTACCAGTACTGTACTGGTTTAGAATGAGACATCAAACAAGCAGCAATTCATGAGAAAAAAAGTTGGGTGGGTGGAGTTTAACTGAAATATGGATGAATTGAACAAATAAATTACTTTAGTCACAGCTGTACACCAAACATTATTTCCTAAGGGTCAGACATGTATGGGATATTTTGGACAGATCTAAAACTCATCCATGGAGGGCTACCAGGAAAATAAACTGTCTGAAAAAAGTATCTTATGAAGAACAAATGAAGAATCTTTAGCTAAGAAAAAATAGTATTTCAGTAAAGTTTTTAAAATTCAGAGTAGGATTAGCTGTTCATGAATTTTAATGGCTCTGTTGTGGGAAGGGCTCTTCTCTCGCTCTCTCTCTCTCTCTCTCTCTCTCTCTCCCCCCTCCCTCCTTCCTTCCTTCCTTCCTCCCTTCTTCCATCCCTCCATTCCTTCCTTCTTTCTCTCGTGCCACAAAAATGCCAGGGGGTATCCCATTAGCATTTGGAGAGCTCTACTTCCTGAGAGTTACACTCTCTATTCTTCCAAAGCTCCAAACATGAATGATTTTGTGGGATTATGGCCTAGCGGAGAGGTAAGTATTTAAGTAAATGTCACTGGAAGCAATAGTTATTGGAATTGAAGTAGATAGAAGGCTTAGTAGGGTGTAAATGGACAGGGAGGAGTTTGGGGGGAGGATGGGATGCAGAGAAAAACCTTGAAGGGGGGCTAGGGATTTAGCTCAGTGGTTCCACCACTAGTCCTGCAAGTCCAAGGACCAGAGTTTGATCCCCAGTACCAAAAAAACCAAAAACCAAAAAACCTTGAAGGATCAGTGGAATAGTGGAATTTCATTAGGTAGATCAAGGGACCAGTCTCTCAGAGAAAGTAATAATATTTTTGAAAATACAGAGGTAAGAGTTACTATTGCTTATTAATGATAGAATTGCAAGGACTGAACTGAAACATTGCCTCTCTCTTTTACTTCCTGGCCATCACAAAAAGAGGCAGTTTGCTCCATCATATCTTGCCACCATGATATGCTGCTTCACCAGAGACCCAAAAGCAAAGGGGCCAATTGACCATGCACTGAAACCTCCAAAACTGAACCAGAATAAACCTTTCCTCTTTTTAATTTCATTATCTTAGGTATTTTGTTATAGTAACAGAAAGCTGCTTAGCACAAACATATATTAGGAAAGGTGTTAGGAGCACTGACACATACAACTGGGGAATTAAGCCAGAGCCTGACCATGAAGGTAGGGACTCATCCTTTAGTGCTCTTATAGGGTTTCATCATAGAGCTTTAGAAAACAAAATCTTCACTTAATTCAGATGCTGAACTGTTAAAGGGTGAGATTAAAGGCAGGGTGATCAGTTATTGGCTATTGCCTTGATCCAAGAAAAAAAGCAATAAAAGCCTTGGGATAGAGCGAAGGTAACACACCTAAAAGGCTATTTTATAGGAATTTAGACTCATCCTAACTTGGCAACCCACTGAATGGAAAAAAGGGCTGAATTGAGCCCAGTTTCGAAGTGGTTGATTAGTGGCTCTGTCAGTTAGAATGGGAAGCATAAACTAAGGAGGTGATTTGAAGATGAAGACAAGCTTAGTTGCTGTCTGCTATGGAAATTACCAGAAACATATTGTAGCTTGATATAAGGAAGATTGGATCAACATTTAGATCTGTACAGAAAGGAGTTTCCCATCATGAGGAGCATTCAAGCAGACATTTGTATAACCATCTGTCAAGTTTGCAAAAGAGGCAGTTATTCCATTCAATTAGAAGCCAGAGTAAACAACCTTTGAAATCTCTTCCAACTTTAAGATTCTAAGAGGTTCCATTAAAAAAAGGCTAACTATTCCATACATTGGTGATGTCTCCTGGCAGGCTTTAGATACCACTATGATATATAGCATGAGAGAAAAACAAGTAGAAAAAGAGAAAGTGCACAGTTTTTATGTGTATGTTGATAACTGTACATTTACTTTATATATGTTTTTATGTGAGGCTGTTTATATCTAGAACTTTAGATATAATTTTACAAATAAACACTCAGTATTTGATATAGTTGACTATGTCCAAGACACTGACATAGCCAGCTCCATGTACCTGTGTGTAAATATGTAGTTCTGTTTGTGTAAATAGAAAGAAAGAATCATGATTTGTAGCTAAAGGATTACTATTTTCCAGTTAGTGCAATATCTATTCTATTTCTGTAGAGCAGTCATTTATGAATCTTTTGCAAGGCAATGATTCTGAGGAGAGTTAAATATCAATCTAAGTATAACATCAGTATGTAAACAGATTGATGAATTGCTAGATTGCTAGGATATAAACCATATGGAACTGCAAATAATGCTCTGAGGAACTGGGGATAATTTTAGCATTTCGTGAAAACTGAGGATGAGATAGAGCAACACTATCAGTTGATTATACTTCCTAATGTTATTCTGGTTTTGCTTTCAAGGCTATATAGGACAATTAGCAATCCGAACATTAAAAATATAGCTTGATAGATAGCTTCTCTCCTAGTGCAGCATTAACAGATGCCATGGGTGTTACTGCTAGGAAAACCAGTGCAGACAGCCTGGGGAGAAGTTGTTACCTGAGGGGTCAGCTCTGGGAAAGGCTCCCTCAACTTTTGAATGGATGTGATTAAGATTACAAAGCATTCTGTAGGGGTCCACAATGCACACAAAGATTCCGAATCTTTTACTTTTTAAGTGATGGGTACAAGATTAGAATGCAGGCTTTCTGTCACTGAATTCTGCACTTTTTATGAAATGACATTATCTTCACATGTCTAATCCAGTGACAGTCTTCTCTGTGTTATCTAAGTAGATGCTTCTTTCTTTTTAGTTGCATATATAGCCCCACTAATAATGCTGGGAGTGAGTGGAATTAAGTGGAAGGAACCTGGAGGCTCATGGGAGAAATGTAAGGAATTTTAGGCTAAGTCTGTGAAATCAGAGTGCAGCAGAGAACCAAGCAACGTTCTGTTCAATTTGAGCACCACACGGAACTAATGTGGAAAACCATCTAAACCCTCGATGAGTTTGGGTTCCTCAACTCTGACCAGAATGACCAAAGAAAAGACAACAATTGGTGGAGCACTCGGAGGGCACCGTGGAGCTTTTGTCGAGAAGCTCTCACAACTGCAAACACTTTGCCATGCAGGCTGAGGGCAAATCTGAGGGTGGCAGCCAAGTCCACACAGCCCCCAGGCAGAAAGGATTGCACTGGAGTCTGAGAGCAAAGGGAGTGTAAAGCTGTGGCCTGTGCACTGCTCAGCTTCTGGAGACTTGTTCTGTGGACCTGCAGTGTGACCACATGGGATGAGCAGGTGTCCGGCACTTCCCCCACCAGACACTCAGGACAGCTGGTGGAGGACCACCTGAGACAGTCAGGAGCTATCCCTGCCCAGGCCAGAAGGTTTCTGAGTGAGCATCTGGGCTCTGGCACAGCTGGACTGGAAGCTAGGTCCCTCAACTGCTCCCAAACTACCCTCCCTTACCCCAGCAGAACCTCCAGAAGCTCTGAAGGCTGCAAAGGAACAGGAGCAAGAAGCATCATTTAGCTACATTTTCTATTCCATTCTGTTCAACAGCAGACTCTTCATGGGATTTAAAAAAAATAAACAAAAGTGCTATAATTTAAAGTGCTATTATAATTTTCCTTTGGGACTAGACTAAGTGTCTCTTATCATTGGATATGGTCACTTATCTTAACTTCATTAGGTGTTTATACCAGAGATGTCTCTTAACACCTTCCTAACTGCCCCTCCAGCATGTTTATTTCCTGGCAGGCATCTTACTGGGACAGGTGCAAAGGAGACACAATTTTTAGGACAAAGCATATCAAATAGTGCCAGGAAAATGTATACATACCACCTCCAGTAATACCTAGGAGGCTTGCTGTGAGGTATATTTGATGAGAGGTAGTAAAAGAAGTAATTTTCAGCACACTGACAGAATTAGTTTTGATTTATTTATTATTATTATTATTTTGCTTAAATTCTTTTATTGGTACATTTTTAGGTATCATTGGGTGCTTGTACCTGCACATGGTGTATCTTGGTTAGCTTTGATTTAAATTGACTGATTACTGTTCTATGAGAGAATGAGTGCTGAAGAAGAGGAAGGAAGAGGAAGAGGAGGAGGAAGAAGAATAAAACAGCATCAGTGGCAGTGGCAGGGGCAAGGGAATAAGACACCATCCTGAGCTTCAAGGAGCTAAAACCCAGCACACTTCTGAAAGGAAATGTCCCAGTCTCATTGGCTACCTAGGTATTGCATTTCTTCACAGCACTGGCATGGTTAGAAATAGTCCTGTTTATGCTAGCTGCCCCCTTGGTGTGCAGCCTTTGGCAGAAGCAGTGTGTTTGTTTCTTGCTTGGCTCCTGCTGGCGGGTCCAGTTAGATAAAGCCTCTTCTCAAAGCCAGCTGTCTCCCCATGACCCATGAGGCTCTCCGGATCAGCTTTTCAGCTCTGAGAATGTTCCAGTGAAGACCCCCTTATCGCTAGGAAAACTTGACCTCCCGCACACAGAGCATGTCATGGGGCAGGGAACGGAACTTTCTGACTTTAAAGTAAGTTTGGCTTTTGTTGCCTTTGAATTGAATGTCTGTATTTTGAAACTGTTTATGAAAACCTCTCTGAGCAGTGACCTGCAAACACAGATACTGAGATAGTCTGAGGCCGGAGTGTCCAAATAACATGGATAAGGACAAGTGAGTTGAATAATAATGACGTCTGGCATCCATTGCTTATGGTTTTCAGTTCTCCAATCCCAGTCCTTCTTTGTCCTGGGCCTTTCATCCAGAGAAAATAGCACAGATTTTAAAACTTTTAAAAATAAATGGGGCTGGGGATTTAGCTCAGTGCTTGCCTCACAAGCACAAGGTCCCAAGTTCGATCCCTGGTACTAAAAAATAAAAAAATAAAAAATAAAACTCTATTTCAGACTCTACCTTGCTGTTTACCAACTAGGAGAACTTAAGTGTGTTGGTTATGACTGAGCTTTGGTTCTAGTGGGTGTAAAAGGGGTAAAATCTATTTTACAAGGTGTGTGAAAGCATTAAATGGTGTCATATATACTTTCTAAGAGTTTTGCAGTTACTTTGTTTCCCTCCATTTTACAGATAAAGAAACCGAGGTCCAGAATGGTTAAGTAAATGTCTAAAGTAACACAGCTGATCCATATTATATCCTAGAATTGAGGTCAGAGCAGGTAGTCAAGTAATGGTCATCAAAATTAAATTAACATCCAGTCACTGTGACCCAACCTCCCTCAGATATTTGCTTTTAGGACCAAAGAAGGGTAGTTCTCTTTAATATATTCCCAAACTAGGTTAGGTTCAGTTTTTGTCTCTAGAATGGTATGGAGATAGAAAGAAGAATGATCCCCTGTTGCATTTGGCTTGCCATCTTCATAATATGAAAGTGATAGCAGAATTAATCCAGGATGACAGATATATGCAGGAAAACATTAATAACTGTAGTCCTTCATATAGTCTTTTGCAACCTAATCTTTATAAACACTCAATCAACATATATTGGTTAGACAGGAACAATTTTCAGAACAATATACTATCTTATTTTGGCAGAGGGCTAGCAGGTCCTGGAACAGAAAACAGACATTTCATATTGTACTAAGTGTCCTACTCTGGAGGGAAATAAACAAGCATGGAACTATGACAACAGGACCAAAGTCAATGTGACAGTCCGAGGACTACAAATCAAATCATTTATTTTGGCAAATGGAGCAAGTTCTAGACACTTGCCATAGTATGTTTATTCATGCGAGAGGGTTCCTATAATACATCTCCTGGATGAAGCTTTCTATTATAAGGACATTATGTCAAATTCTGCCTTCCAAATGTATTTGCTTTTTACTTTCAAAAGCATACCTGCTGTACATCTTTACCTAATTCCCTTGAGACTTCATTCCCAGAAATATAGGGGATACAAAAAGCTGTCATCTTTATGGAACGGGGCTGGGAACTTGTACCTACCAAAGTGGCTGGTACACAATGGGTCTTCAAACAAGCAAGGAATTATAGTTAACCTTGAGTGCTCAAAATGTGGCAGCCACTGCTGTGAGGACTTCACATACATCGCACATTTCTTTAAGATGAATCCAGCATAATTAATTTCCACCCATTAGCCAAATGACCTATGGCCAGTTACTGAAGCACTTTGGCCTCAGTTCCATCATCTGTAATATGGGAACAATTACTGAGTTAACCTCATAGGGTTATTGTGACCTGAGTTAATACTGGACAGCATTTGGAACAGCAATGGCATATATAACTGTTGAATAAACACAAGCCAATATTTGTTTTTATTCTAAGGAGAATTTTCAAGTCATTTGAGGAATCAGGATTTAAACCTAGACTCCCTAGCCTTTGACCCTAAATATTGTTTATTAAAATGAATAACCAAATAAGTGAATAAATAGCCCAGAGTCATATAGACAGATAGCAGTAGATTCCAGTTCTCCTGTTACTCACCTCAAAATTTTAACACTAGGGACTACCGAGGTCCCCAGTTGAGCGGAACACACGCCGAATCAGCCCACTGTAGACAGGCAGGTCTGTGCACGCCCTACCGAGGTCCTGAGTCGCCCGGAAGACACCAAATCACCCCACTGCAGACAGGCAGCCACCTGTTTCCACACTAAAAAGACGTAGAGGACACCAGACCACCAGACCACCAGACCAAGGTACTGAGTCTCACTGTTCCCGGCCCAGAGGTTGGGGCTTCTGAGCCATCGTCCCACTGCTCCCAGCCCAGAGGAAAGGGCTTTTGGGCCACCTTCTGTCCTGTTGCTCCTGGCCCAGAGGAAGGGGCTTCCGGGCCACCATCCCTCCCACCGCTCCCGGCCCAGAGGGAGGGGCTCCTGAGCCACCATGCCACTGCTCTTGGTCCAGAGGAAGGGGTTTCCTGGCCCCCATCCCTCCGGCTGCTCCCAGCCCACAGGAAAGGGCTTTTGGGTCACCATCCCTACTGCTGCTCCCCGACCCTGGCCCACCTCACCCAGCTCAGAGGAGGTAATCCGTGCAGGTGCTAAGAGCCCCCCGCCCCAGTACAAGAGAGAAAACATGTAAATAAGTCTCAAAACCAGACTCCCAGATCACCTACAGCAACCCCAAAGGGAAATGAGATGGAACACTCTGATACTCAACCAC